>JAGXJF010004876.1:0-428109 GCA_019208055.1 Stipa capillata
AGACTGACTAGCATCATCACCTAGTCGGTCACGAATAGGATAGGCGATCTTCTGCGACGGCCGGTTGACATTATCACCTAGTCGGTCCCGAGTAGGATAAACGAGCCTCTCGCGAACAGATCTCCTCAGTGTCGTCCATCCTGGATGAAAGGCATAAGGAGCCATCGGGTGTTGCCCCCATCTTCCGTTGAAGTCGCTCATGTAAGGCATGCGTGGAGGTGGTGTCGTCCATGGAGTCGGCATCCATGGCCCATGAGGTCTTGCTTGATGCTGAAACCCTAGCCTTGGAGGTGATCTCGGACGCTTCATTTGTGGTGGCCGGTTAGAGATAATACCAGCCACTTGGTTGGCATACTTAGAAAGTAACATATCGAAAGTCGGCTTTACTCGTTTATGTTGTACTTTAGCTTCATTATCCTTCCACTTGTCGACTTCCGGACTCTTGGGCTTGATGAACTTGGTTCGGGTACCCTCTGGCGCCTGTGGTGCCCCCCGAGTGCAAGACCTCTGATGGTTATTTCAAGGTCTCCTTGCCGCCGGGTTGCTTCTCGAGTAATACCTTCCTTCCCGAGACCTTGTCACTTTCCTTTTCCTTCCTGGGTTCACCAATAACAATATTGTTTCTGTTAGCAGATTCGGCAATATCAGGCCGAATTAGCACTTTCTTCCTTCCAAATCCATAGCGTTCATCGGGAAGGGCTGCTTGTCCACTTGCATTTGGTGAAATTCAATCATCCATCATTGATAGCCGATTGTATCTGCCGCTGAAAGACATTACAGTCATTAATTGCATGGGAGAAAGAATTATGATATTTACAATAAGCCCGCCATTTTAATTCCTCAAACGGCGGTAAAGCATGCGATATTCTGATAATTTTATCCTGTAACAAAGAGTCAAATATCTTATCACATTTGGCCACATCAAAAGTGAACTTCATCTCCTCCTCCCGATTCCTACAAATCGGTTTAAGAGCATCACAAGTATGCGGTTTGGCTTTGGAGGACCAAACGAACTCGGTGGTATATACATTACCCTCATCGCCGAACTGTTACTATCATATTCAACCACGTGAATCTTGGGACGATCAGGTTTAGATCTGTGGACTTCCTTGAACTCTATACTTCGGCTTTCCTGAGCCAAAGCTTTTTGCAAAACTTGGTTGACACTCAAGAGCTCCTAACCTTCTAGTCGCTCTCTAATGTGAGTTCTTAAGTCGGCAAGCACCAGGTCGGCTAAGTCTCTTTCGGTTATCACCAAGCTGTAACATCGGTGTTTTACGTCCCTAAACCTTTTGACATAATCGGTGACCGATTCTGTAAAGACCAAGTTGTAAATAGATCAGTTATCTTGAGATCAATCTTGATCGTTAACAAAAACCCAATTCCATTTCATACATGCATACAGATCTTTGCATTGCATATTAACACCCTAAAACAATGCTATCCAGCTCACTCAACTAAAGCTTGATAGGACCAATTGATCCAATTTCTCTTCTATAACCAATTGGAATATTGCTTAGAGAAGCTACTGTCATAACTATTTTAGCTAGAAGTATGCAATCCAGTTTAACTTGCAACCAACCAAGTTCCTTTTGTCCTATTGACCCAAACTCAAATTATAGTTTGAATGGGAGTATTTCTAACCAACAAAAGCTTAGGAAAATAGTATATATACATATATATACACTGAGGAATTACCTACAAAACCTCCTAGATTCAAAAACCCTCATTTGAATCAATAGTTATGCAAAATTTAACCTCAAATAAACTGAAAGAGAAAAGAACAAAACAATAAAAAGAAAAGTTGTTCCCTCGTGGTGGGCCACCGGCCCAGCATCTCTCCTTCCCTCCCCGAGTAGGCCTCGGCCCATCTCCTCTTCTCCTAGCTCCCCGCACGCGCAGTGCCCGCCCCCTTCCTTCCCTGCGGCGCCGCCGCGCCCTCTCTGCTGCCAGGCGGGACTCGTCCGCAGTCCGTCGTTGCCGCGTGGCCGGGCACGCGTCCGACTGCGCTCCTTCGGCGTCTCCGTCCTCCCTCTCTCCTTCCCGGTATAAGAGGCTCCCCCTCCTTGGGCGCATCGGCCCCTTCCATTCCCCTCCGTGCTCCTTTCCTTCTTTTCCCCACCGAGAGCAGCAACCGCTGCCGCCATTGACTCCGGTGCCGAGCTCCTCAACCGACGGCGAGCTGCCTTCCTTCTCCTCCCCTACTGAGCTCCCCTCCCCTCTTCTCCTTCTCCCTCTCACGCTCGGTTGGATGCGCAGGCCGTCCGAGCGGGAGCAGCGCCGGGACGCTCCTTCGTCCACTCCAGTGGAGCCGCCACCAACGACCACCGCTAGGTCCCCGGTGGCCGAGCTCCTCCACATCCACACCGGCACCGCCGCTCCTCCCCAGCATCTTCGGCGACCTTCCTCGACCGCCAACCGTGGGCTCTCCTCAAGCTCGAGCTGCTCGCTCCAGTCGTTCATCACCGCCGAGAGTGAGCACCCGCCTAATCTTGGTTAGTTCGTGTGAGGCAAGCCGATGCATCCAATGGACCAGGCTGAGCAACAAATGACTCATTTCCAAGTAAATGCTAAAAGCTAATGGAACTAATCGCTGTGATTGAGTGATTAAAACGTTAACATTCCAGTATATACGGAGTCTAGTCCAGACACCTGCAATCCTATTTAGTAACTTCGCTAATACTAACCCTAACCGCTGTTTAGCTACCTTAATGGATAACTAATCACTGATTAGTATGAGAGATACAGCAATAGATTAGGTAAGATAGCTAATGGCCAGAAACTTAACTAATAGGATGCAATGATCATGTTCGGTTAAAACATTCTCAACCGCTTAGATGAAGTATTTAGTGCGCTGATGACTAGGATTAGTAGCTCAAGATTAGTAAATTAGCTATGCCGCTTTGTGCTGCTAGTCTAGTTGAGATCAGTCAAAAGGTCTGACCATTTTAATGCACAGATGAAGTAACTGATCGCTTGAGGCAACCAATCTAACCTTTGTATCGCTGGTAGCTACAAGTAGTTAGTATAAACTATGACCTTCCAAGATACTCAAGAAATTGGTACAGTTCATTAGTTCTTGTACTATTATATTTAGCTTGTGTATTAGGTTTTATTCAAGTGTCGACCTCAATTAGCTGCTAACCGATATATAACTACTCTAAGAATTGATTAGCAAATAGCTAATTACAAGAATAGTTAAATTCCTTTCTTTACTGAGAAAAATCAAAAAGAATCTTTAAAATAGTTTAAATTCCAAAAGCTCATAGCAAATGCATCCACATTCCAAATTAAATGACCTTGTAATTTTCTCATATAATGTGCAGGCTTTACTAATACACATACTTCCCTTAGTTCGGGTATAAAGATTTTGAAGTTTGCAAACGATTCTCAAGCCCATGACTCAATATCCACAACTCAGAATAAAGTAAGATTGATTGCATTAGTCTCGTGATTACATTCTCTACTAATAGGATGCATTCATACGCATCATCATCTCTGAGATTTCAGCATTGCTTATTGCTCTTATTGCTCTTTTCTGGTGTTTCGGTATTCTAATTGCTAGAGTCGGGCATTGAGGGTTTTGCCGAGGGTGATCACCAGCAGGAGTACTATCCCGGACAATCAGGCAAGCATGCTCGCTTGTTGGAAATATTCCGGTTATCTTTTGCTATGCATTGGTTAATTAATATCGTATAGTTCAAATATTTCAAAATGATGTATGTGTTGCATCGAGCTACTAGCATGTAGGTTTGCTTGTGTGTATGGTATGGTTGCGTCGTTGGGTACCTGAGCCCTATGTCAGGATTATTGTGTCATGGGCCACCGAACCCTATGTCGGAATATGGGCCACCGAACCCTATGTCAGGATATGGGCACCTGAGCCTTATGTCAGGAAACATGTGGCGATGGGCACCTGAACCCTATGTCAAGATACCACGTGGTTGGGCACCTGAACCCTATGTCAGGATAATCGCGCTATTGGGCACCTGAACCCTATGTCAGGATAATCGCGTTACTGGGTACCTGAACCCTATGTCAGGTTAGTTGTGTAGCTGGGCACCTGAACCCTATATCAGGTTAGTTGTGTCACTGGGCAACTGAACCCTATGTCAGGATAGGTCTTCTTTGTTGATTGTGCTAAAATGAATTGCTTTGCTATTGTCGTCATTAATTACCATGACATGCTAAGATTAACCTGGAATGAGCATATTAGCATCTTGCGAGTACGAAAGTTGATGTGGACGAGATTCGTTGCTATCGAACACGAACAACAACGAAGTATGAGAAGCAGAAGAACAAGGACGAGTAGAAAATAGTAGATGAAAAGATAATAGATTGATTGTTTTGATTGTGTGTTGTTTCACTCGGCCATATACCCTTCATATTTATAGGGTACGCTCGGTCTTAGGTCTGGAATACAACTCTGTATCGTACATGATATAGCTTTCCACTTTAAACAAAGATTGCTTCCCTAATCTGATAATCTTGTCTGCCGTAATCAAGAATCCACCTCGCACACGGGATATCTTTCCTAATCTGATCAACTTAACCGCCGTGATCTGGACTCCGCCTTGTATACGAGGCATCCTTCCATATCAACCGGGAGTCTTTCTAAATCTCGTACTTTCCTTTAAACGTCATGATCAGCTACTGTTCCTTGTGTCCCAAGTTAGGGTTCCTGGCACCAGAAAAGACTTCACAACAAACGACTCGGTGCCTTGACCCACCTGCGGGATAACTCGGGAATATCACAACTCGGACGAGCCGACACCGCTGGAACTCGGACGTGCTACTTAAAACCCTTCTTGGATCTACTCGGGACCGCGAATGCTTGGAGGCGCGAGTACTCAGGGACACAAGTGCTCGGGAACGCAAGTACTCGGGGCACGAATGCTCGGGAACGCCAGTACTCGAGGACACGAGTACTCAGAAGCTGCAGATCACCCGGGCACAGTGTTCGGGAACGCGAGTACTCGGGAATGAGTACTCGGGAGTACGAGAACTCGGGATCCAGTACTCGGACATACTCGGCACCCGGGGCGCTGCCCGGGGATTAGGATCCTTTGCGAGCACCTCTGTACTCGAGGACGCCGCAGGCCACTCAGCGAGAGCCACGACTTGGTAACACTGTGAAATATGTGGCGCATCGGGCTACTCAGGGGCTGCCAAATTACGTCATCAACAGATAGGAAGTCTGAGATCGATGCCCTAGCGTTCACCACCGGCTTTGGCCAGAGCGGCACCAACCTCGCCGGCAAACACCTCGCCACCGCGCGCGCTTATATGCTGGGTGATCTGGATAGGACGACGACAAGCGTGCAAACCGCCTCACGCAGCGACGCACCGCACGGCGCATTCGCCAACAACACCATTGCCACGGCAGGGAAGCCGAGCAGCGCTGGATGGACGTAGCAGCAAGCCACGTCACGGCGGGCCACGCTGTGCAAAGCCGGGCCAGTCCCACGCCTCGTACGCGGGCTGCGTTTGGCGAGCCACACCCTAACGCAAGGCAGGCCACGCACGAGCTGGCCGGGTGGGTCGTGCGCGAGACAGGCCACACCGAGTCACCACGGGCCACGAAGGCCGCGCGAGCAGGCTGTCATAGGATGCACCAGGCGGTTGGCTGCGGGGCCCAGGCCAAGGCGGGCATCGCACCTAGTGGACCCCGCCTCACAGCCCAGCTGTGCTTGGCTGGCCGTGCCGCATCGAGCGGGCCTAGCGCCAGGGGGCCACGCCGCTAAGAAAGCACGCGTCAGGCAAGCGGCGTACCCAACTGGGCCATGACACGTTTTCGGCCGCGCAGGACGCAGCGTGTCGGTCCAGTATGATCAGCAATTTTGCGAATAAGTCACAGAGGAATTAAACAATTATGCAAATATTTCTCTCTATCAGAGGTCTTGCTGTAAACCTCCATATATTTTATTGAATTCATGAAGAATCACATAATACATTTTCTCTTTTTAAAAACACTGTCAGAATTGTGAATTTCACATCTGCCTTGGCACATTGAATATGTTTGAGTTGTTGCATAGTTCCTTTCCTTTTATTAAATAAAATAGCTTAGAAAAATGTTGAAAGTAGAATTCCATACCGTCATGGATGCAAACAACTCATATGCTTTTACAAGAATTGAAGCTTATGTATCTTTCCCGTGAACATGTAGAATATCTCACTGGACGAACAAGGAGTTTGCCATGCATATTTCTATTGCCATATAGGTAGCACAGTTAGTGATGAAGCCAGCCAAATATGTAAGCTACAATCTGACAAAGCCAAATTTCAAGAAAAAAAGGCAATAATGGTGGGATAGAGAAGAAGATCATTGGCTCTCGAATAGAACACCGATTCTGTCACGCTCATTGACAATGTTTTCATAAATGTTAATGATGTCATTCTCCTAGACATTTAGATGGCAACGACAGCCGTTGAGGGAGAGAACCTCAGAGAAGGGTAGATCAATATAGTGGCTGACTCTTATTTTTCTGAGTTAATTTAGTTTATGCGTACTTAATGCACCTCTATAAGACATTACATGATGGTTTTTGCATTTGAACATTTCGGCTTATAAAGCAAGTTCAAGAAGAAGAGCAAATATTCTTAAATTTATGTGTGCACATAGACATACAAGTTTAACATTCAGAATTATTAGACCTCATTTGAAGCTTGTTATTATGGCTTTTTTTTGGTATTATGTGTTACAAGTTTATTGTTATGGCTTTAGTACATCAGAAATTGCTGAATAATAGTGAACAAAATCCTGAAAATTGCTAGAAAATAGTGGGGAACAAATCTTTACTTTTATTGCGCTCATATCATACTTTGAACCACGAAGGGAACCACTGCTTCTTCCTTGTAATCGAAAAAGAAATACAACATGGACCATACGGAGGATATAAAATAAGAAACAACATCAGTTTTGACTTTCTGCTTCGGTTCTGGCCTTCTGGGTAAGATCCGCCGAAGCGGGTAGCCTTAACCGCAGTGTGCTATATTGTTGTCTGAAAACTGTTCCCATCCCTGTCAAGGAAGATGCCAGCCATCTCTCCTTTCTGCGAACACTAGTTCGTCTTCTATTTTGAGATGAACATTATGGACATCTCATTCACCAAGGCTAAGCATCGATGATTAAGACTCCAAATAGAAGAGCATATATATGGGGGCGTCGGTCAGAATAGTCTCGTTGCAGCTTTATCTTTGCTTGTTGGTATTTGGCAACTGGCCAAGATATTCTCAGTGCAGCCAACCATGGAGATAACCTAAGCTAAAAAAGGGTCTTGAATATTAATACCCCTAGATGTGGATATACATGTGTAGCTGAACCATCCAGTGAGAACTTTTAGCAAATAATACTACACGTTTGTAGCATATGCTGTCAGATTCTCATATGGTCCATCCAAGCATTCCAAATGGAATAACATATACTATGCATTTTTCCCTCGAAAAGAAAGTCATGTAACATGTTTGGCTAAATAAACATTTGCAGCAGGACAGTAATTGTTGGTTCGGCTTAACCGGGTGTTCCAATGTAAGAATGAGCTGGAGGAAAGTAAGAGACAAGACAAGCCTTGTACCTAGGAAACTACCACAACTTTAATTTCAACTTGGACGTAGCCATGCATCGTCAAGCAACAAAATAACTGTATTTTACCCTAAGAAACTGTATTTCATTTTGAGATTTCGGCAGTAGCAGCATATCCTTTCCCATGTTCAGGAGCCCTTGGATTTGGAATGGACGCTCGAGAGCACATTGTGCGATATCATGGCCGGAAACAATTCTAAATTTCTCGCGAGATGTTCTCACGGATCTTCGGTTGATCCTAGATATCAAAACCATACTTAGGGGGTGTTTGGGACAGCTCCAGCTCCATGGATTTGGTGGAGCTGAGTTTTAATAGCTTCACGGATTTGTGGAGCTGGAGTTAGGGGTACAATGGAGGTGGTTAGAAATCATATTTTATTGACATTGTATACTAAAAGTGGATATATAAACCACTTTATTTTAGTTTTTAATCTTCAAATCTAATGTGGAGCTAGGAGCTGGAGCTGTCCCAAACACTCTCTTATTTGCTAAACATTATATCACACACTCTTTCAAAGAAAGAAAGACATGGTCTCAAACTAAGATGGACTTGTTTGCGCTGCTCAGCCCTTCAAAGTCACTGAAATTAACATGAACAGACAGAGACTGACAGGGACGAACAAGCAAAGCAATCAAACACCAATTGATGTCCATGTCACGAACAAGATACGATACCCAAAGCTCAGCTTCAGCTTCTGCTATGGCGCGCATGGCATGTTCGAAACAGCCTGTTGCATGCCGGTACTACTGTGTCCAATCTTGAGTTAATTTTCTGCCCAGCTACTGCACCTCACTGTCGTGCACGATGCGGAGTCAGGGAAATTCAACGAAAATCCCCAGCCATACGAAGGGATAGGGTCTAATCTATGCATACCCAAACAAAGAGTGTTATTATACTGATACATATCGCAACATACTGCTAATTTCATATTACAGACACCATCTCAATGCAGACATAACAATAATAATAATTGTGTGATCCATCCAGAAGAGGTGCATACAATACCTCTAGACTGTGAATGCAAACATTAAGACAAATCATATGTCCCCGATATTACTTTACCTCAAAGGGCGACAACAATCTGTAATGCACAACTACAAACTTAAAACATTCAAATACGCTTAATATAATAGCATCTTAAATTTTTGAGTGAATGGAAACATCTATTGATTCTGTATGACTGAACTATGTGATGACTATCACTGTTTGGACAAATAGCCATCTTCATCTTGACTGCACGTATAAATTGTATTAACAACATATTCTCAACAAGTTGCCACCAGGAAAGATGAAACTCTGTTTGTAGATAGATAAGGTATGCTTTTACCTGGGTAAGAAAGAGAGAAAAAATTCATAATTAACACAAGAAGCAAGAGCATAAGAGAAGATGAAATGATATTATATCACCAATCTTCAATTATCCAATCACAAGTAGACATATAGTATACTTCGGCACAATCTTGCCATCCACCTTATTTTGTAATTTTGGTATCCTGGTCCTGCAAAGGAACAAAAAGGGCAATAAGATCACAATTTAACATACATGAAATAAAGACATCAAGATAAACATACACTTCGAATAAATGAATATCCTTGCCGATGGTTTCTAGGTTCTCTAGCTCCTCCGGATCGAACAAGGCATCCTTACAACAAGTTATATAGATTTTTTTTTAAAAGTAAAACACTTGCAAGGCACAAATAGTAAAGTTGTCTAAAGTTTGAAATACGTGACACACCAGCTGGCTCAAATCTTCTCCCAGTTTTTCGTTTACAAGAAAACAATAGATAAAGTAAAGAACATCCCCATTTTGTTGTGGCAATAGATAAAGTATCATGATAATAAAGTATCATGATAATAAATTCAAATAAGAAGCAACGACGTAGAAGATAAAAATAGACTTCTAGATGTTAAACACCATACCTTAGGAAACTCAAGCTCGACCTTGTTTATGAACTGCTTTAATTCTTTCCGCTCTTCAATTTTTAAAATATCAACAATGAATCTGGTATACCGGCAAAAAAGGCTAATAAATCTAAGAGATTCTAAACGTACTATAAGGTTTTCATTTGTGTGCTATAGAAAGTATATAAATGTGTAACTTAAAACATTCATGTGAACATAAACTAAGGCCTCAGGGGGGAGCATGCTAAGAGCATCCACAGCAAGTTCCTCAAACTATTCCCTATAGCTATTTTTAAAGCTCAACTGAGAAAAAACGTGCTCCAGTTCCCTACTCGGTTCTCCCCCGTCGCTCCCCATATCTAGCAAACATCTCTCATTCTGCAAAAGCCAACTGCCGCTCGCGGATCCCTCCCTCCCGCGCCCACTGTGTCCATCCTCTTCCACTCTGTCGCCCTCCCCTTCCCCTCCGTCACCGTCCCCTTCACCGCCGCTTTGTCTCGTCTTCCCGTCGGAATGGACTAAGCCGCAGTCGTCTCCTCCGCACGAATCGACGGTGAGCTCGTGACCTCGGACAGGATCGAGGCCGGCGTCCTCCCCACCGGTCGGATCCACCCCAGGGCCGTCCCGCCTCTCCGCCTCCCAAATGGAGGCCACCGCCACGAGCCGCGTCTTGCTCCCGCTCCGTGCCGCGCCGCCAGTACCTCCTGCTCTCGGCCCCCTCCCTCCATGGACGGTGGCCAGAGGCGACTACATGGCACCTGAATCGAGGAGGCGATGGAGAAGAGGAAATGGTGCCTGAATCAAGCAGCTCCGGCTCTTTCCTCTCCAGATCTCAGTACGTTGTATCTCTTCTTGTGTGATTTTTCTCTCCAGATTTGAGTAAGTCCAAGTTGTTGTTCCTTCCTGTCCAGATCCCATCGCCTTCATCTTTGGCTCCGGCTGGCGTCGGCTAGTGTCGCGCCATCGCTTGCACCTCCAGGTTCCTCTCCCTCCTCTGCCCCCTCCCCCTATCCTTTCCTATCCCTGTTCCACCTCTCTGTTTAGCTGTTCTGTTTTGCTGATCTGATCCATTCTTGCAGGACTAGTTGCAAGTAGTAGAGAAAGCTTTTGACACTGACACAAGGATCTTTGAGGTACATCAGCGGGCAGAGCTGGTGGTCTTCATGGTCTGGCTTCTCTCCTCGGACGGGCAGGTGCTGGTGCTAGTGCTGGTCGGCATCCCTAGTGAACTACCAGTGCAGCTGCCTCCTCCAGGGCCGGCATCTACTCGCGGCACTTGAAGGTTCAGGCTTTAGATAATTTTGAATGGTGATTTGATTTAGTTAAGCATGCACTGGCTTAAGCAACATCAAGTGAAGATAGTGGTTAGGTGCAGTACTTAAAGACATTTGAATGAATTCGAACTGAATCTATTATGTTGTGCAAATTCCAGTTGAAGATAGAGCTAAGATATAGTTATGCATGTACTGCCTTAAGCAAGAAGAAGTGAAGATAGCTTGTGTCATGGAGTAAAGAGAAGATTTATCCTGGCAGTTTAACTCAAATCTGTAATTTACTAGTCCTGAATTTAGATAGAGAAGATGTAGTCATGCTGGTGATTAATAGAGAAGATTTCAGAAAATAGATACATTGGTAGTCCTGTGGTATTGATACATTGCTTGTCTAGTTGGGAAGATTTCAGAAAATAGATGAAGGAACTCCTGTTAAGCCTGATTGTAGCTTAACATTAGTTTAATTTAAGTCTAGTGCCTGCATAGTGAAGCATCAGATTGATGTTAAGATTACACTCCGAAAGCAACACTCGTAGTAGACTTGAGAATATTCAATTTCTTAGCTTAATGCACATGGTGATTATTGCAATTGATGTTCTTAGCTTAAAGCAGTATATACAAAATGTTATAGAATATCAATAAAATATAGGATGGTGGGATATAGGGAATAAGACTTGAAGAAACTGTTGGAGTGTAAAGAGATATAGGGAATAAGACTTGGAGAAAAAACATGTACTCTGAATCCATGGGCTCCTAAACTTCATTCCAACCTCTAAGTATAGTAAACCCTGTTGGGCTGCCCATAAACTTCATTCCAACCTCTTAAGTATAGTAAACCTGTTGGGCTGCCCATATAGACAAAAGAGAAACAACGTCTTGTTTTTTAATATTTTGAATTCCCTATAGGCATAATCATACTATAGAAAAATATATAAACATGTTATCAAATAGAAAATCACATTTATAATTATTTTGGAGGCTTAGAGATGGAGGAATAAAGGGATTAGACCTGTTGATGGCTGTTCACATCCTCGTCGGATTAGTTGTTTTAAGTGAATCCAGTAGTAGCATGCGTGGTCCCTTTTTTCTTTTGAACGGAACGGGAGGGGGGAAACCCCTACCTATTTTAGTTGAATTAAGTTTGGTTAACAGTAAGACATCGAGTAACAAGATACACGGGATGTTGGAAGATGTATGGAGAGGGGGAGGGGGTGTATGCATCTTCATGCATAGAAATGTAGGGGGGGAGGTGGAGGGGGTGTATGCATCTTCATGCATAGAAATGTTACAATGGAAAGAGAAGACGAAATGATGTACTGAGAGCTATTAGAAGATTATGTTGTTGGAGTCGAAGGAGTTCTACCACTCTACAACACTATTCTTAACCTCCTCTTTTTGGGTTCTTTTGAGCCATAATTGTATCATATCTTTGAAGTCTGACGACATATTTTGTGGAGTTACTTCGATATTGTCGAACACCTTTCTGTTTCTTGAGAGCCAGATGCTCACATCAGACAAATAGCTACCAGACCCCAAGCTTTCCGTAGTTGAGAAGGGAGGAGTTCTATACCTGTGGAAAGAAGCTTGTTTGCATGTTCAATTTTTAGTGGATCCATACCAAGGGTATTCCAAATATTACATGAATGCCGACATCGAAGAGCAAAATGTTCTACTAATTCTCGCGTATTGCACCCAAATGGTTTTTGACGGATAATCAACCACATATAGAATTCATGCGGGTTGAGCACTACAAAACCCCCCCACTATTATCCATGAAAATAATGCAGCTATGTTGCACAAGTACATATGAGATATGTAAAGAGTAATCCCACTAAACATATTAACTCCAAGTTCTTCTATGCTTATGAATTGTAAAAGATGAATGAAATAAAAATACTACATATAAGGTCATGTGAAAATCTTGTAGATTTATTCACTAAGTCATTACTAGCATCATCTTTTGAAATATGTGTGCGTGGAATTGGTATGATGAGACTTAGAGAATTGTAGTGTTCAGGGGGAGAACCTTTACAAACTCATCGATAAATCTTAACTATGAAAGTCGAGTTTCCGATAGAACAATCAGATGAATTGTACTATTTTCCGTTGGATGAGTTTTCCTAAAGTTCTTAAACAAGGTTTTTAATGAGGCAATTCGTACAACATGACTAACGTATGCCATGTGCTCTTTCTCCAAGCATTTTTCCCACTGAATTTTATGGAGTTTTTGAGACATGAACATTACAACATAAGTATCCAAGGGGAATGTTGAAGAACCTGCAGTGGGCCCACCTCCACGAGGGAGGGTAGGTTTCCTCTTACTCACTTAAATTGGATCCTTATCCCTTTGATTTGGCTTTTAGCTATAAATAGAGAAGAGGGCTTGTTCATTGTACATACCTTTTTTGATCAATAAAGAAGAGAAGCTCCCTCTACATAATGTGTTCATTTACTTTCACTGTACTCATGTATTCTTCCTTCATCATCTACCTCAGCTTCATCTACGTGTCAACCTACACCTCTTGGATCGGACTTGCCAGCAAGAGTTGTAGGGTACATCTATTCTCATCCCTAGAGATTTAGGCTACCCCCTTCAACATCAACACCCCGACTAAAACCCCGGCACCAACACTTAGGGCCCCGTAGACTGTTGGACAAAATATAGGACAACAGTCTATTTTTCGTGGACGTGTGAACCACATCACCCTGGAAGGAGCTCACGGAGACTGCAATGTGGTGTTAGGTGAGTTCCTAGTACATTCAGTACTAGCAACAATTTTATTTGACTCCAGAGCTTCGCATTCATTTGTTTCTCTATTTTTGCCAACAAGGCTAGCATGCCCTTTGTGTTACTCAAGAGTGCTTTAGTAGTGCAGTCTCTAGGTGCATTGCTATGCCCCACCATAAGAAGCCTGGAAGTTAAACTACAGACAGACGGGGTAGAGTTTTTAGCCAACCTAGTCATTCTAGAAATAGAATGGCTCGATGTCATACTAGGAATGGATTGATTATCTCAGAACAAGGCCATCCTAGACTATGATCAATGCACGGTGACCGTGGAAAAGTCAAGAGGACAGAAAGTGGAATTTCACGCCTTGTTGCCAAAAACGGGCACACAATATTGAACAACTTAGAGAAGCCCACACCGACTAGTGCGCCAGTTGTTAGGGAGTACCCTGACGTGTTCTCGGAGGAGCTACTAGGAATGCCACCAGAGAATCGACTTCTTCTCGATGATGGACATTCCACAGGCATTTCTAGAGTCATATTCATGTGCAGCCTTTCTCTTTCGTTTATTACTTGAATAGAAGACCGAAATGGGATCTCGAGTTGGTCATC
The DNA here is from genome assembly GCA_019208055.1 of Stipa capillata. Classification (NCBI taxonomy): domain Eukaryota; kingdom Viridiplantae; phylum Streptophyta; class Magnoliopsida; order Poales; family Poaceae; genus Stipa; species Stipa capillata. The sequence goes on from JAGXJF010004876.1 coordinate 14,097, forward strand.
AAATTGGTGCCAAGCACCGCCCCAATATGAAAGAGACCCTATCGGATACCATTCGATGAGTTAGCAGAGATGAAGAAATAGATTTGAGAACTATTGGACAAAGTTACGTGCAACCCAGTTTGTTGCCATGGGGAGCCCCCATCCTTTTTGTCACCAAGAAGGATAGCAGCGTGAGGATGTGCATCGATTATCGATCCCTAGCCATCAAGAACAAGTATTCATTTCCCAAACAAATAGGGAGGTTCTCTGTTTGTAGCTAAACAAGGCAAGCCTCAGTTGAAGTAGAGAAAGAGCTTCTTGGTTGGTCGATCAGGGCCGCGTGGCCTATCCCTGGTCCAATGGTCCTTACCCAAGCAAGAAAACCGTGCACAAACATACAATATACCTTTTTTAATGAGCCTTTCTATTGGAAAGTACCACAGCCATCCACTATAATAAATAGACCTAACGGCTTTGAATGCTTGGTACTTGCTGGTACTGCCAAATCAATCGTGTGCGAAGTGCTGGAGGTACCAAACACTACCTCAGATTACAGCTCTGCTGAACACCCTTCACTGACGGGCTCCGTCTTGCCCGTCAGTCATACAGTGTACCACTGACGGGCATACGATCGCCCGTCAATAGAGATGCAGCCAAACTCAGCAGATTTGGGGAAAAAACATATCACTGACGGGCATAAATATCAGCCCGTCAGTGATGTCTTGTTATCACTGACACGCAGCTTTACTGACGGGCCAAAATATCTAGCCCGTCACTGATCCGTTTATCTCTACTGACAGGCACAAAATTATTCCCCGTCAGTGATGTTTCGGGCAGTATCACTGACGGGCACGTTATTTACTACCCGTCAGTAGTGTGTAATACTCCACTGACGAGCTCAATATTTGATCTGTCGGTGATCTCATGGCTTGAACCACTGACGGGGCGAAATTATGGCCCATCAGTGATGTTAGGGTCTATAAGCCCACCCCTGCAGCCCCGATCTACTCAAAGTCTCAAAATCCCTAAGCCCCAATCCCCTCCACCCCTACAGCCAAATCCCTAAGCCCCGACGCCGCCTCCTCCCCGCGCCCCCCTCCGCCTCCTCCCAAATCCCTAAGCCCCGACGCCGCCTCCTCCCGTCTCCCCCAAAAATCGCCCGCCTGTCTCCTCCCATCTCCTCCGCCGCGCCCTCATCGCCCTCGTGCCCTCATCGCCCTTGCGCCCTCCTGCTCTTCATCGCCCTCCCGCCCTCCTACTCTTCATCACCCGCGCTTCCGGGGGACAAAACCCTAGCCGCCGCCAGATCTCGACACGCGGTAGCCCCACGAAATAGAGGCCGCGGCGGCGCGCAAGGAGTGGCGAGCCGTCCCCGACGCCCCGCACGGCCCTCCAGGAGCTCCGACGCCCCGACGCAAGGAGAGGTACGTCTTCCCTCACGCGCGCACGGCCCTCCAGGAGCTCGTGGAGCCGTGCCTCCCTAGCCTGCTTTTCACTCGTGTTCTTGGAAGCTACTGGAATGATCCATTGATTCCTGGTGTTTGTTCCTCTCCCTGCAGCGCTCGCCAAGGACTTCATCACCAACTTCGCCGGCCCGCACGGCGAGCCCAAGATCTGAAAGATCTCGTGTCCTAGCACCTCCCAGATCTGAGATATTATTGTTGTTTCACGCTGATTTGTGGTTAATGGAAGTGTTGCTCATTTGTTTGCAAGATCTGATTTTGGGTGTGAAATTGGATTTTGGGTGTGAAATTGGATTTTGGGTGTGAAATTGGATTGCTCATTTGATATATTGGGTCCCAGGGCATTCGGTGCGACTACGGCCTCCGGAGATGACGGCAGCGACGACGACGGCTACTGCACGGCGGCGGGCACGGTGAGCATCAGATCCAGCATGGCGGCGACGAGACGAGACCTCCTGGACTCCATCGACGGCGATGAGCGCGGGAGGGACGGAGCGGCGGCGTCCACGGCTTCGACTCCCCGATTCAGGCGATGGTGACGAGCACGTCCTCGGCTCCCCGATCCAGGCGGCCACGCTGCCCTGGAGCTGGGCTTTTTTTTTAAATCCCATAAAACCCACCACTGACGGGCTGAATCCTCTGCCCGTCAGTGGTGATCTACCCTCTACTGACAGGTCCGCCGCCCGTCAGTGGAAGTTAGACTTCCACTGACGCGACGTTACTGACGGGCGCTAAACCCGTCAGTGGAGGGGTTTAAGCGCCCGTCAGTGGAGGGGTTTTCTGGGGTAGTGAAATTGCGCAGGGTAGGATGGTAATTATATGGACCCCCATCCATGGAGTCATGGACCCTTTGGCAGCTCCTCTACTCCGCCGCCACCCCTCTCCATCCCTCTTCTTCATGTCTCTCCTCTCTTGCTACTCGGGCTGAGGCGCAACTCCTCCTCGGTAGACCCAAGATCTTGGATTCTCTGCATCCATCGTCCAAGATCTGGGATTCTCCTGCATCCATCCTGCCAACCCCCTCGTCTCCTATGCTCCATCTGCTGCATCTCCCCTCACTCTGGAAGCTACTGCATGTATCAACTAGTGCAGCCTAGCAGAAGGAGCTGAACGGATCAACGAACCAGCAATCCTGCGGGATCGATTGAGTTATTTCGTTTCAAAATTTGTGCACAGTATTAGATCTAGAGGTGCTGCTAGATATGGATTGCAATGTCATGAAAAATTTGTTCATAGAAATTTCTCAACTTGTTCTCGGAAGAAAATTAGCTTTGAGACATAATTTCTCTAGGCTGTTGGCTGCGACTAGCACCAGCAGCATCAGGCCATTCAGGTGCATGATGCATCAAGTTCCGGTCATATCCGTGGACTGAAGCGGTCTGGGCGACAAGGGCATTGCGCCTCTTGGCAGGAGCCTTTCATCCTTAGGAGAAGTGGACGAGTGCGTGGGCGAGCCATTGTCGTATCTCATTGGCACATGCCGTCTGCCTCAGCTTGACCGCCTCCGTGGCCCACCTGAACTCGGCGGCATGGGCGCCTTCTCTTACAACCAACACGTGGTATCTAAATCAACTATCGCCGCTGCCCTCGTCAAGAATGGATGACGTCGATGAGCATGGTACAATACCTATAATACGCTCGTGGGAATGAACGGACAGATCTCACTGATATCTCCTTTTAGGTGAGGAGGTACGAGTATTTCTCGGTACCTTCAAGTACGGTAGAAAAATCTTTTTTAATAATTTAATTTATACATGTTGATGCATCCATCAGTTGTTAATAACGATTCTTAATCTTTTGGAATGCTATTCTGTTTATTTCATCTAGGATCGATGTCTTAGATTTTAGAGCATTAAACAGATAACCGATGCATGCATGCTTATGGCGGATCTTAAAATACTTTAAGAAAGCCAAATCTACTATCTATTATATATACTAAAAGTAGAATAATAATAAAAATAAAAAAATGTTAGAAATTCTCACAAAAAAGCAAAACATCCGATCATTAATCTGGTGGACCCTTTTATTATTAGTAGATCACAACCGATAGATCAACATAATTGTACCTAAATAGATCACAACCGATAGATCTTCATAACTGCACCTAAGCATATCATAGCTGATAGATCTTCATAACTATACCTAAACAGATCACAACCGATAGATTTCCATAACTGTGCCTAAACAGATCACATCTGATAAATTATCATAACTGTACCTACATAGACGGTTCGGTACAACGACTAGCAGGTCGGCTCGCGATTTATACTTTTATTTCCTGTACTGATCCAATATCAGGCTGGCTCACGATTTGAACTTTTATTTCCCGTACTGATCTAATATCACACATCTAATATCACGCATACAGGTAAAAAAATAAAGATAATTAAAAATATTTTTCATGCAATTAGTACTGATCTAATATCACACGTACGGGTAAAAAAAGATAATTAAAAATATCTTCCAGGCAATTAGTATTGATCTAATATCACGCGTACAAGTAAAATAATAAATATAATTAAACAGATCACATCCGATAGATCATTGTAACTTTATCTAAATAGACGACTCGGTACAGGCCGACTCGTGATTCAAAATTTTATTTTCCGTACTGACCTAATATCACTTGTATGGGTAAAAAATAAAGATAACTAAAAATATTTGTTGAGCAATTAGTACTAATCTAATATCACATGTACAGGTAAAAAATAAAGATGATTAAAAATATTTCTCGCGTAATTAGTATTGATTTAATATCACACGCATAGGTAAAACAATAAAGATAATTAAACAAATCATATCCGATAGATCATCATAACTCTACCTAAATAGATGGTTCACTACAACGACTAGCAGAATGGCTCGCGATTTGAACTTTAATTTCTCATTAATAAATAAAACAAATAGAGAGATATTAATTATGCAACACAAGTATGTGTGGAGTATGTTTACTTGATAGAAGCACAGAGATAAGTTAATGAATGCAGCCAGACAAATGAGATTAATTAAACCACAAAGATATGTCTATTTTGGCGTATAGCTTAGATGGATGTGCTTGGATTACTTCCAGACAGGAGCCCAATCGAGAGGGTAGATGTTTCAAACTTGTGGTGTTGTCTTTGGAGTGCATGCTTAAAAATAGCAAGAGCACACCAGTAAACAAGTGTTCTCTAGCCATGCATGCATGTGATCCTTTATACGTTTATTGCAAGATGAGCAAGAGCCAAGACTTGTTAAATTTTCTTGGTTCTTCAACTGCATGCCATGATCCTTTTCTTACAGAACTTGAACATTAATTCATGATTCTTTTCTTATAGAACTTGAACAATAATTCTTCTATACATACTAACCCAGCAATAATGTAGAAGCATCGTTGCATGCCACCGTGCATGGGTTTCGGTGGTGAAGAAAGAGGAGAATGCGGTCGCCGATGCCAGGGCTAGCTGGGGAAGGAACCGGAGGAGGAAGATGCTGCTCACCTCGCTGAGCGCACAATTTGTGACGACCAGATCGCTAGCGAGAACTCCGATGTCTCGGTTTGCAGGATCAGTACGAGAAATCTAGCAGAGGAATGATATATATGAATTTAAGGAGTGGATCGAGTAATGGAAAAAGAGATTAATAACCTCAGAATGGATGCGTGCCTCAAATTTTTAAAGAACGAATGCACGGCCAGGAAATATTTTTGACTTATTGTGATTCTACTACTATAGAACAGGTCTTTTAAGACCCTTCATCACATACGGTGCGATGGTCGCCAAATCACGCTCTTGTGCAATGTGTCTGGGCAAGACGGCCCGTGTGTGATGTGGGGCACATCACACACGGTCACCCGTAAATGTCCGTTTGCGACGAGGTAGAAAGCATTAGTGACTTTTTTCCTGGCTGATCGTGTGCGATGTTGTGAGAATCAGTGGCGGTTATTTTAGATAACCATGTGCGATGTTATATCACTTTAGTCAGTAGTGATCGCAACCGCCTCGTGTTCGCGTGCGGCGGGCAACACGAAGAGTCCGACCCCCCTATAAACCACACGCTGCCTTGATCTCTTCGTTGTTTCTTCATTCCTCCGAATGCCACATCCAACCACCTCCTCGATCCTCTTCTCCTTCCCCAGCCCTCTAGCCACCTCCTCAATCTCTTGCAATGGCCGCTGCAGGGAGCTCTTTGGGGAAGCGATCAAGTGCGAAGCGTCGCCTCCTTTGCCCATCCGCGAGGACCACGCACGCATGAACATGGAGCTCTCCCATGGCATAATGAATGCACTAGAGTTCCACTGTTATGGTGACACCGAGGACACCCTCCTCTGTGCATACAACGCGGACCTTGTGCAGTACATCAGTGTGTACGTCATCTAGTGTATCCTACATAAGAAGTTTCCATACCACCAATTTCTCGTTGAAGCTCACCACGAGCCGGGGCGTATCCTCGTCCGCGTCACCAATCCTAACAAAAAGTCCGTCTTGCACCTCCACGCGAAGTACATCCGGTGGGGTGCCGAGATGGTGAGCTTCTTCAGAGTTGCTACTGTCTCCCCTCTGAGGCCGGAACCTCTGGACGAAGATCTCCCACTGGAGAGGATCTAGCTAGATAGTTTTTGTTTCCTTTTGCTTCACATTATGTGTATATGCATGAACTAGCCTTTTGTTATGTAATGTCATGAGCTAGCCTTTCGTTGTTATGTGATGTTTGGAAATGTCTTCTTAATTTGTGTTGGAAATGTCTTCTTAATCTGTGTTTGAAATGTCAATTTAATATGTGTTCGAAATTATGCGCATCTACTGTTTACACGGGAGCCAGCGGCATACGAGGAGTCGCGCGGGCCGTACACGAGGTGGTGGGAGACGAGGGGTCGCGCGGGCTGTACACGAGGAGTCGCGCCGGTACACGAGGCGGCGGGAGATGAGGGGTCATGCCGGTACAAGAGGGGTTGCACCGGGAGACGAGGAGTTGCACCTGTGTGTCTATATATAATGTCTTCCTCTTCTTCGTTGTCAAAAGCGCGCACGGTATGTCTTCCTCTTCTTCATCTCTTCGATTTCTGCCCCCAAACATCACCACTTGGTTTGCAATAGAGCTTGTAGGTAGCTCCTCCCGCACGGCCGGGAAGCGCAAGAGGGTGTCACCTTCTCCGTCGCCTTCTCCATCGCCTCGTCTGTCGCCTCCTCCGTCGCCGATCAAGCACGTACATGGAAGCGCCTCCACAACTTGGAGGTGCATCTCTCCCGCAAGGCAGTTAAAGCCATCCAGTGTGGCTATGGGAACACAAAGGGCACCCTCCTCTGTGTGTACATTGAAGAAGTACGGTAATCCGGCGCCTTCGTCGTCCGCTGTGTGTTGGCCAAGGAGTACCCACGAGCAAAATTCATCGTGGAAGCACACCACGAGCCGGGGTGATTTCTCGTTAGCTGTACTTCCAGTGGGTCGGAGCGCATCACTCGCCGCACCATCGCCCGCCGCCTCTACGCGAAGTACACCAAGTGGGGTTTTGACCAAGTGAGCTTCTTTATGGTCCATAGGGTCACCCCTCTGCAGCCGAGCCCGTCAACGAAGATCACCCGCTCGAGAACTGTTAGTTATCTATTTTCATTTTATAAATTATGTAAGACAATGGTATGTTACTTTTATTCGCTTACATATATGTTGAATTTGCTCATATATATTTGGAAAGTCTCGGGCGGCTACGGGAGAGATGAAACCCGTGTATGTGGTTGATGAATGAATTCTGCGAATGTGGCTGATGAATTTTGTGAAATGATATTTTTGCCTGATAAATTCTTGTTGCTATTACATTGCAGACAGCCAAACTTTGGCCATGAGAAATGTGCCCAACATCGCACACGGTTTGGAAGGCCCGTGTGTGATGTGCTCACCAATGCACACGTTCCCGAGCTTCCGAACATGTGCGATGTGGTAGTGTGAATTGGTGACGCTTTTCCCGGTTGACCGTGTGTGATGTTGTAATTATCAGTGACGGGTCATTTTCGGTACCCGTATGCGATATCATATGACTTAAGTAGCTCGATCGACCTGGACCTGAGTCTATCAGTTTGATCAGGCGGCGCAGCGGGTTGTTGGAGGTGGTGGAAGGCTTGTTGGAGGGGCAGCGTACGGCGGCTCAGGCTAATTGGAGTGGGGCGAGGGTTGTGGCGCGACTGTGGGCAAGCGGCGGCGGCAACGGCGCGGGGGCTTTGTGCGGCTGCCGGCGGCGGCGGTGCGTGCGGCAGCGGTGGCAGGTTGGGCCGCACGGCTGTGATTAATTGCATGGAGGTGTCATATTAAGTTTCTTTAGTTTCAATTAATGCTTCATTCTTAGTCTGAATTAATGCTTCATATATATTTAGTTTCAATTAATGCTTCATAACTTAATTATTGTTTCTCATATTTAATCATTTGTATGTAGATGGATCGAAGTTGGATATCCGAGAGTCATACAAGTCAAGCATATATCTGTGGCGTCGTTGGTTTCATCAAAGTCACCAAGGTAGACATCAAAGTCGCCGTTATGCCAGATCTGCTTCAGATGATTCATGATTTCGAGAGCTACCATGATGATGGAGAATACATGGAATTCATGGGCTTGATGGGCAAAGCACTCCAAGTTGTCAGCGACACTTGACCTCTTGAGATTGAAGGCAGAAAGCGGTTGGTCAGATACGAGCTTCATAAAGATGTTGGGTCTTTTCGCATAAATGGTTCCAGATGACAATGAGTTGCCAAAAAGCATCTATGAAGCCAAGAATGTGATTTGCCCCATGGGACTGGAAGTACAGAAGATACACGCATGTAAACCGCAATGAGTACAAAGATTTGTGTTCATACCTAATATGTAAAGCTCCTCGATACAAGCATAAGTTAGCAAAAAACAAATACAAGGTTGACGACGAGATCAAGACGGGAGTCCCTAACAAGGTTGTGTGGTACTTGCCTGTAATTCCTCGGTTGAAGCATTTGTTTGCAAACCCAAAGGAAGTGAAGCTGATGCTTTGGCATGTGGAGGGACGTAAGAATGATGGAAAGATGAGACACCCGGCTAATGCTGCCTAGTGTAGAAGAATCGATGCGAAGTACCCAAGCTTCGGTGAAGACCTAAGGAATGTAAGATTTGCAATGATTACGGATGGAATGAATCCATTTGGCAGCATGACCAGCAGACACAACACTTAACCCATGCTTCTGTATATGTATAACCTTCCTCCTTGGTTGTGTATGAAGAACAAGTACATCATGATGTCGATGCTCATCCAAGGGCCAAAGCAACCTAAAAATGACATCGATGTTTACTTTAGGCTACTAGTGGAAGAATTACAAACATTGTGAAAAGAGGAAAGGGTAAGGGTATGGGATGCGTACAAAAAATGAGCCATTCAACCTACGTGCATTGTTACTCCTTACCATCCAGGATTATCCAGCAATTGCTAACGCTTCAGGCCAGAGTACAAAAGGAGCCAAAGCATGTGTGACATGCATAGATGATATCAAGAGTGTTTGGCTTCCGTTCTCGCGCAAAACCATATACATGCGTCATCGGAGGTTCTTGATAAGAAATCACCCTTACCATAACATGAAAGAACAGTTTGACGGAATACAGAAAGAGGTGTCAAACCAAGGCCTTTTACCGGCGATGAGGTCAGTCAGATAGTCAAGGATGTGAGTGTCGTGCTTGGTAAGGGACAAAAACGCCTCGTGAGAAGAGCGTGTGGAAGAAGAAATTAGTTTTCTAGGACTTACCTTGTTCGAAGGAGCTAGATGTACGTCACTGCATCGACGTCATGCATGTTGAGAAGAACGTTTGTGACAATGTCCTTGGTACATTACTCAGCATGATAGACAAAATGAAGGATGGCACCAAGCCACAAATGGACATGGTCCATTTGGGCATCAGACCAGAATAAGCCCCAATAAAGAAAGATAATGGCCAAACGTATCTCCCATCTGCCTGTTACACATTGTCCAAGAAGGAAATCTCATCTGCCTGTTACACATTGTCCAAGAAGGAAATAATTGAGTTCTTGGAGTTCTTGTATACTCTTAAAGTCCCGTCTAGTCATTGCGCAAACATCAGGAGTTTTGTTTCAATGGAAGAGAAGAAACTAATTGATATGAAGTCACACGATTGCCATGTTATGATGACGTAGATGCTCCTGGTGGCAATTAGAGATATTCTGCCCAAAAAAGTTCGAGAGGCGATCATGAGGCTGTGCGATTCCTTCAACACGATTACTCAGAAGGTCATGGATCCCGATATACTGGATGATCTGCAAGAGGAGGTTGTGAAGAGACTATGCTAGTTTGAGATGTTCTTCTCGCCCTCGGTCTTCAATGTCATGGTCCATCTCATTACACACCTTGTGTATGAGATAAAGATGTGCAGGCCTGTGTTCCTATGCAGCATGTATCCATTCGAGTGGTTCATGGGAATATTCAAGCACTATATTCGGAATCGCTATCGGCTCGAGGCTAGTATCATTGAAGGTTATACCTCGGAGGAGGTGGTTGAGTTTTGCACTGATTACATGCACAACTCACAGCCTATTAGTGTGCCTAGGTCTCGCCATGAGGGAAGGCTATCTGGAAAAGGAACTCTCGGAAAAGAAGTCAGCTGGAAGGATACTCATTTATTTGACATAACCCATTTTACCGTCTTGCAGCACATGAAAATAGTCTCCCCTTATGTCAAAGAACACGTGGACAAGTTTCGGCAAGAGTTCGCAAACGTGCCATACAGTTCGATCTTGAACAAGCACAACCAGACATTCAACCAATGGTTACTGAACTGTATCGTTGATGGGCTGACAGATGACACGTAACGTGGTTGGCAAAAGGGCCAGCATTTATAGTTCAAAGTTGGTAAGCATACGACATAAATGGGTCCACGTTCTACATGAAGGATCGAGATTGGAAGACCACATTTCAGAATAGCTCTGTCCAAGTAGAAACCATAGACATAGCCGGAAAGAAGGAATTTTACTACGGGATCATAGAGAAGATTTGGGAGCTTGACTACGTGACATTCTCCATTCCATTATTCAAGTGCAAATGGGTTGATCTCAGACATGCCCAAGTCAACAATTATGGCTCCACATATGTGAACCTCAGCAAAGTGGGATATAGAAATGAACCCTTCATTTTAGCATCCCAAGCTTCCCAAATCTTCCATGTGAAAAGCCTCGCACATAAGAACTGCCATGTAGTGATGTATGGAAAAAGGAGGATTGTAGGAGTTGAGAGTGTTGTCGACGAGGATGAATACAATCAGTTCGATGACTTGCCACCTATTGGAGAACGCATAAGAGTTGACAAGCAAGACGATGAAGAAACTTGCTATCTACGAGAATATCATTCCGATGGACTAGTATACAAAGGAAATTAGTGTTGAATAATTTTGAATTTGATACTCATTTTGAATATGTAATGCTTTGAACTATACATGATTGATTAACTGTACGGTATAAAAAATATTCAAAAAATAGGGTGGCTGAGTATCAAACTCAGAACCACAAGAGACGATGCTAAGAGGTTACCAGTACAGCTAGAACATGATGTTGGAGTGATGCGTGCATCAAAGAGAGTTAGCGTATACCTACACGCACACATCACACATATTGATAAAACGTTATGCGTGTGCAATGTGATAGACATCGCACACAATCCTTACCAGTTACCCTTGTGCGATGTGTTCGCACACGGTTTTACCAAAGCACCGTGTGTGATGTGACTCACATCGCACATGGGCGAGACCAGATGACCGTGTGTGATGTTATTTGTTCATAAGGGCACCCCGCGTGTTGATCCGAAATATCACCCCAAACATTTCATCTTCGCACCTACCACATCGCACTAGTTTCCACTGCCTCCGCCTCCGCCTCCATGAGTCCCCAAGCCCTGCCTCCCCGTCCACGAGCACCGCCTCCCCACCCCCGAGCGCCTCGACGACCGCCTCGCTGAGCGCCTCGACGACGCCCTCCTGGAGCGCCACCGACCCGTCCACGACCCCCATAGGAAGGCCTTCCCACAAGACGCGGAGGAGATGCGTGCGAGGAAATGGGCGAGAGCAGAGTAGAAAAAGGAGCAAATGAAACAAGAGCTACTCGCCCAGTTTGCCAGCATGATGGAGGAAAGGCTGGCAAAAGAAAAAGCTGTGTGGGAGGAGAGGTACAGAGCACAAGCGCTGGAAGCTCCTGCACACCCAAGCCCCGACGCATGCAGGAGTAGTTGTGCATCAGCTCCTGATGGAGGTGAAGGCCTTCTTGAGATAGCCAAGTCTCCTATCGACGACATCACGGGGCCAACGAAGTGCAAGCTATAAGTGCCAACAACGCACATGGCTTTTCCCTTGGTGGTAGCTCACGGTATGGTTCATCCGCCAGCTGAGGGAGCTACGGTCCACGGTGTACCGATATAGCCAGGGTTTGCTAGGTGCACTGTCGATAAAGTTGAGCCTGGCTTCCAGAGCCTCCCGCTCTTTCACATAAGCGAGGATGCCGAACACCAGAGCTTGGGAGAGGCGGAGATGTCATTCATCCGTGGTCGAAGAAGGACATACTCCTTTTGCAGTTCACATCGGCACCGCCTACTGCTTCCCCACCATTGGCTCCTACATCTTAGCCACTCTTCTCACCACATTTCCTCATGAGCACGCGGTCTGAGCCACCTTCGAATCTACCAGCTCAAGAGTCACTCGAGACAGCGCTGGTGCTTCCGGCACCACCGATTCTTGACTTACCGCCATCGCAGTTAAGACTAAGAGTACGAGGGCACCGCCAAATGGCAAGGCCAAGGCCAAGGCCAAGGAGATGGGGTTAAGCAATGAAGAATTCAACCGACTGTTCCCCCCAGCGGAGCTCGCACGCAAGTACCAAAAACGAGAGCCATTGCTACTCCCCCAAGACCTGGCGGTGGAAGGTTTGTTTTGCCAAAGGGTCCATGACCACTATATGAAGCTATGTAAAGCAGGTGAGTCGAGCCTTCCCGTGTTCTTCAAGAAGGAGCATTTCCTTCATGATTTAGATAATTGTTGCATGTTGGGCTTCGAGGACTTGTTCCTCCTCTTTACTTGGATATGATCGATGCCTCCCTCATGAGATGCTTCACATTGTAAGTATTTTATAAAGAAATTCCACATTCAAGAAACTCTCTTTTGTTTCCTAAATGATAACTCTTTTCTTTCCTATGCTTAGACACATGATCACCAAATGAAAGCATGGAAAGAACCTGTGGGTTTCTTCGACTCATAATTGGTCTCTCACCAACAAATCAAGGGGATAGGCAAAGGGTCTACAATTATGTTGTCGAGACGCTCAACAGAACAAAGATTTTATTCTACTTCTATACAACTAGAAGTAACTGTGTTTTTATTCATTAACTGTACCTCCGTTGTCATCATTCCACACGGGTTGTGATTTCTTTATTTGTAGAGAACATTGGATCTTAATTATCATCATACCTAAATGGAGCACAACCATCCCCCTTAATTCCCTCCATGACTCACCTTGTGACTACTCAGGAATTCATGGATTCTTGGATAGTACTTTCGCCGAATATGTCAAGCGTGGAGGGAGGTGCTCACCAAAGGGAAACCCGTCGGTCTTGCATCATGGCGATGATGTCTTTAAGGTAACAGTTGGTACAACATTCCTCCTAAGTGCTAAGTAATGCTAATTGATGCCCAAATTGATGCTGTAATTCGTCAACAACTTTTCAGTGTAATCAACAGCCACCTGGAACAAACCTTTGTGGTTTCTACTTTTGTAAGCAAATGATGAGGGTCGTCTCGAGTTCGAGGACAAAAGACACCGCTGACCTCCCTACGGTTAGTAATATATGAGACTCTCAAGATTTTACCTTTTACCTATATGCACTCAAATCTGAATTTAATTACTTCGTGAAGATTTTGAATTGGATGGACGAAAAACTGTTGAGCCATGCCGACATTGTCAAAATTGGAGGACAGTTTGCCTACTTCTTCGCCTTGCAGGTCATAGCGGTAAAGAGATAATTCAGATCGCCTTAATTGTGAGGTCTTTATTTTCTTTGTGTTGCTGGTGAACCTTGTTAGATATGGCTGATGAATTTTGTGAAATGATATTGTTGCCTCATAAATTTCTGTTGTTGTTGCTATTGCATTGCACACGATTCCGACGGCAGACACGTGTATGGTGTGCTCACCAACGCACACGCTCCTGAGCTTCCGACTGTGTTCGATGTGGCCGCTCATCGCACACAGTCCGAAGGGAAGGACCGTGACCGATGTGACCGCTCATCGTACACGGTTCTGTTTCGGCCAGCGTACGATGTGTCTCCTCATTGCACACGGTCCATCGGTAAGGACCGCGTGCGATGTGGCCGCTCATCGCACATGGTTCCTTTTCCATGGCCGTGTGTCATGTGGACGCTCATCGCACACCTTCCGTAGAATGTGAACGTGTGCGATGTTGATCTGATCGCATACGCCTCTGGGTCCGTGTGTGATGTATCCCTCACATTGGTGACCGGCTGGTGGTGATAGTCATTAGAACCATATGCGATGAGCTTTTCTAACTGTGAGCGATGATCTATTCTGTAGTAGTGTCATATGCCTAAGCCTATTTGGTTTCTTATAAAAGCAGAGAAGTAAACAATAAAACAAGTAATGTTCCTAGTGGCATATCGTCCTTTGATGCTTTTCTTCTTGTTCTGGGGCTCCGCTCCTGACGAATCATTTTTTGCTACTTTTCTTGGCAGAAAGAGCAAAGTGGAATTTTTTTTATAAATATTATTTTTAAAATAAAAAATTCGAGATATACACGTCTGGTTTCAGAAATTACAAAAATAATACCCTGTCGGCCAACCGTCGACCGACAGGGGGCTTGTCGGCCAACGGTCGACCGACAGGCCCCTGTCGTTCCCCCCGCGGATGAGTGCGTGCCGAAAGGGCTGACGGGACGCGACGGGATGCCATGTTGGCACCTGTCGTCCGGCCGTTGGACCACAAGCCCCCCAATCGTCCAACGGTCGGACGACAGGGTTATAACTGCGCCTGTGACTGCCTCCACCTTCCCCATATCGCCCTCCAGCACCCCACCCCATTCCTTCCATCATGCGCAGCCATTCCAGAGAGAAAAGAGGAGAGGAGAAGAGGAAGAAAGGGAGAAAGAAGAGAGGAGAGGAAGAAGGGGAGAAAGAAGAGAGGAGAGGAAGAAGGGGAGAAAAGAGGGAGAGGAGGTGAGCCCGTGGGAGAGAAGAGGAGGTGAGCTCGCGGGAGAGAAGAGGAGGTGAGCTCACGGGAGAGAAGATCTCTACATCCACGTTAAAAATTTTAAACAAGTTTAGTATAATTATTAGTATGATTATTATGGTTATTATAGGTTATGTATGTAAATATAAATTATTATGGTTGTACTTCTTGTCATAGTTTAATTAGGATGTTTTGTACTTGTTTAGTATGATTAGTATGGTTATGTACGTATAAAAAAGTTAGTAAGATTATTAGGGTTATGTACATATTTAATTAGGATGTTTTAAAGAAGTTTAAATTTATAGTTTAGTTAGGTCTCGGTGAATAGAATAAGTAGAATTGATTAGACGTCAGAAAAAAATGAGGTTAATTTAGGTCGAACTAATTAATAATATGAGACATGCAGAATGTTGTTGTTTAGTTAGGTTAATTATTACGTGTTTGTGTTGACCGTTGCATTCGATCGTGCTAAAAATTCTATCTCGATTTGTCGGTTGATAACCCTGGTGTGTTCCGGATCACCCTTGTACACGCCGTAAGCATGTACTCGACCTACATTTAGCACGAAAGAATTTAGCGGTCGCGCGACGTAATAGAACTGCATGTCTTACTAAGTATGTGACGAAAATATAAATTTATGTTACGGCAGGTATGTCAGAGGTAGTAAATATGACGGTGTACTATGGTCCTGGGATTATTCGATCAAATCATAGTGGGGTTGATCTTACTAAATTCAGCCATGTTGATTTGCCTATATCCGATTCGGAGAGGCTGAACTTTAAGGAAGCCAATCATTGGCTTACACGTATCTTCTCGATGGATCCTGCACTATATGTTGTGACCATTCAGGCAGTGTTTACCAAGTCTTGCACTAATATTAAATGGGAATTGTTGCCGATCGAGAGTACTAGAGACTGGACATCGTGGATGCAGGTTTGCAATGCTAGAAAAAGTCCTCCGGTCGCACTAGTGCAAGCCATCCTGAAGGGTGTCGGGTCAGAAGGCGGTGGGTATGAAGCAGAGCAGAACAATCCAGAACCACAGGTGGACGAGGTAGTTCACTCCGCTTGGCAAGGTGGGCAAGCCGGGCAGAGCAGTAAACCGGCAGAAATAGGTCCTACGGGGCAGGCTGATGAAGAAGAGGATTTCGAGTCCATGCAGGAGGTAATGGAACTAGAAGATGAAGATGGATTGGCTGATGATGTTGACGAAGATAGCGGTGACGAAGATAACATTCATGCGTCCCCGATTCCGAGTGCATGGAATCAGGAACTTCTTGGTGGCATGACTGTGAATGATGGCCATGATTCTGGTTGGGAATATAACAAGAACTGGATCCAAATTGGTTCGATGTATGCTACCAAGAAAGAATTGAAGCATGCCGTCACGCAATGGGCCATGTCCACGCAGATGATTTTCAGGACTGACATATCTTCCCCAAATAATTTAACCTTAACATGTACGGCTAATGGCTGTGAAAGCAAGGTGCACGCCCATGTGCCCAAGTATGAAGTGAATTGGGTCGTGACCAACGTCATGCCACACACTTGCGTCAGAAGCAATGTCCTAGCATGCCACCCCAATCTGACATCCACTCTCATCGCAGAACTGATGTACAGCGAGATAGTGGAGAAGAAAGACATGGAAGCAAAGCACATACTGTTGGGGAACGTGCTACGCAAAACAAAAATTTTACCGTACACGAACCGAAACAAGATCCACTATCGAGGTGCAGGCAACGATATCATACCTTCGCCAATCATGTCAATGCAGTGGAGAAGTTGACGATGTCGATGAAGTCCACAGACTCCCGCTGCTAGGTTATACCTCCCAGCCGCAAGAGTGATCTCCTCGCGAATAGTTCGCCCGATCGAACGCCGAAGTGTACGACGTCTCCGAGGTATCCACGCGTACCAGATCAGCGACACCACAATAATGTGTGGACCAGCACACAAGAACAGCGGGGATCTACGAGAAGGAGAAGCAGCAGCGCGCCGGCAGCTGTACTAGATCCAATCTAGAAGAGAGAGGAAGAGGAGGCTGCGGCCAATCTAGAGGTGGCGGCTGCCTAGGGTTTCGGCCAAGGGGCTAGGGCTGCTTCGTGTGTCTACCTTGTGCGCCTCCCCCCTCCTTATATAGGCGGCCAAGGGGTAGAGTCCAGCCCTCAGGAGGAGATCGAATCCACCTCCACCAGGGAGTCCAAACTAGAGTCCAATTCAGACAGCCCCCCTTTGGCTGCCTAGCCCCCAAGAAAAGGAGGGTGCAGCCCAGTAGGAGTCTTCTAGAACCTTCTGAAATATTCCAGGACCTTCCGGACCTTCCGGAACCTTCCGCCATATTCTAGAACCTTCTAGAACCTTCCGATACATTCTGGAACACTTCCGGACATCACCGGAACCATCCGGGACCTCCCGGAACACTTTCGAGATCATCCGAAACACTTTCGGAACCCTTCTCTCTCGTTCTCCATAAATCATAGCATTCCTAAATGTCGCTAAAACGTTAAGCGTGTGACCCTATAGGTTCGAGTATATGTGGACATGCCCGGAACACCTTCCGGTCAATAATCGTCAGCGGGAGCTGGACACCCATAACGACTCCCACATATCATCGAAGATCTTTATCGAGTGAACCTCGTATTACCGCATATCATCCTTTTGCCTCACGATACATTACACAACCCAAGGCGAGGCTTTTATGGTATCCCTGTGATCAACTCCTTGATCACTATACCTAGTTATCCTCGTTACCGGTTTGTACTCTTTTCTCCTTTCCGTATTCCGGTATCCCCGTGACTAACATTTTAGTCACAATACCTGGACAGGCGATGCTGGACACCGTAATACCGAGCGGGCCCAGAGTGTATCTCTCCATCGCCGGATGGGCAAATCCCAGTCTTGACATATCTAGAACCACGATATACTTTCTGGTGTACCTGAAAGTCACCTTTATAATTACCCAGTTATGGAGTAACGTTTGATGACCCCAAAGCAACCATCCGGTATCTGAGTCTACGATATTCTCATGGTCTAAGGACGCAAGTAACGTTAACACATAATGAGAAGATACTAACAACATATTGACGAAGTGATCTCGCAGTATCTCATAAGGGGGTCTATCCAAGACCATTGTTACCCTAACAATGTGTTCCCATTATTGCCGGCATCCTTGTTACATTAACAATGCCCATGATCAGGAAAACAAGATCATCAACAATACATGAGCTAGTCCAGAGGCCTGACTAGGGATCTGAATGGTGTTTATTATTCCACACATGCAATTAGGTTTTTCTCTGAATCTCATATTCAAGAACTAATGCAATTCTAGCATAGAACATAAACTTAATCATGAACATGAAAATAGAATAATAACAACTTTATTATTGCCTCTAGGGCATATTTCCAACACATACAAGTTGGAGTAAAGAACAGGTACAAGTACAAAATCCCATATGGGCAGGCTTGGAGGGCTAAGCAGAAGGCCATGGAGATGCGCTTCGGCACTTTCTATGACTTGTATGACAACCTGCCTCGTCTGCTTTATACACTCCTCCTCCGGAATCCAGGGACACATGTTGACATACAGCACTCGGTGAACCCGCACTTTCCAGGCTATAAAGTGTTGAACCAAGCTTTCTTCTCTTTCGGTGCATGCATTGAAGCTTTCAGGCATTGTCATCCAGTGCTGTACGTGGATGGGACATTTCTGACAGGCAAGTACAAGGGGCAGATCCTGACGGTGATTGGTGTGGACGGCAACAATCAGATCCTGCCATTGGCGATGGCGTTCGTTGAGGGTGAAAATTTCTCGAGCTGGTTATGGTTCTTCAGGCAGCTTTAACATGGAGTAGTAAAGAATTGGGAGAACGTATGTGTTATTCATGATAGGCACCCTGGCATACTGAAAGCCGTGAAGACACTCCAGGAACCAACAGCTGATGAAGATCAACCTTGGCCGGACCTGCAAAGCCGTTGGTGCATGCGCCATCTAGGGGCTAATTTTTTTAGCCAGTTTAGGAACAAGCGCCTGATGAATCTGTTTAAGAGGCTGTGCAAGTAGAACCAGGAGAAGAAGTATAAAACTTTGTGGCGGAAGCTCGATGACTTTACTAAGAGCGAGATCATTGATCGCAAGAAAAAAAATGGTACTTAGCCCGGAAGAAGAGCCACGGGAGCTTCCTGCTATTCTAGCAATTGACCCTCCTAGTACGAGGAGGATGAAGGTGAAACAAATAAAGAGTTTCTCTCATTGGATAGAGAAAGAGCCGCCTGAGAAGTGGTTTTTGCTTCATGACACTCATGGCGCTAGGTACGGCATCATGACGACCAACCTTGCAGAGGTGTACAACTTTGTGCTTAGAGAGTGGTGGGGTTTACCTCTAACTGCTATCGTGGAGGGTGCGATGCATGGCACCGTGAGGTACTTTCAAGAGAGGTACAGAAATGCTGCACTGCATATGAACAATTTTCCTGCGACCCCGTACTGTGCGAAGGTCATGAAGTACATGGAGGATAAGATTCAAAAGGGATTAGGGCACAAAGTCTACAGTATTGAGAATCTAGAAAGGAGGTACGAGATACGTCTGAGGGATAAATCTGGTTTTGGGGCTGCGAACGAGACGAAGACGCATGAGGTTATAATTGGAATGGAAGGCACGCCCATTTGCAAGTGCACATGCAAGAAACCAAAGCTGCTACACCTGCCTTGCTCTCATGTGCTGGCTGCATGTGGCCAAATAGGGATGGAGTCAATCTCGTTCGTGTCACCGTACTATCTGAAGCAGTCTGTGCTCCATACTTGGAGCGGCGAGATAAGTGGATTCCGTGCGGTTGGCAACTTCAACAAGGTGGACGAGGCTCAAAGGGAATACATCCCAGATTTAAGACTACTCAGGGTAAGACGAGGTCGACGACAGGTTCGTTGTATTCGTAACGACATGGACCAATCGGAAGCTGGTGGTCCAACTAGACAGTGCCTGCATTGCTCAAGGTATGGGCATAGAATGAAATACTATCTGGACTTACAGAAACAAGGCCAAGGGGATACTGCAGGTGGCGCTAGCACATCGGCGCCTGGAAGCGCAGCAGGAGAACGTTGAAATGCTATTTAAGAATTTGTACTTTCAACTTAGTTTGTTCCGTACAATAACATTTTTATTTGGTATGTATTGAATTAAAATTGTGTTCGTATTCCCGTAAGTTTGTATTTTCCTGTAAGTTCCCTGTATCCCTTCATGTTTTCCTGCAAGTTTGTATTTCCTGTAAGTTTGTAATTCTTGTAAGAATCCTTAAATTTGTAAGTTTGTAATTCCTGTAAGAATGCTTAAGTTTGTAAGTTTTTAATTCATGTAAGTTTTCATAACATGGTATCCCTTCGTGTGAATCCGTAAGTTTATATTTGTATGATTCCATAAGTTTATACTTGTACGAATCCATTATTACCGTAGGTATGGCCACGTATCGTCTTCTAGACCATATGGTTGACATACGACACCGGGGGAGGCTACTGGAGGAGGGTGAAAAGCTCCCCGTGCTCATCACTCGCACGCCTCAGGAGGATTGGATGATACACCCAGACTGGGTTGACAAGTGGGTCTCGTAGTTACGTACATTGTTTGAACTAATCTTTATTATATAACTTGACGCTAAGTTTATTGTTCTGTACTTGTTCTGCAGGTTGGCTTGGGCAGGTCTCCTACCGCTGACACGGATGGTTGAGGCTACTGCGGCAGAGTGGAGGCTCATGCCGCAAGATGACGATGATGACGAGCCAAGAGAGCAAGACAATGAGCAGTCTCGTCGTTTTTGTTACGACCGGTCACTGATCACCTGCTTAGTGGATCGTTGGAGGCCTGAGACCCACACACTACACTTTCCTTGGGGAGAGATGGTGCCTACTCTCCAGGACGTCTCGTTCTTGCTGGGCCTACCGTTGGCTGGAGACGCAGTTGGACCGTTGGAGCCTCCATTAGGTTGGCACGAGGACATAGTGTTCCGTTTCATAGGTGTTGCTCAGGGGGTCGGGCAGTTGGTCCGAGATGCAAACAGGCCTATGTGGCGGTGGTTGCGCAACTTTCTAGTAACTCCGCTTGCCTTTATTATTCATTGCGAACCTACTTGAAAAATTTTATTACCTTTCTGATGTCATTTTTTCCATGTAGATCGGCGCGCTAGGTTACCCTGGTGTCGCGCTTACGGAGCAGTAGGTTGACTGTTGTCTAGAGGCGTACATCTTGTGGCTCTTCGACAAGGTGATGTTCACGTCCAATCACATGAACATTGTGGACGCTCGCTACATCGGAATAGCGCGGGAGATCGCGGATGCACGTTGCCGCGAGGACATAGTTCAGAGGAGTTGGGGTTCAGCCGTCCTGGCCGCCACTTTGAGAGCCATGTGTAATGCTTGCAGCAGGCGCGCGGAGAAGTCGGCGATACTGGGTTGCCCACTTTTGTTGCAGCTTTGGTCATACGAGCGATTCCCGATCGGACGGCCAGACATGCAGTTCAACGTACCGTATGACGATAGGGAGTACCACGGGGACCTCATCGACATGCCTACTTTTGGGACACTCTGGACACGAAGACGGGTTAGTTTTATACTAAATATGGTTTCCAACAAAAAATACTTCATGTTTTTCCTTCTTATTAATTATTTTCATTCCCGACAGATACGATATGCTAGCGAACAGGTCAGGAACTGCTACCCAGCCTTCACATCGTAGTTTGATACCTTGCACCCTAGTCAGGTGATCTGGGAGCTGTACAGTGCCGAGGCGTTGACGCGACGAGTGCTTGGCGAGATTTCAGCCTTGTGTACCAGAGACCTCGACTACTGGATGACGAAGGCTACCGTAGTGTTTGACGTCACTGTGGAGATAACCGCTGTGCACCGAGTGATGCGTCAATTCGGCAAATGCCAGTTGTGTCCTCCCCTAGCACCGCCCACGCTTCAGCCTCACATCCACAAGTAAGAGCTTATAAGGTTTTATTATCAGATAATAGTATTGTAATATGTTTTGCTCACTTCATACGAATAATCATGAAATGTAGGTACAGCCGCAAAGGTGGAAACAAGACGGCAACAACTTGGGCACGAAACCTTGCGCCGTTTGTCGAATGGTGGACGACGGCAAGCGCAGATCTCTGGCACGAGGACACAACCTTCGACCCAGCCGAGTACGATGCGTACCTCCGGTGGTACCGGTCCGGTACGAGGTTGTTCTACGTACCGCGTGCCGACCCAGATGAGATGCAGCAGGGCCGCACGTCGGATCACTACCCGGCTGCTTCTGTTGTTGACGTCAGGCACCACGCGGTACGTGTCACGATTTTCATTATTTCGCATTTGCAGAAGTACTGAGCAACTAATAATAATCCTTTCGCATTTGCAGGCGCAGATGACGCTTGAGGCTCAGGAGGAGGTTGCCGCACTTCTTAACCGACTTGACATGGGGATTGAGATCAGTCCATCCGATAATCGATCCGTGTGGCAGCGTCTCAATGGCAAGCTTCGGAAGATCTTCGAGACTTTGACCTGTGCGCGCGCTTCAGACGTCGCGACTGGACGGTCTAGTCGTCATGCACACCGTCCCCCACGGCACTCCTTGTTGTCGTGGCAGCCGCAGCCGCAAGTCCAGCCACGTCCTCCTCTCCCGACGCAGGCGGGAGGCTCGTCGTGGCATCACCAGCCACAGTCGTCACCCCAGCCTACACCACCTCTCCCGACGTAGGCGGGTGGCTCGTCGTGGCATCAGCAGCCACACTCGACACCACAGCCAGCACCACCTCTCCTGACGCAGGCGGGTGGCTCGTCGTGGCATCAGCAGCCATACTCGACACCCCAGCCAGCACCACCTCTCCCGACGCAGGCGGGTGGCTCGTCGTGGCATCACCAGCCATAGTGGACATCCCAGCCAGCATCACCTTTTCCGACGTAGGCGGGTGGCTCGTACTAGTACAATCCCCAGTCTATGATGGTCCACGCTATAGGTAAAACCGTATTACTAATATGGTCTTAGTATTTTCTTGGATTATATTACTAAAAACAATTGTATACTGTATGTCACATGATTCCCGTTTTGGCGTTTACGGGTTCACCAGATACTTCTGAGTACAACGGCATGTGGAACCAAGCAGACGGTTTAGGGGTTGTTCCTCACTTCCCGGCGTTTCAGACTCCACCACCACCACCCACGCAGGTCACACAGTCGCCGCCTCGTCAGCCGGATGAGCCGATTTAGGGCAGGGGTCACCGTCAGCCACAGCCGACACAGCCCTTGACACTATTCGGCCCTCGCAAGAGACCACGTCATCGTACTCGTAGAGCCGCCGCACCTGCCGCACCACAGGGAGGCCCAGGAGGACCTGACCAGGGAGACGAGCAAGACTAGTTTTTTTTTAGCCGTACATTCGCACCATTTCCTTTTGTATTTTGACTATCTCTAGTTCTACTGAATTGCATGGAACACTTTGTTTATTTCTTCAAAATCTAGAGTTCGAAACATCGTCAGCACTACACATGGCGTGACAACACGGTACGATAACATTCACATACAGTCGAACAACCTAATAGAACATTGAAATAACTACTCAGGGCCTTTCGGATATTTTTCCTTCCTCATACGACGAGCATGAGCTTCCTCTCCTTCTTCCTTCACGTGACGCGTCATCTCACGCTTCCTCGCCCTTTTGGCCTCACGTGCCTCCGCAGCTCGACGTTCCGCCTCCTCCTTTTCTTTGCGTTGCATCTCCTGCCAACGCTTTCTCTTCTCCTCATCCTCTTCCGCGTGCATGCGTTGCAGAAGCCGATCTCGACTACAGTCAACCTTCCGCATGAGTTCTTCCTCAGCCTCTTTCGATTAGGTAATGTCCAACCACTGTATGTAGTCACATATAGTAGGTGGAGATTGCAAGCAAACGACTGTTACCATAGTATTGCATCGTGTTACAAATGCGGGTATGTGCGAGTTTTACCCTTTCACGCCATCTGAACATGCCAAACTTCGGTGGCTCTTCGTCGTAGTTAGCACACATGAAGAATCTTCTTCCGTACGTGTACGAGAACTCTTGCGACTTCATCAGTCTGCACGGATCTTGGCACCAGCAAAGGGGAACTTCGACATCTGTGGGCACGTCGGCATACATCTTCTGCTTCGGCATCTCGTCAGCACTAGATGAAGCCATTCCTACCATTTTGCAATATGGCATAGGAAACTAAACAAAAAAATAACACTACTATTTACCTCACACGCGCCCCGCTGCCGAGATCCCTCTTCCGCCTGACCTCCCGAACTGTAATGTCCCCTCTCTCCCACTTGCCACTTCCGAGAGCTTCTTTCCCGAACTGTAATGTCCCCTCTCTCCCACTTGCCACTTCCGAGAGCTTCTTTCTTCTCACCTCGCTCCCGAACCCTAACCCCTCTCCTCTCTATCGATTTCTGAATTTTTCGTAGATGGGTGCACTAGTACAAAAAAAGGTTATCCTGGACACCTTTATCACTGACGGGTAAGAAATATCCGTCAGTGATGAAACTCATCAGTGACGGGTTTTGATGAAAACATCATCACCGATAGGCAAAATAAAATATCCGTCAGTGATGTCGAGCATATCACTGACGGGTAATAAAAACACCCGTCCGTGATGTGAATCCCGCCAACTAGAAAATTTTAGAATTCAAAATTTTGTCATCATGGACGAATAGTTTTCTGACCTGTCAATGATGAGTTCCATTCATCACTGATAGGTTAAAAAGAGACTCGTCCGTGATGTGAATCCTGCCAATTCCGAAATTTCAAAACCCAAAATTTTGTCATCACGGACGGGTAGTTTTCTGATCCGTCAGTGATGTGTGGAACTCATCACTGACGAGTTAAAAAGAGACCCGTCCGTGATGTGAATCCCGTCAACTCCAAAATTTCAAAACCCAAAATTTTGTCATCACGGACGGGTAGTTTTCTGACCCGTCAGTGATGAGTTACTCATCACGGACGGGTTTGTAACTCATCACTGACGTGTTAAAAAAAGACCCGTCCGTGATGTGAATCCCGCCAACTCTGAAATTTCAAAACCCAAAATTTTAGAATCCCGCGGGGTATATAATTCACCTCAGTGCCCCTCAGTGTAGATTTAGATCCAGATTTTTTCTTCTCCCTTTCACTCTCCTCTCCTTCCTTCCACCCTTCTCCTCCTCTCCTCCTCTCCTCTCATCCTTCCTTCCTGTCCAAATCGGTCACAAGAGAGATATCCTCTTCACGTCACCACCCCGTAGGAACATGGTGGAGCTTACGTGGGAGTTTTAGTTGGATTCGAGGTAAGAAAGATCCTCCCGAGTCTTAATTTCTACTAGTGCCTAAAATTTTTTATTTTTAAAATTTTTTCTCGTATTTTTTTGTAGCAGCTCTACTCCCTCACGGTTCGGAATCCACAAAAATTACTGCATTTGGAGCTCGAGAAGAAGTTCAACGGAGGGAACGGAGGGTTCGGTAGCGGCGATTATTCGTTCGGGTCAGTCATAGAGGCCGAATTTGGAGTGAAATTTAAAAAAATTTATCGTATTTTTTTCTAGCAGCTCTACTCTCTCACGGTTCAGAATCCGCAAAGATTACTGCATTTGGAGCTCGGGAAGAGGTTCAACGGAGGGTCGGAAGAGGCGATGTTTCGTTCGAAGGGAAAAAAGTCAGTCTTAGAGGCTGAATTTAGAGGTGAAAAATTATACAGGTCAAAAGACGAGTAGATTTTTTAGATGCGCCTCATCGATACGGTCATTTTGAGTGGTCGTGGACCCAAAACGGATACCGTATGCAAAAGTTACAGCCGTTTTAGTGAAACCCTACCCGGTAGTGCCCATGTAGGGCTTTTTTTTGCACTTCTGAAAACGTCATCATTGATGGGTTAAATATTTACCCGTCCGTGATGACTCTCATCACTGACAGGTCAAATATTTACCCGTCTGTGATGGTAGAGTCATCACCAACGGGTGCTTTTCTACCCGTCCGTGATGACTTTTCGTCACCTGTGAAATCGTCATCACTGACGGGTACTTTTTTTACCCGTCAGTGATGACCATATCAGTAACGGGTAATTTACCCGTCACTGATAATACGAGTTATTATTGACCTTTAGTCACTGACGGGCCAAAAACCCGTCACTGATGTGAGTTTTTGGCCCGTCAATATTGACATGTTCTGTAGTATTGGTAGGAGGTAGAGACAGGTGAGGGGTGAATAAATAGGGGGCGCTGCGTTTGGGTGATGCACTGGAGGCGACTTAAAGGCCAAAAGGGGCACTGGAGACGTTCACGGGCGACAAAGGCCAAAAGCGACGCTGGTGGAGGCGTTCACGGGTGACAAAAGGGGCGCTGAGGGCCGTGGGGGCGGAATCTAGCCCCTTTCGTCCGACCGGTGGACGACTGGGGCACATGTCGTTCCACCGTCGGACCACAGGTTGGATAGTGGGGCCGGTCAGCACTTTCGGCACTCAGTCGCTGGCCGGTGAGCCGACAAGGGCCTTGTCGGTCGACCGTTGGCCGACAAGCCGCTAGTCGGCCGGACGTCGGCCGACAAGCCCCCTGTTGGTCGACGGTTGGCCGACAGGGCATTATTTTTGTAATTTCTGAAACCAGACGTGTATATCTCGAATTTTTGATTTTAAAAATAATATTTATAAAAAAAGTTCGAGCAAAGTGTAAGGAGTAAAGAGATGCCTTTTCCCACGTACACCTGCCATCCCCCTTAATTCATTTCTTGTAAGGATGAAGTCCTGACTCCTGAGGAAGCACCGTGTTGGAAATAATCCAAACTTGCCAAGTTTGTTGGCTCAGGGTGTCGCGCAAGGCAAGTAAAAGATTCCGATGGAATGGGCAATCGGATCAAATCGTTGTTGTTATAGTTGTTTATACACCATGCAACTAGCACGGCCAGTCATCCACATGCATACTGACTTACATGGGTAAATTAAAAGAGGCGCAAAAAATGAGGGAAAAAAGCTAAAAAGTACATCTGATAGTGTATGGAAACACCTTATTCGATCACACAAACACACAAGCAGAATGCGTAATAATGCGTAATATATGTCGATCCTGCAAAATGGAAGGCGTAGGATGGTTGAAATCAACAGCTGGACAGGACCTGTAGATGCATTTGATGTGAAGTTGGCTCCAGAAGAACCTGTCATGCTTGAACTCTATCTGTGACCATGAGCAAGCAACACAAGGAGACAAGAAGCAAAATAACAAATATAAGACTATGATTAGCTGATAGTAAAATTAATCGACATGCATACACAGAGTATGGTATGTAGCCTCCCTAGTGTTAAATCAATACTCCTTCCATTGAATTATGTAAAACGTCCACGCTTTGTAAGATTAAACTATGACCGTAAATTTATTTAGAAATTCTTTGTTCATATATAATTACAAAGTTACAACCATAGAAAAATGTTTTAAATACGAGTGTAACGGTATTAATTTTATATCACATGATCTAAATGTTGTTGAACTAATAGTTAATCAAAAATAAATCTCAAAAAATTTGGACACTTTTACATTATCCAACGGAAGGAGTACGAAGGGAATATAAGCAAGGGTGTGCATATGCAGTTATCTGTTACCTCACATGATGACGCCACTTTGCTCTCAATTATGTTGTGGGAAATCAAAGGCGTAAAACAGCTCAGGAATTCGAGCAGTACGTGCATTTATAAGCTCGATCTTTTGTTCCCCGGAATCCCCGAGCATTTTGTGTGCCATAAGCAGCCAGACAAAGGTGAGGAGCTCTCCTCCTCTGGCTAGCTGCGCCGCGTGCATCTCCGGCCTGGACTTCCCGGCGGTGTAGATGACGAGCCTCACCCACATGTCTCTGATTTCCTCTAGTGTTTCTTTGCACGACATCACCGTGTCCTGAACCTGGCTGAAAAATACCTCTTTGAAACTTTGCAGAATGGCGACCTTGTCGCTGCAGCTTCTCTCCTTGATAATCTTACGGAAGGCTGCTAGCGCTAGTTCCGGATTGCCAGCAGTGACCTTCAACATGGAAGCTGGGTGTGCAACAACAAGGTAGAACATGTAGTTGGATAGTTTCTGGCAGACACCAACCAAAGCAGCTGTATCCATATCCATGCTAACATGACTCAAGCATACCTCTGTGAATATATGCAACCAGACTATAAAACCACTAAAATCAAATAGACCGTTCCATACATGATTCTTCAGGAACGGACCGAGATGTGGCCACTGTTGCTGGCCACTACTTGATCTATTTATGCCATATGATGCAATCACCGTTGCAATACATTCTGTGATCTCCTTATCAACCGCCTTGTACTTGGTGTCTAATAACTTGCTAATTCTCTCGCCAACTCCAACTGCTTGCGCCATCGTCCTAATCATCCTCATCACCTGTCCCGACGGGCTATTTGGCTTTTCCACGCAGCCCACGTAGCTTAGAAAGTTGTATTGCCCCATGCTGTTTGACCACAACGGCTTCCCCTCCGGCCATCCAATAATATTGCTGGATAGAAGAGTCCACGAGATGTGGGTGAGCCAACGGTATTTCTGACCCTTCAACCATGCCCATGTCCAAGGTGACGCCATCACCATCATAAATATTGCACAAACTTCCAGAAAAAAGACTCCAATAAATAATAGATAGGTGATTAAAATGTCGGCTCTGTTATATTGTTGTTTGTTGCTAACAGCGAAGAGCACAAGGGCAACCGTAGCCGATACTTGAGATATGCACCGAAGTATAATGACACTCTTTGTTCGAAGCACTGCAGCCTTTGTATAGAGATCATAATACATGATACCAAGTTCAACATTAACCAACTTGGCCAACTGTACTTCATTTAATGTGTGTCCTGCAGCACCTATTGCAATGAAGCCTTGTATCTGGTAGGGCAAATGTCCGGCAAATAGATGGCGAATGCTTGGTGATGAATTCAGGGCAAAACAAACGATGCTAGAATAGCTAGCTTCCTGATTTAGATCTGCAATGTTATACTTGTTTTCTTCTGCATTGAAGCCACTAAGGTTCCCGTACTTGAGAGCAAATGTCCTCTCCCCATACTTGATGATTCCTGCAACATACAAAAATATGCCTGGAACAAGAAGTTGCACATTTCGCCAACCAGTTGACTTCCAGAAGACATATAAGGCTAGGACCACTTGGACTATCAAATTCAACAAATGCCTTAACCACAAGGTATTGTCCTCTATTGCAAAAGCAGTGATGGTGTCCGGTCCACCAAGATGAATGAGGAGGAAAGGAGCCCAAAAGAAAGCTAGCGGGTGGTTTTCTGTTAATGTGCCCTTTTCAGTGGTGTCTTCCTCGTGTTTTGAGAGAAAACCAAGGGCATAAACTGCTACTATGTCCGCGCCCAAATAAGCTATCCAAATGGTGCCTCTAAGAAACATGTTGCTGCTACTTTGCCGCAGGTTGCCAGTACTGAACAGGAATATTTGTAGCATAAAGCTGAGAAGCACAAGCAGCTGGATCTCCCACTCATTAAATAGTTGCAACAAGCTTTCCATTGTTATTTGGATTTCCTAGTCACCGAACCCTGGGGGTAAAAAAAGAAAAAAAGCATACTTCAGTGTGCGGCTTTCAAAAAAAAAGAAAAGAAAATCTTGTTCGCATATGAAGGGCAATATCGTTGTCGTAGTTCTTAAATTCATATTTTTCCAACTAGTTTTGCAATGTAAAAATCAAGTTTAATATAAGTTGTGGTATATGTCTATACATTTTAAATATTACTTTGTCGTATATCAAGTCTAATAATTACATGAATAAACCACGGAAAGTAATGAGTTAAATAAACAAACAATTAGATTTATATTTAAATTTTATATTCAGGAAATTACAAATATAATTGAGCAATTAAATTTGTAAAACTAAAATCTGAATCTGAATTTATCAAGAACTACAAAGTTAAAATGGAAATTTTCCAAATTTTTATTGAGAAGGTATGAAACTAAAAGTATACTTATCATTTTAGGCACAAACTTTTATTTTTAAATAGTTGGAAACAAAAATATTTAATATGACAAAATAAGAATTTCAAAAACTAGAATTTGAAACTTGCAATTGAGAACCACAAATTTCCCGACGAGAGCCGCTGTCGTGCTCAACCGTGAGCTCTAAACCCTAAATTTTAACCCTAAGTAGTGCCTTCATGTCCTCTGCACCATCCCGTGCTTAATAGCTGCTACCGCCGTCGGCAAGCCTACAACCTCAATATTGCTTCACTTTTCTCCACGGGTGCCACCACCCTCCAGGGATCCAGAGCCACAATTGTGTTGAGTTAGAGCAATATTGGCAACTGTGCATGCTTGATAGGAGGGATCACATTTTCTTTGAAATTTCGGGGAAAATGGCTGTTATCGGTACCAAATGAAAAAAGCGCATGTCGTAAAAGAAATGGCATCAACTCCCAACCTGCTCCGGACAATCATCACATGCCCACACACCGTGTTCTCGATGAAGGACCTTGGACGGTCGCACTTCTTCCTCGTAATTAGTGTGACGTGGTCAGCGACGGCTGGCTTGTTCTTCTCCCATCGCAAGTACCCAGAGGAGCTACTGGAGTGTGCCAACATGACCGCCTGCAAGGTCGCTAAACCCGTGGACACGAGCTCAAAGGTGTCTTCATCGTCTGGCACGCTCGCCAATGCCTTTGAATACCACAGAATTGTTGGTGCCTTGTAGTACCTAACAGTCACACGGCCAGACACATCATGTACACCGTCCAACAGGCCTGCCTTCACTACCGGGCTGCAGCTTCACAAGTCGCAACCTTAGACACCGTCGCCTATGTATGCCGACGCGGATTGGGCGAGCTGTCTCGGTACACGGTGGTCCACGTCCAGCTACACCATCTTCTTCGATGACTCCTTGGTGTCATGGCCTTCCAGGAGGAAGCCCACGGTGTCACGATCCGACGTGGAGGCGAAGTACAAGGCATTTGCCGATGAAGTTGCTGAGTGCTGTTGGCTTTGACAGTTGCTCAGAGAGTTGGGCATCCATGTTTACAAGGCAACCGTGGTGTATTACGACAACATATTGTCAGTATACATGACGGAAAATCCATGCATCATCGGCGAAGAAAACACATCGAGTGGGAAAGTTGCTCTCGGCCAGCAATGGGTACTTCAGTCCCAAAGAAGATGCAGTCCACCGATGTCATCACGAAGGGATTACTAACACCCACATTCCAAGAATTCTACTACTCTAGCTTGTGCATTCAGCCACTAGATGCTCAATGCGGGGGTGGATGGAGGAGAGGGGAGGGAGGGGTGTTGTTAGCTAGACTTGGGAACGTGCGAGCATCAACCTATTCATATTGTTGCATGTACGTCGTCTGAATGTTTTTCAGCGGCTCGGCTAGCTCAATCCACCCTCGTGGCTCTCGCCCGCCTCCCACTCTCTCGTCCTGTTGTATGCTCTTTGTACATCACTATCCTATTCCTCCAATCTACACACTACAACAAAAACCCAATATAGAGGCGTTTTTCTAGAATCGATTTATAACTTGCCTCTAAACCAGGCATTTTTCTAGAGGTAATTTTGTATTGGGACAAAACCTTATATGCCCTTACAAATGTTCGCAATGAGCTCAGCATTTTTACATCGTCTGACAACCCTTGTGTACCCTATCTCTGACAAACCCATTTTTGCCCTTGCCGTGAAGTCTCCTATAAACTTTTTCCATAATAACCATTTTACCTCTATTTCTCTCCTCTCGCTGACTTATAGGTGTATGTCACAATTGAAAGTATATTTTTCACAAAAAAATTTTACAGCCAGTAGTTTATTTGAACATGTACACATATAATTTTATTCAATTTTTTGAGACTTTTAAATTATTCCTTAGGCCACAAATGAAATTATTTTTTCACAAAAAGTTTGTAGTTAGTAAAGTTTTCACATATGTACACATGAATTTTTTTTACAATTTTATGAAACTTTTAAACTCACTTTTTTGAATTCAAGAAAATTCTGAAGACAAGGGCAATTTGTTTCTTTTAAACCTCCGTAACGCCTTGACTGGTCAACAAGGGAAGATATGGATTTGTCAGAGAGATGTAGGGATACAAAGTTTATTTTTGAATATTTGCAAGATTAAATCAAGTTTGGCCCCTTTTATATTCTCGAGACGCCTTTTGAGACACTTTAGAAACCAGCCCAATCTTTACAATCAGAGACATTTGGGAGATATTTTAGAGATATACATACTTATATCTTATAGAGACGGCTGTTAGAGACATTCTAGACACACATATAGACTTCTAACATGTACCAGACATTTCTTAAGACACTTCTAATTCTCCATAAAATATTATCATGAGATGTCTTTTTACTTATCTATGCATTTAAAAAGTACATATAAATTAAGAATGCAATATAAAAATCAAACATTTTTGGGTACGTTGAGATGGTTAGTGTCGGTTGTTTAACAGTTCTCCTCCCGTGAGGTCAATTGTTCAAGGATTGGCTCTAGCAAATTTTCACAATTTTGTGTTTTATTTTTCACTTGTTTGCCATGCTAGTGGCACATTGTAGTGTCCATACGCAATGTCTCTACGCCTATGGAGACACAATAAATTGTCTCTATAGAATGCTGCAAATAATTAGAGGCGTTTTAACAAAATGTCTCTTTAAACATGGCGATGGTGCATCCGGAGGAGCTTTTGTGGTGCTATATACAAAAAGGGCTTGTACAACAGCATAGAGACATAAAAAAAAAGTCACCACTATTATACAAACAAACATTTCTACAGAGTTTCTCTTGTAGTGACACTATCCTAACCAAATATTCCCTTGATTTGGAAATAGATTGTGTTCTAGAATGCTTGTGGTCAAACTTTTCTAACTTTGACTATTAATATATAAAATATTATTTAGATTGGTCAAGTGAAAATAATATTATTATATTTATCATGAAAAATAGTTTTATAATTTTTTACCAATATATTTATATGAAAAATAACAGTCGAATTTGCGCACTGAAGACCATGTGAAAAGCTAAACGACATGTATTGTTACACAAAGGGAGTAACATTTTAGGTTTTAGGCTCAAAACAAAAAACTGATCTTGATAAAAATCTAGTAGCCAAACAACTAATTAAGGACAGCTAGATATCTACGAAAAAGCAAAACACATTGAATAAATGACTTATGTCCTAAAAATTAATCGACAGACATAACTGAAACATAAGAGAAATAATTGTTACCTGCTAGTTATCTTGCTTGTTATTTGTGGATGGCTGGTTACTGCGCGCGACTAATATTGAATTTGATCAAGCTATGTGATTGGGTGTGCCATCCTCACGTGTTGCCTCCTTTCCATGCTGCATGAATACATAATGACATGCACCTAATTATAGTATTTGGCATCACTAATACATACAAGATGTCAGAAAAGTCGACGAATTTTTCTATTCATCTCTTCAAGTTAGTTTAGACTACTTTCCTTACTCTATCCCCAGACCTAGAATCATCACACTAAGATGATTAAACTTATCCAAGATATCTTGTGCATACCTTAGAACAGAGGATGGATGCTTCTCTTACTTTGAGACAAATGCCGCAAGACTAACATTTTTCTATCTTATTGTGGTGTGTGGAACCCTGTCAGCATAAACTCAAGCTGAGAAATATCCCCAGGTCTCTGTTCCTTTCTTGTATAGTAGGAGCAGAGGAGTAAAGAAGCAACCATGGATCTAGAGTACCGTCCCTTTATACGTGTCTTGCAACAGGAGCAAAGGGTAAAGAACCAAAGATATGCTTTTCTAGTACCACCTCCTGCATCCTCACTATATTCGGAGCTCCGGCGTAGTACACGTGCAGATCATTTTTCCGTTCGCTGTCTCTGCCCTTTGATGCATTTCTTGCAAGGCGAGCAAGCAAGGGTGAATTGATGAAGATAATATCTGGTAGCGTTGTTAGATTGTTAGGCGTGGCCCCTACCGATCGAAGCAGCTGCCCTTGCATTCTGGAACGGAAGTGGAGTTTGTGTTGTGTTTTTATATCTGAACGTACTCATGCACGAACTTCGCTTGAGAGATTTCTCGGTACAGAATAGCATGCAGTTATAACTTATACACGTTTCTCGGTGAAGACTGCGTCTCTACAGTACAGAGAGAGGCGAAAAGAGGGTTCCCGGTCTTCCACCGTCGAATCCGCTGGTTCCCCTCCCTTCCGGTCGCCGTTTTCAGCGGCGGAAGGGCAGGGGAACCCGGGATTTCTGATCGGTGTGTAGATATGTGTAGATTATCTACGTTTGTTGCCTCAACGGCGTCGCTTAGACGGCGGCGGCGACGTCGTCTGGCCTTTTGGTCTTCCGGCTCCAGCCTCGTTTCGGTGATGCCCTTCCCGGCGCTACCGAGGAGCCATTGAAGCTATCTTCATCTTCTTCTTCGAGGTGGTGGCTGCGGCTTGTCTCCGGTGTTGCTCCGGCGGTAGTGTTCTTGTCGCTGCTTCTTCCTCTCTTGGCTATCCCTCTCCGATCTCCGGCGGGCTGTTTATTCGGCTTTGGTACGCGGAAGGTCTTCGGCATCCGGTGTGCTCTCGTCGTCTTGCTCGAGATTGGGGCGATGCCCCTGCTGATGGTCATTCAACGTGGCATTAGATCCGCCTCTCGCGGCGATCTTCCTCTGCGGCTCTTCTACCGAGCCTTTTGGCTCTGCTTTTCTCTGCAGGTGCTCGACTGGCGCATGGATCGTCGTCGTCCTCCGCTCTAGCCGCCCGTTCCGTCGTCTCGCAGGAACAGTACTGAAGCCCCCAGGGACCTTGATGTAATTTTTCTTAGTTCAGGGGCTTCTTTGCATTTCTCTAGGGACAGCTGTATCCCTCTAGATGTATCTGATGTATCTATCGGGGCTTTTGTCCCCGCACTGTGGCCCTCGTGCTAATGCAGTTTCTTCTTTCAAAAAAAAGAATAGCATGCAGTTACCCGTGTCTGGCACAGGGCCGACGCTCCCGCGAGCTTCCAAAAATGCGGACTGACCCGGCATGCTTTGAACGTCATATGAGATATCTGACTACCCTTTTCCACCTGAAACAGTGTCAAACAGGATCCGATCCTGGGTGGGTGGCTTGCCCACCTGCAAGACCGACCAACCAGGGGCAAAGCGACATGGGTGCGAGGTCGGGCCAAACTGCAGCGCTAATACAAGGTACCCTGTCCTTCTCCTACGCCTATTCGTCGGGGGCGATCGCCATTGCTACCAACTCTCTGTTTCTTTCTTGTAGGAGCTGAGGAGTAAGAGGAAGCACTCGATCAGGAGACAATGCCCTTTGATTACCTTTCTTGCAAGAACAGCAAGGGTGAATTGACGAAGATAATATGCGTTTCTTGTGCCTCTCGCCCTTCTTATTCATTCCCTACCCAGTACGTACAGAAACGAACCAAATCGATCCACACCAACTACTATTCATCCACACAATCCAACAACTTGAGTACACCACCTAGGCAGTTATTAGCTAGTAGCAAATGATAAAATCGACGTGGTCATTCAGCTAGTTAACTTTCATATTGGACACATGAGTCAGGAATTAAAATTTCGTTTAAAAAAAATCGGACCCACGTGAAATTTTTGAATTCAAATTGATACATTATGGAAAAGGAAATGCAAAGAAAAAAAAAGGCATTTGCAGGGCTCAAAACATGTGACATACCACAGCCCAAACGAAATTATGGTTTACAGTAAATCAAACAAACACGGAAACAATTCTCGCACAAACACGGAAACAAGGTAGACTCGCGCAGATCCTCAGCTCATTCATTTGCCGTAGCCATCCAACACCCTGCTTTCCAAAAGAAAAAAGAAAAGAGAAGGTATATATAAGTAGGGCACTCTAGCTTAATAAATACAATTTTGTGCGCCAATTTGTTCGCAGTTACCTTCCGCTTCCACGGACGTGGAGTTATGATCTTCCTGGAAGATGGAAGATGTAGGCTTTGGTGCCCACCTAAATAATCCATAAGTTCAACCTTGGTGCCCCCGGAGCCCCAAGCTCAAGCTGGGCCAACAGCAGCCAAGCGAAGGTGAGGAGCCGTATTTACACATCCTTGATATCCTCCAGTATCTCCTTGCTAGGCGTCTGCAAGGGTTCGTAGCTGTCATTCATCTGTTGTTTGATGAGATCTTCGTAGACCTGCAGGATGCATGGTGCCCTTGTCTTTTATGCCGCTGGATGATCCCCATATCCTTGAGTGATTTTTGCACAGCTCCAGGGTAGCTTCCACACTGGCATAGAGTGGCAGCATAGAAGGTTGGCTAACCAGGAGGTGGATCCTGTAGTTACTCAACTGTACCTCTGTGAGCACATGCATATCCACAATGCTCGTACCCAAATCATCGCCAAAATGTGCTTGTTGTTTT
Source organism: Stipa capillata (assembly GCA_019208055.1). Taxonomy (NCBI): domain Eukaryota; kingdom Viridiplantae; phylum Streptophyta; class Magnoliopsida; order Poales; family Poaceae; genus Stipa; species Stipa capillata. The sequence continues at coordinate 50,134 of JAGXJF010004876.1, forward strand.
TTCAACAGCAGGCGAAGCTTCGGCCATTGTCGGGGCGTGCATCCTAACCCCCATTACAACATACTGCATCATCTCCTTATCCACCTTAACGTACGATTTTTCTAATATCTTGTTCATCGAAATCAAATGTTTCTTCCCTGCATCGACCAAATACATCATCTTGCTGATCATGATCATCAATATTTGATTGCATGACCTTGGCTTCTCATGGCCTGCCATTGAGCTCACCAGGCTGTATTGTCCCAAGAAATTTGACCACAACGGCCTTTTCTCCGACCATCCAAAATTACTAGGAAGAAGTAACCAGATCATATGGGCAAGCCTATGGTATTTTCTGGCCTCTAGCCACGCCCATGTCCATGGCGACATCATCACCATCATAAAGACTGCACATACTTAAGAAAAAGGCCTCCAATGAACAAGACATAGGTGATTTGCAATGTCTACTCCGCTGCACCTCTGTTTGTTGCTTGCAAAGAAGAGCACTAAAGCAATAACAGCTGATATTTGTGAGATGCACCGAAGTATGATGCCACTTCTTGTCCGAAGCACAAGAGGCTTAGTGTAGAGATCATCATACATCATTCCAAGCTGAATCTCCATCATCTTGCGTATTTTTTTGTCATCTTGGACTTCAGTTGGCCTCCTGTAAGCGCGCTCAGCAAAGATATACTGGACACTTAGCATTGAATGCAGAGCATCAGAAACAATGTTATAGCTAACATCCCCATCAGTCACTTCTGGCAACTGCTGCTCATAGTGATGTCCTGTGGAGCTCCGGATGCTTTTAAGGCTCCACAACATGAGTCTATGCCCCCTCTTCTCCATACTTGATAATTCCAGAAAACTAGATAGTATACTTATGGCATCCCTAATCGGATACGGAGACCGTCAAAGGTACTATAAACTCACAAGACGTAGGGTTGTTATCCTCAAGGAGGCCCAAACCTGTATAAAATTCCTCGCCGACATTCGTATCAGCTTCCGGTATCCGATCCCCAACTCTCTTTTCTTCACACATTACAAAAGATTGGAGGCTTACCGACCGTCGACAATAGCTTACAAGAATATGCAAAAGGCAACAAATAAGTCTATGCCCATAAGTTTTATTCCATTCATGATTCAGCTCATCATATTTTACAAAACGATAGGAAATAATAGAAAAAGGCACACGAGTTGAGGTCCGGCCATGCGCACACAACACAGATTGAGCAAAACCTCCAATCCAGCCCTTGCAAACTAGCACAGATCGAGTGAAACCTTCGATCCGATCAGATCAAGAATGGCTAACGAAAGAGGCACAAACCAGACCAAGTCAGGAGGCGAAAAGCATGGTGCCGGTGGCCTTGACCTCGAGGTATTGGCAGATCAGCTCGACGACTTCCCTCCCCTTTCACTGTTCTGCAGGAACCTCGCTACCTTCTCAACGACGACAGCGAGCTTGGCGAGTGGGCGGCACCGGATCGTGGTCACCTGTCTGAACTACGTCCACTCGCTGGGCCACTTTGGATGGGGCCGGAGGGTGGATCTCTCCTCGACCTCGATTAGGCCCCGGAGGCTGACGTTGCGGATGATGAAAACGCGGGGCGGGCGTCGACTAGAGAGGTCTCGACACAATGGCAGAGCGTGACACCCGAGGTGGACGCGGCGGCGGTGTCCAGGAGGCAGCACAGGAGGAAGGGGAGCAGCAGGAATCAGACGGTGATGGAGCGCTCAGCGTGGAGGCAGCCGGCCTTGGACTCAATTGAGAGCAGTCTTTGTTGTATATAAGGTAGTTAGTTTTGTTAGAGATTTTTTAGGAATATGTTTAGAGGAGGGAAGAGAAAGTGTGACACAATTCATCAACTTTAATATTATTAGTAGTAACAGAGTAATAGATAATAGATAAAGATATTGATAAAATTATGTCACACAGTTCTTATAAGATTTGAACGAGAGGACGGGCAATGGGATATATATCATAAATTACTGTAGAACATAATTTAAAAAACAACACTGTGAGCTACATCCATGGACCATCGAGGCTTTCATTTGCCTATGGTGTCTTTTGTCTTGTCGCGACAACTACAGTACTACAAATTGTAGCTCCCATGCCTTCCCAATTTGCAATACTTTAGATGAATCGTGCCACACCAAGGTAAGGAATGCTCCCTCCTGCCGTACCGAACCCACCTTTCGACATGGACTCCCGCCACCAAGGGCTCCATCACGTCGCCGCTCCTAGGGTTTTTCCTCCCTTACCGATGAGATGCAGACAGGTACAGGACAAATCGGTAGGAAAACGAAGGGGTATGACCCACCAGTGGGGTGTTTCAAGAATTCGCAAAAAGTCTGACATGTGCATAAGGGCAGCCCCAATGCTCCACCTCAGCCATCTCTTAATCCATGCCACCTAGGCAAAAAGCTTATGTGGCGGGGTAATTATGGAGGAGAGTGAGGGGAATTATCTCTTAATCTAGATATGCTCTTAGCGATATAATTGATACAAATTAATTCTTGAGTGACCCCGTGTGGCTCACAGGCATACTACTATGTACTAGAGCTACGCCATAAAATGTACTAAACGAAAACTTTTTAGATACAATACTAATATACAAGCCACTGAGAAGGTTGTGTCTAAAACGTTATTTAATACGGTAAGATATAACTTAAGATACAATGCAGTGGGAGTGTCCTAACGATGTCTTGACGGATGGAGGTGAGTTAACTGAAAATGAAACCAATGGTATTTAGGGAATAAGGCGTTCGTCGGGGTAGAGAGTGAATTAGTTACTAGTGGCGTGGGCATACAGGGGCGTGCCACTAGTAACCTGCTACTAGTGGCGTGGGCACACACAGGCACGCCACTAGTAACCTGTTACTAGTGGCGTGTGAAATCACCCACACGCCACTAGTATTTGCCCCATATACTCGGCTGAAATTTCCGCAATCCCGCTGCCTGCTGAAAATTTCCCAATCCCGCCTTCTTCTTCCCGAGTCCCCACTGCCACCGCCGCCATCGCCGCGCCGCCGCCCCCGGCCCTCCTCGCCTCCGCCCTCCTCGCCGCCGGCCCCCTCGCCGGCCACCTCACCACCGGCGCCCCGCTCCTCCTCGCCTCCACCCTCCCGCCCCCGGCCCTCCTCGCCTTGGAATGTTCCCAATAAAACCCTGCGGTCTGCTAATTCAGTCAGCGTATATTCCATGCTTTCCTTGGAGGAACACAGCTCAACCTCCAAATTTTTGCATCTGGTACTGCCAGCATTCATTACCTCTTTCACAGATGCTAAGCTAAGTTCGAGGTCAGATGATATTGTTTAAAGGAATTGCTTAAATGGTGTTACTGATATGTAATGCTAAAGTAGGGAATAACTAAAGGGTGGTTCTTATTGCTGTTTTGTAAGCAACTAGTATTCTTTGTTCACCTGATGCCTGTTTGATTTCACACTTTGTTAACATTACTGAATGTCAAGTATTAATGCAAGTTTATGATGTACATGTGAGATCTTACCCGAGGCGTGCCTCCACCCTGACCATTGAGGTAATTATAATGTGGTACCGACCATCGAGTCGAGGGCTGAAGAAGATGATGAATGTACCCTGAATGTGATGTGTGTGATTTTCCGGCCATCGAGCCGAGGCAACAATTTGTTGCTCGCGATGAAGTTTCTCGCACTGTGTGTTTTCTTCTTTTTGCAGGGAATATACATGAGTGCCAATGTTTTGGCGAAATATTGATTCGTCAATATTTCGTCAAATTTCTGGCACTCAATATGTCCTATTTTTAGCAAAGGTCATGCCGAAATTTTTAATTTTTGTATAGTTTTTTTTAGCACATATTTGTAGTCTGGAAAAGATGCAGATACTAAAGGACACTACTACATAAAACGTCAACACTGACGGGCGGAAAACCTTTATCAGTGACGGGTACCCGTCCCGTCAGTAACTAATGGTCAGTGGTGACTCGTATTATCAGTGACGGGTAAATTACCCGTCACTGATAAATGGTCATCACTGACGGGTCAAACAATCCACTCGTCAGTGATGACATTTTTAGATGCGCGAAAAAAAGTCATCACTGACGGGTAGAATATTTGACCCGTCAGTGATGACTCACATCACTGACGGGTGAAGTATTATACCCGTCAGTGATGACGTTTTCAGAGGCGAAAAAAAAACTGAAAACATCATCACTGACAACTAGAATATTTGACCCGTCAGTGATGACTCACATCACAGAGGGGTGAGGTATTATACCCGTCAGTGATGACGTTTTCAGAGGCGCAAAAAAAAGCCCTACCCGGGCAGTGCCGGGTAGGGTTTCACTAAAATGGCTGTAACTTTTGCATACGGTGTCCGTTTTGGGTCCACGACCACTCAAAATGACCGTATCGACGAGGCACTAAGAAGGTTGTGTCTAAAACGTTATTTAATACGGTAAGATATAACTTAGGATACAATGCAATGGGAGTGTCCTAACGATGTCTTGACGGATGGAGGTGAGTTAACTGAAAATGAAACCAATGGTATTTAAGGAATAAGGCGTTCGTCGGGGTAGAGAGTGAATTAGTTACTAGTGGCGTGGGCATTAAGGGGCGCGCCACTAGTAACCTGCTACTAGTGGCATGGGCACACACAGGCACGCCACTAGTAACCTGTTACTAGTGGCGTGTGAAATCACCCACACGCCACTAGTATTTGCCCCATATACTCGGCTAAAATTTCCCCAATCCCGCTGCCTGCTGAAAATTTCCCAATCCCGCCTTCTTCTTCCCGAGTCCCCACTGCCACCGCTGCCATCGCCGCGCCGCCGCCCCCGGCCCTCCTCGCCTCCGCCCTCCTCGCCTCCACCCTCCTCGTCCCCGGCCCTCCTCGCGTCCGCCCTCCTCGCCCCCGGCCCTCCTCGCCTCCTTCCTTACCGCCGGCACCCTCGTCGGCCACCTCACCGCTGGCGCCCCGCTCACAAAACCTGCCACCAGAGCACGCCTGCCTGCCTCCACGTGCCGCCGGCCCGCCCCGCTCCTCCTCGTCCCGGACTCGGTTTGCTTCTTCCCGACTGCCACCGCCACCCCGGGCGCCTCGCCTCCGCGCTGGCCACGCCCCCGGCCACCTCACCACCGCGCGCCGCCGGCCAGCACCTCCCCGGCCGCCCCTCCCCTACGCGCCCCTCTCCGGTGAGATCCCCACTTTCACTTTCACCCAAATCATTAAGCAAATCTGATAGAGATGTCCTCTCCTTCTCAAGAATGGAAATCCTTTCTGTCACATCGTTCTGCAAAAGTTCTACTTGATCAGTGAGCTTTCCAGCATGATTACCTGCATCCTGTTGTACATTAGCAAGCTGAAAGTGCAGTTGATCAATTGTGTTCTTGTAGGTGCTTAGCTTCTCAGCAAGCCCATCCATTTTGTTGTCTTTGTGCTTCATGCTGCACTTCGGACTTATTAGAAAGCTCTATTCTGTCACATAGTTCGACAGCATACTTTTCAGTTTTTGCAAGATCTGAAGTCATCAACTTCAACTTTTCCACAAGGCAGCATATCATCTCCCAAGTTAACTTTTTTAAATCATCCTGCTCCCCCTCAGACATTCCAGGATCTTCCTGATTTCCTTTTGTCTCAAAGGATTGAATGAGTTTTGATACGAGAACACGTCCATCCGACCTAGAGGAAATCCTCTCTACTAATTTTCGAGCCGAGGCAACAATTTGTTGCTCGCGATGAAGTTTCTCGCGCTGTGTGTTTTCTTCTTTTTGCAGGGAATATACATGAGTGCCAATGTTTTGGCGAAATGTTGATTCGTCAATATTTCATCAAATTTCTGGCACTCAATATGTCCTATTTTTAGCAAAGGTCATGCCGAAATTTTTAATTTTTGTATAGTTTTTTCAGCACATATTTGTAGTCTGGAAAAGATGCAGATACTAAAGGACACTACTACATAAAACGTCAACACTGACGGGCGGAAAACCTTTATCAGTGACGGGTACCCGTCCCGTCAGTAACTAATGACGGGTCAAACAATCCACTCGTCAGTGATGACATTTTTAGATGCACGAAAAAAAGTCATCACTGACGGGTAGAATATTTGACCCGTCAGTGATGACTCACATCACTGACGGGTGAAGTATTATACCCATCAGTGATGACGTTTTCAGTTTTTTTTGCGCCTCTGAAAATGTCATCACTGACAACTAGAATATTTGACCCGTCAGTGATGACTCACATCACAGAGGGGTGAGGTATTATACCCGTCAGTGATGACGTTTTCAGAGGCGCAAAAAAAAAGCCCTACCCGGGCAGTGCCGGGTAGGGTTTCACTAAAATGGCTGTAACTTTTGCATACGGTGTCCGTTTTGGGTCCACGACCACTCAAAATGACCGTATCGACGAGGCACTAAGAAGGTTGTGTCTAAAACGTTATTTAATACGGTAAGATATAACTTAAGATACAATGCAATGGGAGTGTCCTAACGATGTCTTGACGGATGGAGGTGAGTTAACTGAAAATGAAACCAATGGTATTTAGGGAATAAGGCGTTCGTCGGGGTAGAGAGTGAATTAGTTACTAGTGGCGTGGGCATTAAGGGGCGCGCCACTAGTAACCTGCTACTAGTGGCGTGGGCACACAGAGGCACGCCACTAGTAACCTGTTACTAGTGGCGTGTGAAATCACCCACACGCCACTAGTATTTGCCCCATATACTCGGCTAAAATTTCCCCAATCCCGCTGCCTGCTGAAAATTTCCCAATCCCGCCTTCTTCTTCCCGAGTCCCCACTGCCACCGCCGCCATCGCCGCGCCGCCGCCCCCGGCCCTCCTCGCCTCCGCCCTCCTCGCCGCCGGCCCCCTCGCCGGCCACCTCACCGCCGGCGCCCCGCTCCTCCTCGCCTCCACCCTCCTCGCCCCCGGCCCTCCTCGCCTCCGCCCTCCTCGCCCCCGGCCCTCCTCGCCTCCTTCCTCGCTGCCGGCCCCTCGCCGGCCACCTCACCGCCGGCGCCCCGCTCACAAAACCTCGCACGGAGCACTTCTGCCTGCCTCCGCGTGCCGCCGGCCCGCCCCGCTCCTCCTCGCCCCGGACTCGGTTTGCTTCTTGCCGACTACCACCGCCACCCCGGGCGCCTCGCCTCCGTGCTGGCCACGCCCCCGGCCACCTGACCACCGCGCACCGCCGGCCATCACCTCCCCGGCCGCCCCTCCCCTACGCGCCCCTCTCCGGTGAGATCCCCACTTTCACTTTCACCCAAATCATTAAGCAAATCTGATAGAGATGTCCTCTCCTTCTCAAGAATGGAAATCCTTTCTGTCACGTCGTTCTGCAAAAGTTCTACTTGATCAGTGAGCTTTCCAGCATGATTACCTGCATCCTGTTGTACATTAGCAAGCTGAAAGTGCAGTTGATCAATTGTGTTCTTGTAGGTGCTTAGCTTCTCAGCAAGCCCATCCATTTTGTTGTCTTTCTGCTTCATGCTGCACTTCGGACTTATTAGAAAGCTCTATTCTGTCACATCGTTCGACAACATACTTTCCAGTCTTTGCAAGATCTGAAGTCATCAACTTCAACTTTTCCACAAGGCAGCATATCATCTCCCAAGTTAACTTTTTTAAATCATCCTGCTCCCCCTCAGACATTCCAGGATCTTCCTGATTTCCTTTTGTCTCAAAGGATTGAATGAGTTTTGATACGAGAACACGTCCATCGGACCTAGAGGAAATCCTCTCTACTAATTTTCGAGCCGAGGCAACAATTTGTTGCTCGCGATGAAGTTTCTCGCGCTGTGTGTTTTCTTCTTTTTGCAGGGAATATACATGAGTGCCAATGTTTTGGCGAAATGTTGATTCGTCAATATTTCGTCAAATTTCTGGCACTCAATATGTCCTATTTTTAGCAAAGGTCATGCCGAAATTTTTAATTTTTGTATAGTTTTTTTTAGCACATATTTGTAGTCTGGAAAAGATGCAGATACTAAAGGACACTACTACATAAAACATCAACACTGAAGGGCGGAAAACCTTTATCAGTGACGGGTACCCGTCCCGTCAGTAACTAATGGTCAGTGGTGACTCGTATTATCAGTGACGGGTAAATTACCCGTCACTGATAAAGGGTCATCATTGACGGGTCAAACAATCCACTCGTCAGTGATGACATTTTTAGATGCGCGAAAAAAAGTCATCACTGACGGGTAGAATATTTGACCCATCACTGACGGGTGAAGTATTATACCCGTCAGTGATGACGTTTTTAGAGGCGCAAAAGAACTGAAAACGTCATCACTGACGACTAGAATATTTGACCCGTCAGTGATGACTCACATCACTGACGGGTGAGGTATTATACCCGTCAGTGATGACGTTTTCAGAGGCGCAAAAAAAAGCCCTACCCGGGCAGTGCCGGGTAGGGTTTCACTAAAATGGCTGTAACTTTTGCATACGGTGTCCGTTTTGGGTCCACGACCACTTAAAATGACCGTATCGACGAGGCACTGAGAAGGTTGTGTCTAAAACGTTATTTAATACCGTAAGATATAACTTAAGATACAATGTAGTGGGAGTGTCCTAACGATGTCTTGACGGATGGAGGTGAGTTAACTGAAAATGAAACCAATGGTATTTAGGGAATAAGGCGTTCGTCGGGGTAGAGAGTGAATTACTGACTAGTGGCGTGGGCATACAGGGGCGCGCCACTAGTAACCTGCTACTAGTGCCGTGGGCACACACAGGCACGCCACTAGTAACCTGTTACTAGTGCCGTGTGAGATCACCCACACGCCACTAGTATTTGCCCCATATACTCGGCTGAAATTTCCGCAATCCCGCGGCCTGCTGAAAATTTCCCAATCCCGCCTTCTTCTTCCCGAGTCCCCACTGCCACCGCCGCCATCGCCGCGCCGCCGCCCCCGGCCCTCCTCGCCTCCGCCCTCCTCGCCGCCGGCCCCCTCGCTGGCCACCTCACCACCGGCGCCCCGCTCCTCGTCGCCTCCACCCTCCTCGCCCCCGGCCCTCCTTGCCTCCGCCCTCCTCGCCCCCGGCCCTCCTCGCCTCCTTCCTCGCCGCCGGCCCCCTCGTCCGCCACCTCACCGCCGGCGCCCCGCTCACAAAACCTCCCACCGGAGCACGCCTGCCTGCCTCCGCGTGCCGCCGGCCCGCCCCGCTCCTCCTTGCCCCGGACTCGGTTTGCTTCTTGCCGACTGCCACCGCCACCCCGGGCGCCTCGCCTCCGCGCTGGCCACGCCCCCGGCCACCTCACCACCGCGCGCCGCCGGCCAGCACCTCCCCGGCCGCCCCTCCCCTACGCGCCCCTCTCCGGTGAGATCCCCACTTTCACTTTCACCCAAATCATTAAGCAAATCTGATAGAGATGCCCTCTCCTTCTCAAGAATGGAAATCCTTTCTGTCACATCGTTCTGCAAAAGTTCTACTTGATCAGTGAGCTTTCCAGCATGATTACCTGCATCCTGTTGTACATTAGCAAGCTGAAATTGCAGTTGATCAATTGTGTTCTTGTACGTGCTTAGCTTCTCAGCAAGCCCATCCATTTTGTTGTCTTTGTGCTTCATGCTGCACTTCGGACTTATTAGAAAGCTCTATTCTGTCACATAGTTCGACAGCATACTTTTCAGTCTTTGCAAGATCTGAAGTCATCAACTTCAACTTTTCCACAAGGCAGCATATCATCTCCCAAGTTAACTTTTTTAAATCATCCTGCTCCCCCTCAGACATTCCAGGATCTTCCTGATTTCCTTTGTCTCAAAGGATTGAATGAGTTTTGATACGAGAACACGTCCATCGGACCTAGAGGAAATCCTCTCTACTAATTTTCGAGCCGAGGCAACAATTTGTTGCTCACGATCAAGTTTCTCGTGCTGTGTGTTTTCTTCTTTTTGCAGGGAATATACATGAGTGCCAATGTTTTGGCGAAATGTTGATTCGTCGATATTTTGTCAAACTTCTGGCACTCAATATGTCCCATTTTTAGCAAAGGTCATGCCGAAATTTTTAATTTTTGTATAGTTTTTTTTAGCACATATTTGTAGTCTGGAAAAGATACAGATACGAAAGTACACTACTACATAAAACGTCAACACTGACGGGCGGAAAACCTTTATCAGTGACGGGTACCCGTCCCGTCAGTAACTAATGGTCAGTGGTGACTCGTATTATCAGTGACGGGTAAATTACCCGTCACTGATAAATGGTCATCACTGACGGGTCAAACAATCCACTCGTCAGTGATGACATTTTTAGATGCACGAAAAAAAGTCATCACTGACGGGTAGAATATTTGACCCGTCAGTGATGACTCACGTCACTGACGGGTGAAGTATTATACCCGTCAGTGATGACGTTTTCAGAGGCGCAAAAAAACTGAAAACGTCATCACTGACGACTAGAATATTTGACCCGTCAGTGATGGCTCACATCACTGACGGGTGAGGTATTATACCCGTCAGTGATGACGTTTTCAGAGGCGCAAAAAAAAGCCCTACCCAGGTAGTCCCGGGTAGGGTTTCACTAAAATGGCTGTAACTTTGCATACGGTGTCCGATTTGGGTCCACGACCACTCAAAATGACCGTATCGACGAGGCGCATCTGAAAAATCTACACGTCTAAAGACCTGTACATTTTTTCACCTCCAAATTCACCCTCTAAGACTGACTTTGCCCCTCCGAACGAAACGTCGCCTCTTTCGACCCTCCGTTGAACTTCTTCCCGAGCTCCAAATGCAGTAATCTTTGCGTATTCTTAACCGTGAGGGAGTAGAGCTGCTAGAAAAAAATACAAGAAATTTTTTTAAAAATAAAAAAATTTCACTCCAAATTCGGCCTGCCGAACGAATAATCTCCCTACCGAACCCTCCGTTCCCTCCGTTGAACTTCTTCCCGAGCTCCAAATGCAGTAATTTTTGTGGATTCCGAACCGTGAGGCAATAGAGCTACTACAAAAAATACTAGAAAAAATTTTAAAAATAAAAAATTTAGGCACTAGTAGAAGGATGGAAGGGAGGAGAGGAGGGAGGAAGATGGGGTGCTCACAATGACTCCAGGGAGTTGGAGAGGAGGAGGGGCCGGCAGTGGGGAGGAGGATCCGATGGTGGGATGCTTGAGGAGGGTGCTTGAGGAAGGAGAGGAGAGGAGGGTGCTTGAGGAAGGAGAGGAGAGGAGGGTGGAAGGGAGATGGAGTGGAGTGGCCTGAGTGGAGTGGAATGGCCTGAGTGCGCTGCACTGAGGTGTATTTTATACCACGCGGGATTCTAAAATTTCGGGTTTTGAAATTTCAGAATTGGCGGGATTCACATCACTGACGGGTCTCTTTTTTAACCCGTCAGTGATGAAGTCATTACTGACGGCCGACTTTTCATGCCCGTCAGTGATGACTTTTCTGTGAAATCTCGTATTTCTGCTGAAGTCATTACTGACGGCCGACTTTTTGCCCGTTAGTGATACTGTGCTACCGCTGACGGGCTCTTAACGGACGCCCGTCAGTGATACAGTTCTGCGTTAGGGTTAGGAACTTACCACTGACGGTCCTTTTAATGCCGCCCGTCAGTGGTGTCCAGTTTGGCCTAATGTGTATATTGTTTTTTATTTATTGCTTATTCTTGGCATATTGTATATATATATTCTTGGCAAATAAAAATTTTATTAAAAAATTTTGGGCGCACCAGCTTATCCCGAGCACAGCGCCCCAGGCCCACGAGCCCAGGCCGCGCAGGGGACCAGCCAGAGGCCTATCCCGAGCACAGCGCCCAGGCCCACGAGCCCAAGCCGCGCAGGGGACCAGCGGCGGCCCGTAGTAGCAGTGAGAGTTGTAAGGAATTCGAAAGCCGAGAGCGCAGCTGCCCTCTTAAGCTAGTGCGCGCGCTGCTCGCTCGGCGAGGTGGGACTAAAGATGTGCACTACCAGTGGTGGTAGCATTACCACTGACGAGCCTTTTAATTCCGCCCGTCAGTGCTACTGTGCTACCACTGACGGTCTCTTAACGGACGCCCGTCAGTGTTGACTTTTCTGTGAAATCTCGTATTTCTGCTTAAGTCATTACTGACGGCCGACTTTTTGCCCGTCAGTGATATTCTCGATATCTCTGACGGGGCTAATTTCATGCCCGTCAGTGATGACTTTTCTGTGAAATCTCGTATTTCTGCTGAAGTCATTGCTGACGGCCGACTTTTTACCCGTCAGTGATATTCTCTATATCTCTGACGGGGCTAATTTCATGCCCGTCAGTGATGACTTTTCTGTGAAATCTCGTATTTCTGCTGAAGTCATTGCTGACGGGCCGACTTTATTACCCGTCAGTGATGACTTTTCTCCCCCTGAAACGGAACATCTGATAGAGTCACCACTGACGGATATCCGGCTGCCCGTCAGTGATAGGTGAGAAGTCTGACGGGTTTTTTCCTGCCCGTCAGTGATAAGATATAGCGGATGACCATTTTTGTAGTAGTGGGATTGTACTGGTGAAAAGTAAAGTGTTAGTTATTGATCTATCAAATTATTCTTTTTGTCCCATTATTAAACTGTTGCTTCCTACATACTTGGTTTGAAGATCGCAAATAGTTGATTGATAACACAATAAGTCTGTTCTATTTTTGGCATGCAAGTTGATGGACACAATATATGATTGATTTTTTAGTTATTTTTAGTAATTCTATAGATTTTATAGATGTTTTTAACATTTGTCTTACAATTTAATATTTAGTTCGAATATGTCCGGAAACAACCCCACCGTGGCCTCTTCTTCGCGGACGACACGTACGGGCGACGAAGCCCTAGCTCCGCTGTCGCGTAATGATGAAGGTCTGGACACCGTCGGCGCATATACGGACGCGCAGGAGTACACAACGACTGATAATGACGAGTCCGGCGCCGGCACCTGTCCTGAAGATGCGACCGATCGCGACGAAGGGACCGGCCCGGGGGACCAGGCTGGAGAACCCAAGAAGCAGCGGAAGCCTAGGTCTCGAAACAGGATTGGCACTGATAGGATCGTGGTCAATCGAGTGGACGCCGACGGTCTACCTGTTAGTCCGAAGAAGGCCGCTCAACACTACAGTAACGCCCTAGGATGCATCCTCCGAGAAACCGTGAACATCAATGAAAGCAACCTGAGGGCGAATGACAAGAGGGAGGTGCGAACTCTCCTCATTGGGAAGCTCCACGGTAAATTCAAGTTCCCGGACGAGCACGAGTCCCAAGAGCATGACACCCTGGTAAACAATAGAGCCATCAGCAAGTTCTCCAAGCTTTTGAGTAATTGGAAATCGAAGGCCAAAAATGAATACCTTGACAAAGATTACGAAACCGAGGTCCGTAAGGTGTGGCCTTCGATTTCTGAAGGGGACTGGAACCTTTTCAAGCAGCACTGCCAGACCCCTCAAGTCAAGGAGTACGAGAAATGGGGGCACGATATGCGAGCAAGGAACTTAGGTAACCACACCCTCGGAAGCCGTGGTTACCCAGGTAAGAAGCCCAAGTGGGAGAAGCAGGATGCTTTAATGGCTGCGGCGGGCGTCCCAAACCCGTTCAGGGAATTCCAAGAACCGCGTGAACATGATTTCATCAGGGGCCGATACAAATTCAATAAAGAGACCGGGGAATGGGAAACGGATGACAAAACGAAGAAAGTCGAGGAACTCCTGGTAATTAATTAACCCGCTTAATTCTATTTATCCTAATTAAGTCAATTTTTTTCCAAGTAGTCACGTTTCTATATGGTTCACGTTCCTATTGCAGCGAAAGCATCATGCGGAACCTCAAAGCTCCCAGGAGTCCTCGGCCAGGTGGGACGACCCTCTTAACCGGTCAATCAACGAGGCCCTCGGCAAGGACCCGTTAGCGAAGCCGGCTCATGGTCGTGTGAACGGCGCCGGAGTCAGTGCCAAATGGGAAACATATTATCCCGAAGACCGTGAGCTTGCAAGGCAGAGAAGGAGAGCCGGCCGGGCTACTTTAGAAACAAAAATAGCCGAAATGAGAGAAGAAATGGCGAAAGAAATCGAGGTCAAAGCCAAAGCCATGGCGAAAGCCCAAGTCCAGGAAATGTGGCCCGAGCTAATTGAGGCCGTCAAGCTCAGTTTAGCATCGGGGCAAACAGTACCACCACCAGGCGCCGTCACATCGGCGCCGGCTAATGTCAATTTAGAGAAAGAGCCACGGCCCGATGCACTTCATAGCAGCCCCTCTGTCTCTTTCATGGGCCACAGGTCGTCAACGGCTGATATCGACGCCCTCACGGTAAGCGTCGCCGGCTCAACAAACACGTTCTTCCATGCATGGTTTCGTTGTTCGGATCTCTAACATCGACGACGCGTACATGTTTCGCAGGAAGACACTCCGTGCACTCTCCACGCCATGGTGAACGGTGAAATGGCGCCGGTTGCAAAGGGCTTAGTCATTCTCCCCAAACAGAAGGTGATGCACACCGTGCGGTTGCCAAGCGACGTGGTTAGGGTTTCTGTGGTTAGGGTGACACCCGGTTACGAAGATGTGGATCCTCCTATACAACCTGAAGGGGCGGAGACACAGATGAAACTCATAGATTGCAGGAATTGGACCCTCAGGTGGCCGAAGACACAAATTGCTTTGGGCGGGACCACCCCACGCGAAACACCCTCGTCGTCGGCGATCCCTGGCAGCGTCACTCAACCAGGACCATCTCCTTTGGGTGATCATGATGAGGCCGCGGAGGAACAGGAGGGGCAGGAGGACGTCGATCAGTACTTCAATGATGACTATGTCATGCCTCCTCCCGAAACAGAACGTGATGTTCCTTGCCAGAGGAGTCTGTTTAATGAGACGCCGCCAGCCGACACAGAGGAGCAACTACCCAAAAAACCGAAGCTGACTCCGAACACAGTCTTTAAGGCAACCAAAGACGCGATGGGCGGTGATCCCCCGGCCCCGGAAACCAAAAAGAGGAGAAAGCGGCTTGCTAAGAAAGATTACAAGGACGCTGCCAGCCAGCCTGTTCAGAAGATCTCGGTCCAGGCTAATAAATCCTCGGGATCTAGCCAAACAGAGGGTCGTCGTCCTCAATGGCGGGCGTTCCATATCCCTGGCGAACCCATCGTACCGACGGATATGTACGACACCCTCCCGTTCGAAATGAGGATTCTGCATGACGACATTCTCGCTAGGGAGAGGCAGGCTCGTTCGCTTCGAGATCAAGATCTGCCAGTTTTCACGGTGCAGGTGCCACCGGGTTTCGACTTCGTCGAAGATTTCCCGGCTGACAAGTTCTATCTGCGTTTCGAGGAGATCTTCAACATGTTCAACCTCCTCCGCCTCGACCCATCCTTACTCCGCCTATGGGCGCTTCATGAAGGCAGAGTGGCCAGACTCGAGAAGGAGCAGGATGTCGCGGTAGCGGACCCTTACCACATGCACGAGAACAACCTTCGCAACCCTCAGGGGTTTGAAACTGCGAAGAGGTACATTTCAGACTTCATGGTTGCGAATAAGGAGAAAGACTGCCTTCTCGTGCCCTACCTTCCCCTGTAAGTCGTTCGCTAGCCCCAATATGCCTTCGTAGATTTCCATTATGCTTGCACGTACCAAGGTTTGACGATATTGGTCTGTTCAACTGTTTGCGCAGGAACCACTGCATCCTCATCGTTGTATCCCCGAAGTATTCCCATACTTATTTCTTGGATTCGATGAGAAGCGAGAAGAAAGACTACACCTCCGTGAAGCAGCTTCTAGATGAAGCTCTATTCGAGTATAATTACAGGGGAGGACACACCATCGAGAAATACAGAAAGAAGAATAAACTTGGCCTGCCACGCTTCGGCCACAACACCGACTTCTGTTGCATGCAGCAGCCGAAAAACAGCGTGACGTGCGGCTACTACGTCATCCACCACATGGAGCGGTACGTACGTGCACGAAAAACCTTCACAGACCACGCTGACATCACCAAGTGGGGGAAAAGCCTGCAGCAACTCTCAGGAGATTGCAAAGACGAGTTCCGACGCATCCAGGAGAAGTTTGCGAGCATCATCAACCAGGATGTCGTCGACGCCACCGGGATCTTCAACGGCGGCGCATCAACTCCGGAGGAGCGAGAGGCTCGCTTAAAGGGACAGGCTAACGACATACCGCACTTGTACAAGTCGGTAGCAGACGCTCGCCGCGCTAGTTCCGAATACAACCGAAGCGAGCGCTAGCTAGGTTAAACGAGAGTGACGATGATGGGCTTGTTGTGTATATGCACATTGTCGTTGTGTTAACGTTTTACCAAACTCGACTATTTTCTTTTTCAGATGCATAGTTTGTATATTGAGAGTTCATTTTCCTTAGATTTATTTTCCTGTCTTCTCCTTAATTTCTAATGTTCTTTTGTAATCCAACTTAAGCATGAAAAAGAGGCCTGACCTGAGAACTAGATAGGTTTAGCACCGTCGCCCTGCCGAACTGCTGCCACGGCAGCAGAAACGGCGGTTTCCGCTGCCGCGGCACCAACTACACACCGTTGTCCTGTCGCACTGCTGCCGTGGCAGCAGAAACGGCGGTTTTTGCTGCCGCGGCAGCCTCTGAACGCCGTCGCCCTGCCGCACTGCTGCCGTGGCAGCTGAAACGGCTGTTTTTGCTGCCGCGGCAGCCTCTGAACGACCGTCGCCCTGCCGCACTGCTGCCGTGGCAGCAGAAATGGTGGTTTTTGCTGCCGCGGCAGCCTCTGCACCACCGTCGCCCTGCCGCACTGCTGCCGCGGCAGCTGAAACGGCGGTTTTTTGCTGCCGCGGCAGCCTCTGCAGCACCGTCGCCATGCCGCACTGCTGCCGCGGCAGCTGAAACGAAGGTTTCGGCTGCCGCGGCAGCAACGGCTTCGCACCTTCGCCCTGCCGCACTGCTGCCGCGGCAGCAGAAACGGTGGTTTTTGCTGCCACGGCAGCCTCTGCACCACTGTCGCCCTGCGCACTGCTGCCGCGGCAGCTGAAACGCAGGTTTTCTGCTGCCGCGGCAGCAATGCTGCGCGGAAAATTGCTTAGTGGCGTGTTGCCAAAGGGGCGCCACTAGTATAAATATTACTAGTGGCGTGTGAACAGAGCACGCCACTAGTAAGTAGATGATATTTTTTTTAAACTCGAAAATTGCTATTAGTGGCGTGTGGTCCAAGAGGGGCGCCACTAGTATGAATATTACTAGTGGCGTGTGAACCAGAGAGCACGCCACTAGTAACAATAGTAATATTTTTTTTAAACTCCGAAAATGTTTACTAGTGGCGTGGTGGGCAAGAGGGGCGCCACTAATGAGTTTCTTACTAGTGGCGTGGGCAGTAAGGGGCACGCCACTAGTATATTCATTACTAGTGGCGTGTGGAGGGGAGCACGCCACTAGTATGTGTGTTACTAGTGGCGTGTGGGCAGCACGCCACTAGTAACCAATTACCACCGGCGTGATACTAGTGGCGTGCTGCCCACACGCCACTAATAGCATATTTGGCACGCCACTAGTAAGGGGTTCTGTACTAGTGTAGGGTTGGTTTCCTCCCAGTCCATAACTCATATGGTGTCTTAGGAACTGATTTACTGGGAACCTTATTAAGAACGTGTGCAGCTGTCTTTAGAGCTTCCATCCATAGATTGATGGGTAAAGTGGAGTGACTTAACATACTTCGTACCATATCTATAAGAGTGCGATTACGCCTTTCAGCCACTCCATTTTGCTGAGGTTCGCCCGGTGCAGAATACTGGGCTACTATGCCATTTTCCTATAAAAACCTAGCAAATGGTCCAGGAATTTGGCCATAAGGTGTATGCCTTCCGTAGTATTCACCACCACGGTCAGACCTTACAACTTTAATCTTTTTATCATGCTGATTTTCAACTTCAGCCTTGAAGACTTTAAACTTGTCCAATGCCTCAAATCTTTCTTTGATAGGATAAATATATCCATAACGAGAGTAGTCATCAGTGAACGTTATGAATGAATCAAAACCATCCACTGACTTTACATTGAATGGACCACAAATATCTGTGTGAATTATCTCTAAGACTCCCGTGCTTCGATTTGCACCTTTCTTGATTTTCTTAGTATATTTTCCTTTGATGCAGTCAATACAATGATCAGTGTCCGCATCTGAGAAATCCAGAGGATGAAGTATTTGCTCTTTAATGAGACGCTCAATTCTCCCCCTCGAAATATGGCCTAAACGACAGTGCCATAATTTCGAAGAAGTCTCATTATTATTTTGTTTCCGTTTGGTACCGATGTTTTCTTTTGAAGAGGAATCAATGTCATTAATGGTATCACTGAGGGAAACCAGGTAAAGTTTGTCTTGTCGGATGGCAAGACCAACATCTTTATTATCATATATAATTATACATCTCTTGTTTCCAAAGTCACAGTGAAAACCATCATCATCTAAACATGACACTGATACTAAGTTTCTTCTCATAGAGGGTACATAGAGAACATTATGTAGTCGAAGCGTGAATCCGGTATGGAGTATGAGTGAAAACTTCCCAATTGCCTCAGATTCAGCCTCTACTCCATTAGCAACTCTAATTCTTCTTTCCCCTCTTCTTAGGGTCCTCTTCATATCGAATCCCTGTAAAGAATTTGCAACGTGAATTGTTGCTCCTGAGTCAACCCACCATGTATTGGTGGCATAATAAGTATACAGAGACTCATCTATGAATGAGATAACATCAGTACCTTTCTTACTGAGCCATTTCATAAAACCAATGCAGTCTTTCTGGAAATGTCCACTTTTTCCGCAAAAACGACATCCTTCTGGATCCTTTTCATTTGCATTGGGAGCTTTCTCAGGCTTGTTCTGCTGGGATTGCTTAGAAGATTGCCCCTTATTTTTGAACTGAACAGGCTTAGGCTTGGTGAATTTCTGATTTTTCTTCTTCTGAGAGTGCTTGAATTGATTGACATGTTCAATTCGATCAGCTCTAAGCCTTTCTTCTTCTTGTACACATCTGGCCATCATTTCATCAATGCCCCATTTTACATCCATAGCATTATAGTTGATTGTGAATGGAGAAAACTCCTAAGGCAAAGAAGACATAATAAAATGGACAAGAAAACCATCTGAGATTTTCATTTCCATTGTCTTGAGTTTGGCGGCCATGTGACATTTATTCATAATGTGTTCCCTCAGACTCCCAGCTGGATCATATGGTTCATCAACAAGCCTTTTAATAAGGCTGGTTGCATAAACCTTAGAGGAGCCTCTGAATTGGTCCTCAACTTTGCCAAGATATTCCTTGGCAGTCTGGGTATCTGGGATAGCTCCTCTTATGCTGATATTTATGTAGCTCTTAATCACCATGAGGCACTTACGATTCGATTGCTCCCACTTAGTCTTTTCAATTTCATATTCTCTTTTCAAAGAATTATAATTTTCATCATCCTCCTTAGGTGCTTCAGGGGGATCATTATAGAGAGCATAATCGAGATCCAGCAAAGCCAGAGTTATCTCGAGCTTTTCTTTCCATGAAGCATAATTGCTTCCATTTAGTTGCTCAATGCCGTTGATTATTCCGGCAATTTGAGAGGCATTAGATGCTACATAAAGAAAATTAAATGCTTTAGTAAGCATCATTATAAACTTCTTTTATTGATCAAATCCACATCAGCTTTGGCCAGAAATGGACAGGAACAATAAAATTTTGTGAACAGGTATTCATCAATCAGCTTTGGCCAGAATAATGAATACAAGCCACACTTAAAATTTCATATATGAACTTCTTTTATTAATCGAGTCCAAATCAGCTTTGGCCAGAAATGAACAAGATTAATAAATTTTGTGGTCAAAATATTTGTCAACCAGCTTTGGCCAGAATGACAAATATCAGCCACACTTAATAAAAGAATTTACAATCCTAATTTTACAGCAGAAAAATAAATTTCAAGCATAATTTAATAAGCATCATAATCTAAAAAAAAATTAATCATAAAACCTTAGGAATAAATAAGCATAGTATAAGGCTATACTTTAATAAAAGAATTTATAATCAAAAATCAAATTATAATCATATGCATCACAATATAAAGGGGTCTTAAAAGATTAAGCATAAAGAAATTCTTAGTAATAATTGATCATGATATATATTTTGTTTTTTGTTTTTTTTATATTGTTCAATTCATAAACTTATTCATTTTAGCCCAAAAATATAATGCAGTCCAAAACTATGCAGCCCATAAGATAAAAGGTCTTATTTAAAAAATGGGCTAAAAGCCCTCCTTAATTGGGCTCAAGTCGGCCTGGCCGGCCTGTTTTAACCCCGCCTCGGCCCCGGGTCCAAAAACCTGGGCCTGGGCCGGGAATTCGTGCCCCCCGCACCGGCCTGTTTAGCCCACTTGGCTGCTGCCTCACAGGAGCCGTCGGATGGTAATCGGACGGCCGTGGGCGATCGGGTGAGTTGAACAAAAACGCCAGTGCACCGACCTCCCCTTGAAACCCTAGCATCATTTTCCCCTTCCCCTTTTCTCTCTCACCCGAGCGGTGGTGGCAGCTACCGAGCGAACGGCGGCGGGGGGCTGAGCGAGGCGAGGCGGCGGCGCAAGCGCCCGCCTCGGCGGAGGAAGAGACGGCGCCGTCGAGCTCCTCTCGCCGGAGTTGCGTGCGGCTTCGGCTTGCGCGCAGCTCCGTCGAGCGGTGCTCGTCGGTGCCCTTAGCAAGGCGGCGGCGTGACGGCCGACGGCGCACCCCGGCGGGTTCCGGCGTGGCGTCACTCCAATCACGACGGCGAGGGAGGAAACGGTAGCCGGCCGGAGCGGCGGACGGGCGAGGCCGCTCGTGTCCGAGCGCCTTCGCCGAGCTGAGGGGTGGCTGCGGCGGCCGGCGACGACCACCGCGGCCCTAAGGTAAGTCCACCGGCCTTCTTTCTCAGTTTAGGGTTAGGGTTTTTGGGGAATTTAGGGATTTGGGGATTTTAGGGTTTCGGGATTGGGGAATTGACTTAGGGTTCTTGGATTTCTTCATCCCCTTCTCTTAATACTTAAACCCGAAGCCCTAATGCTCAATTTACTCATGTGGGTGCACTGTTAGGGTTGGGACTTAGGGAAATTAGGGCTAAAGCATGAGAAGAGAGCAAGAATTTGAGCTAAAAGGGTTCAATCTTAGAGCTAGAAGCTCTGATACCAATGTTAGGTTGCTAGGATCATCTAGCTCAAGAGTTGAACCACGCACAGAGGAGAATCAAGAATTCGTACCTTGATCGGATGAACTGGCCATCTCTTCTTTCTCTCTTTACTTCTGTTCTTAGCTTTTAGGGTTTCGAATTATGCGGTGGGGTTCTTCCCTGTGCTAGGGTGCTGCCGCTGATCAGTGGGCCAAAGGGAGCTTAGGGCTTGAGTTAATGCGGTGATCCCAGTCGTTGGGACCCTCTTCCCCTTTTATATTAGCACCCACACAGGGGGAACCGACACCCTGTAGAGGTTTAGGTCGGTTTGCCCCTCATCAGGGCAAAACCATCCATGCAGTAGATCACATATCCAACAACGGCTTGGGTGGCTATGGTGCCATCGGCGGGCTCTCTTCAGGCTCCATGCTTCCCCCAATGTGTTGAATGGATATTGCAAAACCAACATGCTAATGGATCTTGGGGTATCAGCGAATTTGACTTATCAGTCAACAAGGATATTCTCTTATCCACATTGGCTTGTGTTATTGCACTTAAGAAATGGAATGTTGGCCCGGAGCACATAAGCAGAGGTATGGATATACATTCATTAACCTGCCAATGTTATTTTAATGTCTTATATTTTTACGATTTGAAAGTTCTGAATGTGACGAAAATGGTACTGGCAGGATTACAGTTTATTGGAAGAAATTTCTCCATTGTTATGGATGAGCAGATTGATGCTCCTATTGGCTTCAATCTCACTTTCCCTGGTCTACTTAGCCTTGCCATTGAGATGGGTTTGGAATTTCCTGTCAGCGAAACTAATATTAGTGGGATTCTTCACCTCTATCAAACGGAACTGGAAAGGTCTGTCAACGAAAAACAATATTGGCATGAAAACTAGTGTAGTATTTCCTTCTCCATATCTATTCGTCTGGTCTTATACTTGGAAACTATCTGGGTCTGTATTTAAGAGACAAGTGGTTTATAAATTTAGTATGTATGGGTTGTTAGTATTAATGAAAATTCAATGTACACTTCGTTCTTTTCCTTTTTCTTTTTAAAAGAAGGGGAAAGTTTTTCTGTAAGAGGTTTTCGTTTTCGCTTTTTTTTTCTAAGAACGAAAATTTGCAAGAAAAAAGTTGGTTGCACAGTCGGTCATATTATCTTTTGCTTACCAACGAATTAGCAGCCAGAATTTGAGTATTACCTGTGACTAACAAATTGAAAATCTTTATACTTGATTTAATTTAGACATGCTGAGGAGAAATCTTCTGCCAAAGAAGCATATTTTGCCTATGTTGCTGAAGGGTTAGTAAACCTGCTGGACTGGAATGAAGTTATGAAGTTCCAGAGGAAGAATGGATCGTTGTTCAACTCTCCTTCCGCAACTGCTGCTGCATTACTCCACAACTATGATGATAAAGCTCTCCAGTACCTAAATTTGCTTGTCAGTAAATTTGGTAGTACAGGTGCGTCGGTGTCTTTTCCTTGTGAAGAATCTGCAAGGGTGTAGACTGTTGCTAAATACTTTAATACCCTTTTACCTTTGCAGTACCAACAGCATATCCACAAAATATATATTGTCAGCTTTCAATGGTGGATACGCTCGAAAAGATCGGAATTTCTCGGCATTTTTCTAGTGAGATAAAGGGCATCCTTGACATGACATACAGGTAATGGCCCTGAGTAAAGATTTGATATCTGTTTTTAGTAGCCTGTAAACTTGACTGTAACTGTATCAAGTTTGCAGTTTCTGGTTACAGAGAGATGAAGAGATCATTCTGGATGTAGAAACATGTGCGATGGCGTTTCGCCTTTTACGGATGAATGGATATGATGTTTCCTCAGGTACTTCTTTTCCCTACTTTAGGTAGAAATTCTCTGTCTTACTAATTTTCTATTTGGTCTTGATTTAAGTCATTATTTTTAATCTGGTGCAGATGAGCTCTCTCATATTGCTGAAGCCTCCACTTACCATAACTCACTTCAAGGATATTTAAATGATACGAAATCTATATTGGAATTATACAAGTGTTCAAAAGTCAGTTTATCAGAAAATGAATTGATCCTAGAGAACATATGCTACTGGTCAAGCAGCTTACTGACGGAAAAACTGTGCTCTGATGGGATGCAAAGAATACCAATCTTTGCAGAGGTGCCTCCGTGAAATTTAAAATCCCCAAATCCCAATTCATTTGCAGTCCAGTTTACGTTTAATTCTGTTCTTTTTGTAATTTCAGGTAGAGAATGCCCTTAAATTTCCCTTCTATGCCACAGTGGAGCCTCTAGACAATAAGAGGAACATTGAACATTTTGATGCTAGTGGTTCTCAGATGCTAAAGACAAAAAACTTGTATGATTTTCATTTCTCATGCTGCTATTGTCCGTCGAATCATATTTATATAGATGTTAGAAAAAAAAGTTTAATATTTGTCTGAATCAGGCCCTCTCGTCTCAAGCAAGATCTTCTAGCCATGGCTGTTGAAGATTTTAGGTTTTCTCAATCTATTTACCAGGATGAACTCCAGCAAGTTGATAGGTAATCTGACTGTGTTACACTCACTTGTCTTATTAACTTCCTTAGACTGTGCAAACATTTTGTTGCAACAGGTGGGAGAAAGAGAACAGGCTGGACCAGCTACTATTTGTACGGAAAAGGCTGACCAATTGCTATCTATCTGCCGCTGCCATCATATCCTCTCATGAACTCTCTGATGCTCGCATTGCATGTGCCAAAAGTATTGTCCTCACAACTGTTGTCGATGACTTCTTCGATGTTGGAGGATCGAAAGAAGAACAAGAAAACTTCATAGCATTAGTTGAGAAGTACAATCATTTAACTTGATGTCTTTGTCTGCTAGTAGTCTGGTTTCTTATGCAGTGCGAATAAGCCATCCTCCCTGTTTTGTCGATGGTTTTCTTAGGTGGGATGAGCATCAAGAAGACGAATTCTACTCCGAGCAAGTAAAAATAGTATTTTATGCTCTCTATACTACAGTTAACCAACTTGGAGCAATGGCCTCTGCAGTACAAAACCGTGATGTTACAGAACACCTAGCTGAAATAGTGAGTTTCATATGCGATCCCCTGATTCTGAATTGAATTGTGTTCAGAATTGACAAGTTGATGGTCATCTGCAGTGGCTAAAAGCAATGAGGTATATGATGACCGAGGCAGAGTGGCAAAGGAGCCAATATGTGCCGACAGTTGAGGAATACATGACAAATGCAGTTTTCTCAATTATAGTAGCCCCCGTTATACTGCCAGCACAGTATTTCCTGGGACAAATGCACTCGGAGTACATGGTCAAAGATGAAGAGTATAACGAGTTGTCTAGGCTAGTGTTTACCTGTGTCCGTCTCCTGAATGACACTGTAAGCGTTGAGGTATTTGGTTCCCTTTCTGACAAAATGTCCATACTAATGAGTGAGTCATTATTGCCGTACAGATTAAGCTTGTCATTGGGTAATTTCTAACAAATCATCTACTATTGCAGAGAGAGTCCAAAGAAGGTAAACTGAATAGTGTTTCACTGCTTGTTCTTCATAGTGGTGGTTTTATGTCCATAGAAGCGGCTAAAAAGGCGACGCAGAAATCTTTAGCCTCATGTAGGAGAGACTTGCTAAGGTTGGTTCTCAGAGAAGACAGTGTTGTTCCTAGGCCATGCAAGGAGCTATTTTGGAGGGTTAGCAAGACAGGTCACTTCTTCTACTTTCGAACTGATGGATTTACCTCGCCAAAGGAAATGGTCAGCGCAGTGAATGCAGTAATCAACGAGCCACTGCAACCCCAACCTAGCAATCCATCGGTAAGGATTCCTTAAGGAGGAGGCGACTTCTTTGTAATCTTTTCTTGGAGACCTTGTAATCTTTTATCCGAACAAGCGCTGTTAAACTGGTAGCCCTAGAATTAACCTTGTTTGTGGGCGCCCTTTGTGGCTTTATGATAATATATAATAAAGACCGACGAAATGCCTTTCGTCTAAAAAGAGTAGAATTCTCTGTATCTTGTCCTGTTCATATGACCTAGCGTAGTATATGTACTCTTAGGTGAATATCATGTCCTGTTCATATGGATCTAGTGCAAGTATATATACTTTTTCTTTTGAGGAAAAGTATATATACTCTTAGGTTGTGTAACGTCGTTACTGTGAAGCTTAATTTCATCCATCATCGTGAACTAAGATCGGTCTCTTATGTTTGTTTTCCTTTTGTTTCTTTCGGTTTCTTCGTCGGTCGGCATTGTAGTTTCTTTTTTTCAGATGGTGTTTTTCCATTTTACGGGGAAAGGAGAGCTTTAATTTACTACTCAGATAAAGAGTTACGATCAACCAACAAGGGGGGATCCAACGTAGCAAAATTGGCTAAGTCATGGATCCAACGTAGCAAAATTGGCTAAGTCATGAGTAACCTTGTTTTGACTACGACTAACTTTCTTGAGCGTGCACTCTCGACTTTTTGGTCTTGTACTCTTGATTGCACACGAAGACTCCTCACAGTCAGTGTATAGTGTTGTGTTTCTATTGAATATACAAGTTGGACTTAAAAAAATTATAGTATTATAATAAAATACTGTAAGGTGTGTGGATTGAGTAGGAATAGAGTTTGAGTCACTCTTGTATCCTATGCCTCGTGTATAAAGAGAGGAAGCCGCACGTTGTAACCGAGCAAAAATTTGACTTCCTCCGGGGAAGGGGGGGTGGTCTAACCTTCACACTAGGACAGATTGGCGGAAACCTCGGAATCAACGAGGGACTAAGTCGGCGAGAAGGTGATAGGCTTCAACTAAACCTCATCAGTAAATATCCATGTCATCTTGTTTCTTGCATGTAACCTCGGTAGATCCTACACGACACGTCCTAGGTGTTAGTGACAAATGATTACTTCATAGAGATTAGCCAACGGTGGTCACCGTTGAAGAGGCTAATTTTGTAAGAAGTGGCATCAAAGCGCGAGGTTCAGATTGGATGGTGAAGATCTCGTTAGAGACCAAGGATGCTCGATGGCATGCATACAAGGGGCGGTCAAGGGTCTTGGAGCATGTGTGGCGAGGATGTGGTGTGCACGTAATGCTTGAAAAAGCCTGGAGCACGTCATGCAGGATCATGCATCTACAAGGCGACAAGCAATACATGACAATGTGCAGGCGGACATGGCGCAAGGTAGAGCACGACAATCAGGTATCCGGGTGGGCGGCTTGTTGCAGTCCAGTCAAGGTGGAGCATAGCTTCGGATCGGTGCAAGGTCGGTCGGAATAGTCTCACATCATTTTGAGTGCATTAAAGGGCTGATGACTCTTTGGCCCATTGGTTGGTGCTTTTTAACTGGTTTGAACTAGACTTGGGAGATAACTTATCAAGTTGGTTGGTACTCAGTGGTGAAAGATTGTTCGTGAATGCTTTTATTTGCTCAATATCAAAGGGATAATTGTAAGCAATTTACCTTTTTTATTTTATTCTCTTGGTTGGTGGAATGTCTCACTCAATGTCACTCGACTTAACGTTGCAAACTCAGTTTGAGCCTTTACATTGCAACAACCAGTACTGTTATGAGATGGTCTTGGCCCAATAATTATATGAGTATGATGGATTGCGAATCACGTGCGGATGAAAACTAGACTTTCGTGAACTAGACTCTTTGGCCCATTGGTTGGTGCCTTTTAACTAGTTTGAACTAGACTTGGGAGATAACTTATCAAGTTAATTGGTACTCAATGGCGAATGATTGTTCGTGAGTTCTTTTATTTGCTCAATATCAAAGGGCTAATTGTAAGCAATTTAGCTTCGTTGTTTTATTCTTTTTGTTGGTGGAATGTCTTACTCGACGTCACTAGGACTTAACGTTGCAAACTCAGTTTGAGCCTTTACGTTGCAACAACCAAGTACTGTTATGAGACCATCTTGGCCCACTAATTATATGAATATCTGGGGTTGCGAATCACGTACAGATGAAAAGTTTTGTTGAGGTTGGTATCATGCGACAGTTGTGTGATTGAAACATGGCAACTTGAGAAAGATGGTTGAAGAAATTGACGTTTCAAATTTTCGAAAGAGAAGAAAGGCATTGAAAATATAGAATTCACTAAAGCAATGGTGCTAAAGGAAGGGGGTCATGTTTTTCTAAGATTAAGCTGCACAAGTTTAACCGTGCGAAAGAGTCAACTTGGGCTCAGTTCATGATTGTAGTATCGTGCCTGCGCTGAAGTTATTTCATAATCTTCTACGAAAAAATAACCATGGAATTAGTTGGAGTTTACTATGGGCATGTTGTCGTTACCTCCATATATATGCAACCAATACCTTGTTTACCCTACATTCAAAACCTAGGATGGAGTTATCTAGAACCTCATTAGCTCATGCTAGTGCTAATGACGATCACATTAATCATGTCTATTCAACTTTAGTGATTTTGATTAAGGATTTTTTAGTCTGATTCATTGAAGGGCTGATGATCAGTACTTTGTTAGTTAAACTTTATTTTGAGAATATCAAAGGGCTAATGACTCTTTGGCCCATTGGTTGGTGCCTTTTAACTTGTTTGAACTAGACTTGGGAGATGACTTATCAAATTTGTTGGTACTCAGTGGTGAAGGGTTGTTCGTGAGTGTTTTTATTTGCTTAATATCAAAGGGCTAATTGTAAGCAATTTACCTTCTTTATTTTATTCTCTTGGTCGGTGGAATGTCTCACTCGATGTCACTCTAGGACTTAACTTTGCAAATTCAGTTTGAGCCTTTACATTGCAACAACCAAGTAATGTTATGGGACGGTCTTGGCCCACTAATTATATTAGTACCAAGGATTGCGAAATCACGTGCAGATGGAAAGTTTTGTTGAGTTTGGTATCATGCGACAGTTGTATGATTGAAACATGACAACTTGAGAAAGATGATTGAAGAAATTGATGTCTTAAATTTTGGAAAGGGAAGAAAGGCGTTGAAAATATAGAATTCACAAAAGCACTAGGTGTTGAGCCAAGGGGGTCGTGTTTTTCTAAGATTAAGCTGCACAAGTTTAACCGTGCCAACAAGTCGACTTAGGCTCAGTTTATGGTTGTTGTATCGCACCTGCACTGAAGTTATTTCATAATCTGCTACGGAAAAATAACTATGGAATTAGTTGGGGTAGTGTACTATTGGCATGTTGTTGTTACCTCCACATATATGCAATCAATACCTTGTTTAACCTACATCCAAAACCTAGGATGGATATCTAGAACCTCATAAGCTCATGCTAGAGCTAATGACAATCACATTAGTCATGTCTATTCAACTTTACTAAGTTTGATTAAGGATCTTTGAGTCTGATGCATTGAGGGGCCGATGATCCATACTTTGTTGGTTAAACTTTATTTTAAGAGCATTAAAGGGCTGATAACTCTTTGGCCCATTGGTTGGTGCCTTTTAACTAGTTTGAACTTGATGATGAATAGTACGGCTTCCCGCGTATTAGGGGTATCCGTATGTAGACTCCCGTAACTTTAGGAAGGTACAACTTACCCGGGAAGGATCCCTGGACGATAAGGTAACCCCACTCGAGAAAAGAAGACTCTCCTTAAACTAGGAAGTCGATCCCGACGTTTAAGGAGACCAGAGTCCTACTTGGACGTAAGTCCACATCCAGTACGACCTCGGACGCCCCCTATATAAGGATCAGCTATCCCATAGGGGAGGGGGAGAGAGCGAAATAGATCCAACAGAGCCAATCAAGTCAAGACATCTAGTCGGAGCTCCCGAAGTCGAAGCCCTAGAAGATCCACTGCCTCGAAGGAGTCGAGCCCGGTGGTTTAGGAGAGTTTAGTCTACGATTAGGCCTAGGGTAGCCACTAACATACACCCCCCCATTGTAAAGCGTGTTCCCGAGCAATATATAGCAACAGGACGTAGGGTTATTATCCTGAGGGAGGCCCGAACCTGTATAAAAACGGCTGTTCCCTGCTGTCAGATCTCTTGGCGTTTGGGCCCTAGAGGTCCCTACCCCCCAGCAATCATCATCTCACGAGTACCGTAAGATCGCCGGTTCACCGATCGTCGACAGATGGCGCCGACCGTGGGGACCTCTCCGGACCAAACCGTCGAGGAAAGATCAAAGTCGGCAGGACGCGCAACCAAGCGCGATCAGATCCTAGCGCCGGTTGCACAGCCCTCGTCGGTTTCGGCCGAGGAGGAGGTAGCAAAGCCGGCAGGAAAACCGATCGCAATCTCGCCTCGCACTGGGTACTCGGACCAGGGCTTCTATGACAGCTTTGGCCCCATGGACCCGTACCCAGTGACGGATCGAGTTGACTTCGGAGAATACGCCCCTGAAGAGTACTCGGACGGCGAAGCAGACCACTTCAGAACCGAGTGCGCCAGGGCCTTCAGCGGGAAGTTAGTCTTGAACGATGACGACCCGGCAGGAACGACCAGCCCCATGGATGGTATTTCTCCTGCAAATTCCGATCGTGAGAACGATCGAGAGCCTACCCACGTCGTACCCGATGAGGACAACGTGATGGAGTATGAGTACACATCGTCCAGCCAAGGACCTCGGATGGTACTCGCGATCAACGATGGTCGAGAAGACCTCGAGGATCAGGACCTGCCCGGGGGCTCGCGCGTGAACGGAGGCTTACCCGCCGCCGGGGAAAGAACTCCCCGCCGAGACGAAGACTTGCCTCCCGCTGTGGACAGATCTCCCCCGGGGACAAGGGAGTACATGTCCCGAACAGCTCGAAGACTCGCGGAAGTACGCAATCTATTGTCACAGCCTCCCGTGGCGAACTTATCGACACCCGCGGGCGTGCAATGGCTACAAAGGCTGGGGGCTGACCTCCAAGAGGCTCAGAACCAGGCCGAGTCTTCTCGAGCCCGATCGGTGGCCCGCAGCTCCACTCGGGTGGATACCCCTCCTCCGCCGGAGGAACGGGATCAGAAGGGACGTCACCCCAGGAACCGGTCTCCTCAGGAGGAGCAGCCGGTGGACCTCCGAGAACAGCTCGAGCGGCGCCGCCGTCAAAGGCGCCAGCAGGAGCAGCAACCTTCTCGGAGAGATCACGTGCACAACGCCAATACCCGGGGTCGGTCCTCGACCCCGAATAGTGGCGAGAACGTGCCTTATCGGGGATCCTTCAGCGGATGTCAGGCGTTGTCCCAGGAATTCCGACAGGTACGCTGGCCTTCTCGTTTCAAGCCCGGCTCGCTTGAATCGTATAACGGAACCACGAATCCCGTGGAATTCCTCCAGATCTACACCACTGCGATTGAGGCGGCTGGCGGTGACGAGAAGGTAATGGCCAACTACCTCCCTACCGCTCTCAGAGGAGCTGCTAGGACGTGGTTGACGAACCTTCCCCCAGGAACCATACATTCCTGGGGACAGCTATGCGACATGCTACTCGGGAACTTCCAGGGCACCTTCCCGAGGCCTGGTCGGGTCGACGATCTTTTCCTCGTCGTCCAGCGACCAGATGAGACATTCCGTGAGTTCACGAAGAGGTTTAGTGCTGTCCGCAACACTATACCCGAAATAACGGACTCGGATGTCATCCGCGCCTTCACTCGGGGCAGCCGAAACGAGATGTGCACGCACGATCTGATCATGCGACCACCAAAAACTACCAGGCAGCTCATGGACCTGGCCGAGAAGGCCGCTTGTGCGGAGGAAACCCTTCGTTATATCAAGCAGCAGTGGGGTGAATCAACCAGCTCTCCCCTCCGGTCAAGAGGCGATTCGCGCAAGACTAAGCGCAAGAAGAAGCCCTCCGGAGGGAGCAAGGAGAAGAGGACCAGAACCGACGAGGTGATGGCTGACGTCTCCGAGAAACGCACCTGGAAGCCACGCCCCAAGGACAAGCCTACGACATCCTCCGACAAGACGTCCAAGCCCTGGTGCGACTTTCACCAGACTGACTCGCATGATCTGCGACAGTGTCGCATCTTCAAGAAATACCTCAGGGAAGAGCGAGAGAGGTTCCGCGAAGAGAACCCTCAGGTCGCTAGCAACAGCCGGGAGACGTCTTCCGACGACGGTGATTCCACCCCTGAGCCTTTCCAGGGGCATGTCAGAGCAATTGAGCATATATTCGGGGGCTCAACCTCTTACGAGTCCAAGAGGCAGTATAAGGCGATCGCCCGGGAAGTCCTCGCGAGTATACCACGAGTCCCTCGAGCGATCAAGTGGTCTGAGGTAGCAATCTCGTTCGACCAGACCGATTGCCCCAGAAACTGTGCTCGACCGGGACGGTACCCGATCGTGGTCGAGCCAACGATCAACAACTGCCGAGTGGGCCGCGTGCTAATAGATGGAGGGAGCTCCCTCAATATCCTATTCACCAACGCCCTCGATGCCATGCAAGTGCCGCGGTCGTCCGTGCAAACGGTGACGCACGCTTTCCACGGCATCGTCCCGGGCTCATCGGCCATGCCGATAGGGCAAGTCACACTCCCGGTTACCTTCGGTACACCAGAGAATTTCCGAACAGAGAAAATCCTGTTTGACGTAGTCGATTTCGAGACAGCCTACAATGCTATCTTGGGACGGCCTACCCTGGCCAAGTTCATGGCGGCTACGCACTACGCCTACCAGTGCATAAAGATGCCAGGCCCAAAGGGTGTCCTCACGATAAGGAGCTCCCCCAGAGAAGCACTCCTCTGCGACAAGCGCAGCCTTGACCTCGCAGAGCAGCAACTACCCTCTACCCAGGACGCCAACGTCGAGGCTCCCGCCTCCACGTCGTCAAGACCGCCTCCACGGCTACGAGCAACGACTCCGGAAAGTAACCCCTCCAAGTTGGAGAAAAAGCTCCACGATTAAATCGGAGCCGGGAGAAAAACAGGGCCTTCCCCGAACAGGACAACGGTTCCTCGGGAGAAGCCACCCGGTCCATGTCGCTCGTATTAGTGGAAAAAAGGTCACGTCTGTTAGAGAGTCCAGTACAACCGCCTCCGGTAAGATCGTACAACCATCGCCTCCTCGTCGACGGATTCCGAAGTTGCACCAACACCAACCTCAAGAGTCGCCAAGCTACGAACAAGTCGATAAGACGCTCCGGGCGCCGCCGCCCAGCACGCGCACTCAACAAAGTTCGGTCAGTGGGTCGCAACAAGAGGACGGGAGTCTTTGGCGCAACCGACGACAAGCCAAGGGAGGAGGGGATGGCTTAATTTTTGTCTCTTAGCTTTTCCCTAGAATTGTTTTTCCTTACAGTAGCCTGTAAAAGACACAGCTTTTAAATAATACAAAATTCTTAGTTCAAAGTTTCTCATTATCGATTCAGACTGCCTATCCGAGATATCCCTCGAACGGTCAGTTAGGGGCTGGATAAGAATACGGGAAAGTCGAAATACGAGTACGAGTACCGATTTTTCTGACCCGCGCAAAGGAAAAAGGGTTCTGCGCTGCAACTGCCA
This sequence comes from Stipa capillata, assembly GCA_019208055.1. Classification (NCBI taxonomy): domain Eukaryota; kingdom Viridiplantae; phylum Streptophyta; class Magnoliopsida; order Poales; family Poaceae; genus Stipa; species Stipa capillata. Next base: position 82,582 of record JAGXJF010004876.1, read on the forward strand.
GGGATGCGAGGAAAACCCCTTAACGCGTTTGCAGGTGACAGGGGAGCCACTGAGCCCCCCACCTGACCAGACCTAAGGCCTGGTTGACTAAGCTCCCCAGTTCCGTGGCAATGTCCCTTAATCCCAAGTAAAGGAAGGGAAGGAGACGTGAGTACGACTAGATCAACGGAACCTGTACGCTTATCCAAGTCTCCGACCACTCGAAGCAGGAGATACCTCGGGTAGAATGAAACCTCGTTGATTGAGCAAACGCAGAGTTAGCTAGCCAAGTAACCGGAGTCTCCCCTCAGCTAAGGAATGCGGAGGTGCTGCCATGGCCACGACAAGCTGTATGAAAGACCCCCTTATCGCGTTTACTGATGACGAGGAGCCACTGAGCCCTCCATCCGACTAATCCTAAGGACCGGTCGATCACAGCAAGGAACGACCTGCGGCACTATTCGCACACCTATGCTAGAGGAAGACAAAGGACATTGGCTCCGACTAAAGTCCACGCTTGCATCCGACAAAGTTTCACATGAGCAGATTAAACAAGGTTTTGAAAAAGACAAAACACACGAGTTATCGCACAGTTACTAACTACAGTATCTATGTAAGTATTTGCTATTACAGGCCTACTTCGAGCCAGATGTCTGGACTCGATCACCAAAGGCGTCTGCCGCCTTCTGCATGGCGTCGACAAGGCTCTCTTCTTCACCCTCCGGCAAGTCAGCAGCAAGCGCCTCCAGGGACAAGTCCGGGTGCTCGTGCTTCAGAAGGGCCAAGGCGAAGGCCAGGGCGTCGCGGACCCCCTGCTGAAGCTCGCTCTCGAGAAGCTTCTCGACAGTAGGCTTCAATTGGGAGACAGACGCCGTCAGCTCGACCAGTCGGTTAGCCGAAGAAGAACTCGGGGCGACGACGACGCCAACTTCCCCCAACGCCGTCTCGAGCGCGCCCAAGGCCCGCTCGAGGTCTTTCTCCAGCTTCCCCGCGTAGGATCGGCTCTGCTGCAGGGAAGGCACGACGTCGGAGAGGCGTGCATTGGCGGACGACAGATCAGCCTCGACCGCCGCGTGCCGCTTCTCGGAGTCGTCAAGGCTCTTCTGCAGCGCCTCCTTCTCCGCCACCCGCTGCCTCTCGGAGTCCTCAAGGCGCTTCAGCAACGTCTCGTTCTCCGCCCGCTGCCTCTCGAACTCGTCGAGACATTTCTTCAGCTCGTCGCGAACCGAGTCCAGCTCCTCTTAGGCCTTCTCGAGCGGAGCGATCTGGGAGATAGCGAGCTGGAAAAAAGAACAGGTTAGTACAAGCAGAGTAAAATTACCTTATCACTGATTTCCTTTATGATTACCTGCAGCAAAGCGGAAGGGCGAAGACCTTCAGGCGCCGGAGGGCCCGAAGGCGCGACCTGCTCGACGAGGGGCAACTCCGACTCCGGTGCCGGGGGCTCCGACTCCTCGGTAGGGGCCGGCGGCGACCTCGGCACAGGAGCCTGCGGCAAGTCCGGCGCAGGGGCCTGTGGCAAGTCCGGCGCAGAGACCGGTACCGATTTCGGCGTCGGGGGCTGCTGCTTGGTTGCCGCAGTAGTCGGGGTCTTGGCGGAGCGGATCGACACCCTAGTCGCCAAAAGCAACCAAGTTAATTCTTTAACACAACGAAGTTAAAAGAAAAGACGGCAAAGGAAAACTCACTTCGTGCGCTTCACCACGGGAGGAGTTGTTCCGGCCAAGACACTTGAGTCTCGCTTGCCGGAGGAGAGCGGCGCTTTCCCCTTGTCCACCACGGTCTCCTCCTCGAGAACGGTCGTAGGAGGGGGAGTTGGCCCCTTAGGGAGAGGGTTACTCGCTCCGGGCTATCCGACACATTCATCCTTGTGACTGTCATTCGGAAAAGAATACAAAGAAAAAAAAGAAGTAGTCGGGCGAGAATTTAAACCTGTAGTCGAGGGTCCCGGGCGGAAGAGCTCGTCTTCGCCCCCTCCTCGGCTGCAGGAGGATCTTCTTCCCTCGTCTCGGAGGATGGCGGGGCCGTATCGTACATCTCGACCTAGTCATCCTCGGCAGGGGCGCCTGCTCGCTCAGCCTCCGGGTCAGGTCCTCCGCGCCCTAGTCGCTGTGAAGAAACAAGCCCGAAGACCTTCCGTAAGGCTACTCGGATGAGCCCAAGCCAGTCAACGATGAACACCTTACCGAGAGTACCTCTTGTCGGCTGTCCGGGCTCTGCTGCAGTAAAGGCAGGGGTACATCCGTATGCCCACCTTGGGGGGAGTGTTCGAATAGGTAGTTCAACCTATTCTGAAGCTCCTCCAGGGATAACTCTGCTCGGCACGACAAGAAAGAAGTGTGTAAGGAGTATCGACGATTGAATCGGTACGGAGGTAGTCGTAATACTTACCCGTGTCAAAGTCCCTGGTCTGGTCTGGACCCTCCGGGACCTCCCAGGCTCCCTTGATCCTCGACGAAAGAGGGCTTAACCGGCGCCGAAGGAAATCCTCCGCAACATCCCACGCCGACAAGCCTTTGGCGACAAGGGTGGCGATGTCTTGGACGAGCGCTTTAAGCTTCTTAGTTTCCTTCGGGGCCTCCCCCCAGCTCTTGTTCGGGATAGGGGTGAGCCCGCAGTAGGATAGCCTCGAGTTCGCTGGGGGTTGGCAGTAGAACCACCGGTTGTGCCATCCCGGCCAGGATGATTTCCAGGAAGAAGCAATGTAAGCATTCTTCATCCCTTCACGAAGTCGGAATCCAGCGCCGCCGACGACTCCCGCGCCGCTGCCCTTCTGACGGCGGAGGTTGTAGAAGTACCTCCAGAGCTCCAGGTTCGGCCTAATGCCGAGGTAGGCCTCGCACAGGTGCGCGAAGACTGCCAGCATTAGGACCGAGTTCGGGTTGAGGTGGATCAACTCGATCTCGTAGAACTGGAGTGCAAGGAGGAAGAAGGACGAAGGCGGGAATTGGAATCCACACCTAAAGAAGTCCGCGAAAACGATGATCCAGCCCGTGTTGGGGGAGGGGACCGTCTCCTTCGCGGCCTCCCGGTAAGGCACGAATACCTCCGGGAGTATCACCTCCTCCGCCGCCAGTTTCTCTAAGGCGGCGGCGTCCATCACGGAGAACTCGAATGGATGAATGGCGATGGCTAGTTCCTCCGAGGCTTTCCCCGACTCCTCGGTGCGATCGGGAGAACTCTTCACGATCTTCTTCTTGCACATCTTCGTCATTCGACCACGAGAAGATGGAGGCGAAGGTTTTGGCAAGGGCGCGAGGAAGAAGACGAAGAGAGCAAGAAGGTGGGGGGGGCAGAAGAGACAATGCGTGCAAAACCCCAACCCTTGGACTCCTAGAGATTTAAACTTTCACCGGAGACGAGCGCGGTTTTCGGCACGATCAGTTCCATCGCATTTAATGCGGTCAGTTGCTTTTTCCGCGTACAAGGCATGTCGCGGGAAAAAGAGGGTCTGACAACTCATGACCCGAACGAGCGCGCACACGATAGCGCAGAGAGAGAAAAGATTCTTCATCACCACGTGAATTTTCCGCCACGATGGATCAGTTTCCTAAAAACGTGCCAGGCGGACGCGTGTCCAAGATCAACGGACCAGATCAAGTCAGAAAATATTCTGGGTTTATCCCGAGGATAATTCCGATAAGGCTCTCCCAACTACTTGGTCAGGGTAGAACCTACTCGAAGCAGTCATCAACGAAAGCTACTCGGATCGCCTACTCGGAAGTTCGTTCCCGACAAGGGCAGATTTCCAACAGAACCATCATGGCCTCACTTCGCGTACTAATGGGGGGCTTGATGATGAATAGTACGGCTTCCCGCGTATTAGGGGTATCCGTATGTAGACTCCCGTAACTTTAGGAAGGTACAGCTTACCCGGGAAGGATCCCTGGACGATAAGGTAACCCCACTCGAGAAAAGAAGACTCTCCTTAAACTAGAAAGTCGATCCCGACGTTTAAGGAGACCAGAGTCCTACTTGGACGTAAATCCACGTCCAGTACGACCTCGGACGCCCCCTATATAAGGATCAGCTATCCCATAGGGGAGGGGGAGAGAGCGAAATAGATCCAACAGAGCCAATCAAGTCAAGACATCTAGTCGGAGCTCCCGAAGTCGAAGCCCTAGAAGATCCACTGCCTCGAAGGAGTCGAGCCCGGTGGTTTAGGAGAGTTTAGTCTACGATTAGGCCTAGGGTAGCCACTAACATACACCCCCCCCATTGTAAAGCGTGTTCCCGAGCAATATATAGCAACAGGACGTAGGGTTATTATCCTGAGGGAGGCCCGAACCTGTATAAAAACGGCTGTTCCCTGCTGTCAGATCTCTTGGCGTTTGGGCCCTAGAGGTCCCTACCCCCCCAGCAATCATCATCTCACGAGTACCGTAAGATCGCCGGTTCACCGATCGTCGACAGAACTAGACTTGGGAGATAACTTATCAAGTTAATTGGTACTCAATGGCGAATGATTGTTCGTGAGTTCTTTTATTTGCTCAATATCAAAGGGCTAATTGTAAGCAATTTAGCTTCGTTGTTTTATTCTCTTTGTTGGTGGAATGTCTTACTCGATGTCACTAGGACTTAACGTTGCAAGCTCAGTTTGAGCCTTTATGTTGCAACAACCAAGTACTGTTATGAGACCATCTTGGCCCACTAATTATATGAATATCTGGGGTTGCGAATCACGTATAGATGAAAAGTTTTGTCGAGGTTGGTATTATGCGGCAGTTGTGTGATTGAAACATGGCAACTTGAGAAAGATGGTTGAAGAAATTGACGTTTCAAACTTTTGAAAGAGAAGAAAGGCGTTGAAAATATAGAATTCACTAGAGCAATGGTGCTGAAGGAAGGGGGTTGTGTTATTCTAAGATTAAGTTGCACATGGTTAACTGTGTGAAAGAGTCGACTTAGGCTCAGTTTATGGTTGTTGCATTGTGTCTGCGCTGAAGTTATTTCATAATCTGCTAAAAAATAACCATAAAATTTAAAAATTAGTTAAACAAATAATAATATAGATAAAAACTAGTTAGACAAATGGGATTATCATAATCCACTTTAATATCAAACATAACATTAGCCTCCAACAATGAAGGAGATAATGGATTGTATTGCCAGCTTTGATTTTGAGTATTAACTTTTGTTAAATAAAATCCGATTCTATTCCGCTCGACTAGCAGTTACTTAGTCGACCGAACTTTTTATTAATGATGCTTGATATTTCCGAAATTAGAAATGTGGAAACAGCAAACTAGGAATTAGAAGGAAGGGCGCTGTCTAGACCAGCGTGCACACCTGGATGCTCTTCTGCTTGGCGTCCTTACGTGGATGCTCTTCTTGATAGCGTCCGTGTCCTGGACCAGCGGTCCGCACTCCCGTGCCAAGAAGCCCAGAACTCCGCACCCGGGCGCTTCACGCTCACCTCGGCAGCCGCGCTTGGTTCCTCGTCCTTGGCGCCCGGCTCCCTGTCTCCGACGCCTCGAGGCCACGCTAACCCTGCCGCCGCTCGGCTCCTCGGTCCCTAGCGCCCTGCGCCGCGAGGCTCCTTGCCCCAGTGCCACCCCGAGGGTTTGCCGCAGCCCACCGTTTTGTGCTCTGCCTCGTGTCGCTCCCAAATCGATACGCACTCGGTTGAAGGTTCCATTACTTCGTTCACAATTGAAGGTTAGGTTACTTAGCTCGCAATTGACTTTTTTAAGATTTTGATTAATAATTACTTTATTAATATGTAATTTATTTAACATAAATTGATATTGTTAGATTCGTATTTAAAAATAATTATTTATGCTTATGATTTTATATCACATAGACCACATGTTAATAGAGTATTATTGGTCAAAACTTTGTCTTAATCTATCAAATACACCTTTTATACGAAGGAGTATCACTGAATTTTATTGTTCATACAGTAGAATGGTTAGCAAGCTGGGCAAATGGATTATAAGGGGATGTGTCTTTCTATTGATTTCGGACGGTCAGTTAATGAAATATGAAGGTAATGCTATTTACGGATCCCAATATTGATGAACGGACGACCCAAACTACTATTTAATTTTAGAACATTAATTTTATACATAAGTCAAGTGTCATTGAACTCACTGAAGGATGTGTTTGATATAAAAGCCGTGAGGCATAAAGTTGAGTATAATTGAACTCAACGAAGGACGAGTTTTATATGAGATCTAAGTATGGAATTAGGAAGGCTTTTCTAGTATAGCCTAATTCTGTTGCAGCTACTGAATCCACGAGGCATAAAGATGCTTCCCAAACGAATTTTTCATAATGCACACCATTTGGATTTACGGAAATAGATATGGGCTATCTTTATTTTAGAAAATATTTGGACTAGTGGCCTAATACTCCCTCGTCTAGAAATGTAATGCGTCGTATGCATCCCAAGATTTATAATTAAATCTATAATATATTGATTATGTAACGAAAAAGTGATATCATTAAAAAGTACTTTCGAAAACGAATCTGATGATACCACTCTTATGTCACATAACCAAAATATTACGGGTCTAATATAAATCTTAGAATACGTATGGACCCTTATATTTTTTGATGGAAAGAATAGAAGAATTTACTTTCAGTAAGTAAACAGGTGGGTAATCAAAGGTGGTCAGAGTGGTGGTCACGCGCTCTACGATGGCGAGACGTACCAGCTGCAGGTCGACTTCCCCGAGCACTATCCTCAGTTCCACTCGCCCTGACGGTCCGCTGCCGCCGTCTCTTCCGCGAGGGTCCAGAAGCGCTTTTTCTCAATTGAGCTTGTTATGTTAGATTCTTATTCCTATTCTGGTAGTGGTTGTGGCTTGGATGATGCTTTGCTTGTAAACCGGAAACACCTTGTTTTCTTATTGCTTCCAATATTTTAACGTGGAGATGTTCATGTAACAGGGTTTTAGAACTGAAGCTTCCAAATTGACTACAAGATATTGGACTAGGCCATGCTATGTGTATAGATCTGTGTAAAACTAAGATAATTTCCAAGAAAATATCATGTGTAAAGCATGACCCGAGCCTTATAATCAGGAAGGGCTGAGCCTTTGTTTATGAGATTTTTTTACTGTATCCCGGTACTTCCTAAACTGAGATGGGAGTACCAATCTAATCTAACTATTCATTTATAAGGGTAAAAAAGGATCTTTTTACCTTGTTGCTGCTGTAACATTTCTTGTCCCGATCCCTACTCCACCGCACCACCTCTCCTCGCTGGCGCGCGCACGGCCACCGGAGCAACCAACGATGCCTCCTCTCCTTGCAGGCATGCGCCGCCGCCTCTCCTCTCCCTGCGAGCGCACGCCGCTGCCTCACCGTGCGGCCGTCGGAGCAACCAGCGCCGCCGCCTCTCCTCTCTCCAGTGCCGCCACCTCTCCTCACAGGCATATGCCGCCAGCCCGAGCAACTAGCGCGCCGCCCCCTCCTCTCCTCGCCGGCGCACGTCGCCGCACTGGACAACCGACACTGATCCACCGGGCCACTGTCTATTTGATCATTTAATGATTCTAGTTTGTACAGCAACCCTGTCTAGCTCAGTTGGTAGGTTAGCAAGGATGGTAACCTTGTGGTCGTAAATGTAGCCAATGTTACGCGCCGGGGGTTTCAACCAATTAAAAAAATACGAAATAGAATTGGGGAGTAGGGTTAAGATTTGAGTGGATATATATTGCTAAAATATTTATTTAAGAAAAAAATTATTTTTATAATTCCAATTTACCTCTAATATCAGAGTACTCCTTTTTTTTTGAAGTCTTTAAAGGTGGTACTCCTTAAGTCTAGTATTGGAGTACCAGACAACATGAGCTATTAGATCTGAACGAATAAATGGTCTATATTCATTTCTGGGTACCATAAAAGAGCTCTTGTTTATAACCAGGAAGGATTGAGTTGTGTGCATGTACCAGGCTGTTTGATTTGCATGCACCAGGTTGTTTGAGTTGTGTGATGCTGTTATGAACTTGAGTCATTTTTTAAGCTTGATTGCTCAGTTTATACATCAGAAATCAGAAATTTAAAATATCTGGAGCAAGTATAGCACAGCCCGTTCAGATCTTTGTTTTTTCATCTATCTTTTTGCAGAAAAAGAACAATGCACAATATCAGGTTATCTCCAGAATATAAGAGAAACCATGCAAATCAACAGGTTGTATTCCTTGAAAACATGAAACCTGAAGTTGCAAAAAATCTAAAGGGCACATTCACAGCACTACAGCAGAAGTGCAGCGGCAGCTGTAGAACAAAACACACTTCTTTATGTGAGTCAACAGCAACATCCTTTTTAACTTTGCCAGGAGCTGTATAACCAGTAGACCGAGGATGGATTTTTTAACGTGCACGACAGGTAGCATGCACGGATCCACCGTCTGTGACTCCCTCTAGATGTGTGCTGTATTTCTGACCAAAGTGCAATACCTAGCATGTATTCATGTTACAGTGTATGATGTTCCATCCATTACATAACCCACTTCTCTCCTCGGGACAGGAAGGCAAAAAGTGGGCAGGTTGTCTTAATCAACTTCTCTCTCTCAACTACATATTTTAATAGTCTATAGCAAATGACATGTAGGTCCAGAAATTATATGGCACACATGTATGTGCTAAAGAATTGGTACGTTTAGCAAGGCACATATGTGCATGGGGAACCACAAGTCTCTCTCCACTGCACCATGAATCAGTATAGAGAGAAAGCAATTAGAGAGAGACCTTGTTAGCCAATGACATGTGGTCCTTAATAGCTACATGGCCCACATGGTCATGAGAAAATATATGCATACTAAGTGAGTACATTGGTATATTCTCTTGCTATCATTATTTTACGCTCACGCTGTCACACATTGGTTTCATCACACTGCTTTCTCTCTCTCCAACTCCTCATATGAAATAATTACCAAATCTTGATGAAAATATCATGAAAAATCATCGAGAACATATGAAACAATTATGAAAAATCAGGAGAACATATGAAACAATTATGAACTATTATTATAATAATATGAAATATTATAGGAGTGTCCTCTTTACAATAGTTGTTTTATATCAGATGAAACATCTGGGAAGCATCACTGAAACACAGTGAAGCTTGGCTTACGAAAATTGAGTTGAACATGAAGCATCTGTGAAACACTACTGAAGCATAATGAAACCCGTGCGAAGTATCATGAAACATCACTAGAAACTAAACATACAGTTTCATCGTGTTTCATATGAGTTTTACTCTGGTTTACTCCAGTTTCATCGTGTTTCATATGAGTTTCACCCTGGTTCTTTCTGGTTTCATCGTGCTTCATATGAGTTTCACTCTGGTTCACTCTAGTTTTAGCGTGTTTCATTTTAATTTCAATACATCTAAAACAAAAAGTGGTCATATCAACGGTGTTTCAGTAATGTTTCTCGCAATTCATATAAGTTTCATACGTGGTTCACATATATTTCGCATCGGTTTCATTGGAGTTCGTCGTGTTTTAGTAATGTTTCTCACAATTCATATAATTTTCATACGTGATTCACATATATTTCACATCAGTTTTATTGGAGTTCGTCATGTTTCACTATGTTTCTTATAATTCCTATAATTTTCATATGTGATCCAGACATATTTCACATCAGTTTTATCGGAGTTCGTCATGTTTTAATGATGTTTCTTATAATTCCTATAATTTTCACACATGATTCAACCATATTTCACATCTGTTTTCACTTTTTCTACTTCCAAATCCCCATAAAAATGATCCTTTCTATAATTTTTGACTAGTGAACTAATAGCATATAAACAGAACAAGCACACCAAATTCTTTTATCTCGGCCGGGAAACTTCCATACATACATGACAGAAATCAAAAATCTAAACCTCGAATCATCATCCCATGTCCAAGCTCCAGAAAATAATCTATGCAAATCAAGGATTAACTAAAGTGAACATGAGCATGTAGCTCTTCTTCTCCTTCCCAGATCAACCATCTTTACTCCCAGAACATGCACAAATCTCCGTTTACTTTACAACAACAGCGACAAAAATCCCAATACAACATGAGTAGCAACTAGATAAGCATGGTTGACCTTAACATAGACATCATCATCGCTAAAAAATTGCTTTCATCTCCTCCTCCGCATTCATCTCCTAATCGAAATCAAAGAAATAAGAGAAAGAAAGAAATCAAAATAAAAATAAAAAAGATTTAATAAGAGCATGGGCATCGGATAAGCCTCACTGCCCCCATCCCGTCCCCATCCGAGCTCCCTTTGGAGCTGCCGCCGCCTACACTGCCGATGCTCCCTTCCCTCCCGGCCGAACGCCCCTTCCCTCCCCGTGCGCTCCCTCTCTCTCTTCTCTCTCGGACACCGCCGCCCTCACCGCCGCCCTCTCGCCGCCCTCACTGCCGCCCTCACCGCGTCCCTCACCGCCTCCCTCTCGCCGCCCAAACTGCCGCCCTCACCGCCTCCCTCTAGCCGCCCAGCCCCATCAGCTGGTCCTGCTTCCAGTGCTGGGATGGCGGTGTCGTCGGCGGGGGGAGACGGCAGCAGAGGAGGCTTGAGGAAGGGGAACCAAGGGAGCGGGGGGTGGTGCCGCTGACCTCTGTGGCGCAAGCACCGCCGCCGACGAGGTGGTCCCTCCTCTCCTCGGTCGGTCTTCTCCGCTCGGCGGGCCACCTCCACGCCGTGCTCCTCAGCCCCGGGCTCCCGTGCGCGTTTTTCCCCACCGTTGCACCCCGCGCCTCGTCGCATCCGACGTTCTTGTTGGAACCGCCGCTGGTCGGCCAGCGGCCCCGCTGCCCAATCGCCACCGCCGGCAAGCCCGCACCGCCAGCCAGGTCACATCCCGACCTCCACCCTCAAGGCCGCCGCGGAGGAGTCGAGGCAGCGGTACCCGCGGCGGGAGGCGGGGCAGTGGAGGAAGGTGTATCAGCCGGGGGCAGGAGCTCCTCCATGGCCGAGAGAAAGAGAGACAGAGAGAGAGAGAGATTGATTCACGGGAGAGATGGCAGGGAAGTGATAAAGTGAAAGGAGAATGGGACATAAGAGGTGAAGTGCACAGAAAAGGTAAGAATAGAATGAAATACAAGGGAATACACGAGGACACAATATGTACGCATAAATCTTGATGCATGCTCAACGGTGATCTCGTGCACGGCATGTGGCGTGCACGCTAAAAAAGAGTTTCTGCCAGTAGACCCATTAGTTTTTCTCGATAGTGCTATCAGAATATAGCTACAAAGGATAATCCACACAGCTCAGTCTGCAAAATGTACAAGCTCAATTTCAATTTCAGACAAGGAAAACATACTTTTGAGTGCATATAATGGATATATCAGTCTTCATTACACATCATAACCAGACTGCGAACAGAGATCAAAGAGTACATTCCAGCAGGATATTTCTTTTGCTAGCCAAACTAAATTTGAACAGAAGCAGACAGGCTCGTCCGCGTATTTGGACTTCTGCCTCGTCTTTCGGCGCTTCATCTTAGCCGCATCATCCACTTCTTCCACTGCATGACAGCAACGGGTTTAAATGGCATCAATACCAGTGATAAGATTGAAGCACAAGAGGGGAAAAACGTATGCAAAGGAAACCGCAGTCAAGTCATAATGCCAACGTACAAAATATCATTTCCTATTGGCATCAGAAGTAGATGTAATTTGTTTCTTGCATCACAAGATGATCATAAACCATTTGCACAAGGGACAAGACTCAAAGGACAATAGAGTAAGGACATTTGCAAAGGACAACAATCAACATAAACCATTCGCATGTGGTTGTTAAAGCTGAAAGTAGGAGAAAACGATGAATGGCTTTACAGGTGAACAATGTATCACTCTGGAATGTGTGTGTTAAAACATAAACAATTTCTTTATCTCTCGAGTTATGCTCAATGCATCGACTATTACAGAATTTTAGGAACATTAATTTAGATATACTAATGGAAGAAATCTTGATCATAGCACACAGGCGATGAAGATTAGAACAATAGAGCATATAGATGTAATCCAACAAATAAGACTGCAGGTGTATCCACAAACTAGGTAGAAAACGATCACTCGATAGATGGCCTCACGGCGAGCAGCGTCCAGGACGACGAGCCGAGGGACAACGCCCTTGCAGGGAGCGGCGCCGGGAGCAGGCCCTGGCCGGGAGGGAGGAGTCAAAGTGACCGGTGGGTCACGTCGCGCCGAGCAGCAGCGTTAGAGACGACGCCGAGCTGGGAGCGTAGCCTCTTGCAGCAGGCGGCGAGGACGAGGTGTCGTAGAGGAGGAGCGGTGGTGACTGGTGAGTGGCAGCAGGTCGCCCCAAATCCCATGGTTGTTTGAGTTCCGAAGTGGGGTTTGGGCCAGAGGCTGAATGCTGTTCATGATGGCGTGCACCTCCGGACGCTATTCACAATGGCGTCTGCACCTGGACGTTGTCCCCAATGGCGTCCTTCCTGCTTTTGGTAATTCTCCAACTACCGTCCCTACTTTTGGAAATTCAGGGATATTACTTACTATTAATAAAAATTCGGTTCAATCTGATCATACCCGACTTTGCTTCTTATGTGTCTCAAGGTAAAAAAAAATTCAATAATAAACAATGTATCCATCGATAACAAAATCCAAGCATCAGTAGATATTGTGTGAATACCTGCATGTGATGATTTGCATGTGATACATAGAAGTTGTATGGGTCATTTCTCAGAAGATTGTTTATTTATTACTCTAGCCACCAGATCGATGATTAATGGATAAGAGGTCATAAAACCATAGGTTTCGTAGTAGCTACAACATTTTAATGGCCTTTACGTCTTATTTTATAGATAAAGGAACTATTTTATTGCTCTTTATCACCGTAGCAAGACAATGCAACTAAGAGTATTTTCTGGCCTCTATATTATTATATACACATAGTTAATAGGTTATTACAAGTTTTGATCTGTAAAACTCCCCCACATAACGTGGCCAAACACCGAGCAACAAATGAAATAAGTAGTCTGAGAAACGAAAAGACTATCCGCACGTAGTTTTTGACTAAAAAGCCTTTCCTGGCTAGCGAAGACTTCCTTACCATAAACTACATGGCTATGCTGCTTTCAACATGACATCCTTCGCGTAATAGATTAGATTATTTTTTATAAAAAATAATATTAATTTTATATAGCCAAGTAAACTAACACAAGATGATCACCTCTACCAAGACAGTGCTACGTAGTGGATATAGCCTGAAGACTACTGGATAACTTGTTATGCGAAAGAGCAATTCGTACAATTAAAAAGAGATGTGATATAGTCTCATCTTCGTTGCGCATGGAAGCAATATCCTATGCTATCCGTCCAGTTCGTTTTGCTATGGTTGTGAAGGTAACACCTTAATGCAGGTACCTTACCTCGAGTTCCATGTTTTCCAGTTGGAATTTGGGACAATCGGCGGTACGACATTTACGACTTGAATTCTAGTGGCTTTAGAGCATCTCCAGCCTGCTCCTTAGGCCCCTCACAATGTTCCAACTTGGACTGGTGCTAAGACATGCCACATAGGTAAGAAGATGATGTGGTGGGGTAACTAAGAAGGAGAGAGATATTTTTTGGTGTCTCCAGAAAGAACTGATGCTAAGTGCGCGGACCTATGCAAAACGCATATGTGGCATCTATGTATTGGAGAGTTTAGTTGCTAAACAATTAAATGAAGAAAGCTTAGCTACAAAAAGCTAAGCACCTATGCATTGGTGAGTTTAGTTGCTAAGTTCTTTCATACACTTAGCACCTCATCTAAACACCTATGCATTGGGAGAGGCCTTATCCCTGGCCGTCCCAAATTTTGGGGAAAAACGACCGACACGGCCCTCTAGCCCGCTCCCTATCCCTCTCCCTACCCCCTCCCTATCTTCCCGACCCCGCTCCCCATCGCTGGGGAGTACAACTACGCTCCGCATCCCCCAACCGCCGCCTCGGAGAACTCCCTCCCGCTAGCTTTCCCTCGCCGCGTGCCTCACGGATCCATGCCGCCTCGTCTCCCCTCGCCGCTGCGAATGAAGGATCTATACCGCGGTGCCTCCCCTCGTCTTGCCTGCTCCCGGATCCATGCCACCCCATGTTGAGACCCTGCGCCGCCGCCCAGATCCGATGATCCTTGTCTCCCCTGCCGGTCCCACCGCATCGATCCGCCTTGCGCCACATCTTCCCCCTCGTCGTCCGCTGCCACCCTCCACAGACCACCACCGGGAGCTTCGGAAGCTGCCGGAGGTTCCGACGGTGGACCTCTAACGCCGGCTCCTGGATCCATGCTGCCCCGCATGGAGACCCCAAATCGGCCAAACCGACGACCGTTGCCTCCCCTTGTCGTTCGAGTCCACCCTTTGCTGCTCGCCACCGGGAGCTTGGGAAGCTGCCGGTGGTTCAGACAGTGGAGGTCTGCGGGAGGCTCTCGGATTCGTGCCGCCCCACGATGAGACACCACGCTGCCGCCCGGCCTAGAGGGTGCTTGCCTCCTCTGCCCGCGCCGCCTGTGGGGGCAACTGGAGGGGCAACTAGAGCAACTGGAGAGAGTCGGAGGGGCCAACTGGAGCAGTGCTAACTCGCCGCCGACCGCTGCAGCAGTGGTACCTCCTCTGATCTTGCGAATTGTTCGTAGATTGAAATTGTGTGGTTGTGTGATGTATGAACATGTGTTGATCAGCAGCCGTGGATGTATAGAATATGTGTCTGATGTAGTAGTTCTCCTGATCAGTAGTGCTGTCTGATGAAATAGTTCTGTTCATCTAGCTTTTGGTAAAGTAGTTTATTGCAGCAACTTCATTCATATACGATGTTTATTGCAGCAACTGCAATTAAACAGTCTGTAGTTCCTCTGAAGTCTGAATGCCATGTAAATAAGTGTTGAATAACGGAAGCAAGTTGTCCGGTTTGAATTGCCAGAGTTTTTCCGAGTCCCGCGAGGATTGCAATGCTTCCGTGAAATTCATGCTTTCCAGCATGAACATTACAAGTTCGGTGTCTGGTTCGTGCGTGTAAAGATGTCGTGCTCACTTCTTAGGCCCTGCTTGGCTGATGCTGAAAGCTACATGCATGAACTGATCAAGACTGAAATCTCTGTTCTGTGCGACAGATTATATACTGGTTTAGTACGTCACTGTTGCATGAACGCTAATACGTATATTGAGGGATGGAAATGCAGTTATACGTATGAATAACGTACAATACGTATCACTAGGAATAAGTCATTCGTATACAGTGCGCATGAATCCATTTACTGAAATTCGTATACACGGTAGAGTAACTTGTTTGTGTGTCTAATGAACTTTTTGTTATATGGATGTGTGAGTTGTTATTAATTTTTTTCGTACCAATGTTGACAGAGTAAAGAGTATGGGGGTTTTATATTAACTTGCATGAGGGAAATGCTGGCACTAGTTGGGATAACACCCAACAATTTTGCCCATAGTGCAAGAAAATGAAAAGATTGCAAAAGAAACTGAAAAGATTGTGCAAAACTCCAAAGGCTCATTCGACGTCCTTTCTAACTGCTTCTTGAGTTTGGACAAACAGTTTTTCTTTATTTCCTCTTGGAGAAGGTATATATTGTCTTCACAAATGGCGTCCAGGTAGTATCATACCATCAGCAAGCTAATACCCCATTATGTAGCCGTGGCCATTGATATTACAATTCACTTCTGGATCTTGCCCTTCACTAGCCTTGTGAAGAGAGAGGACCAGTGAAGAATATTTATATAATTGTGAGACCCTGGTAAACCAAAAAACGCATGCTAGAACCAAAGATCTTGTGAAGCAACTACTTCTAGAATGTTAGTTGTTTCGCGCACATGGCCAGTATACATGCCATGCCATGTTGTAGGGCAATTTTTCCGCTGCTAGTGCATGCAATTTAGACCCCAACATTTCGGGAAAACCTCCTTCCTCGCTGATGATAAGCAACCTAGCAGTATCATTATTATTTGGAGATCTCAAATACAATAACATCATCAACGGGTACTACATAGGTTAGCATCCAAAATGCTGCAATTATCTTCTGCAAAGAAGATAACCCAACACTTATCTCTAAGAAGGGATAACCCAACAGCAAT
This sequence comes from Stipa capillata, assembly GCA_019208055.1. Taxonomy (NCBI): domain Eukaryota; kingdom Viridiplantae; phylum Streptophyta; class Magnoliopsida; order Poales; family Poaceae; genus Stipa; species Stipa capillata. The sequence goes on from JAGXJF010004876.1 coordinate 98,606, forward strand.
AACCTAACATCAGTAGCATCAACGAAACTCCATATGTTAGCATCCAAAATGTTGCAATTATCTTCTGCAAAGAAGATAACCCAACATGTCTTATGTTATCTCTCCTTTGCACGAAATAGTCATCATCGCTTTCTACAACATGAACTATGTGCACAAAAAAAGAGAATGTGCCATTCTAAACCTGCGTGGAAAAGAAGAGTGAGTCCTACACATGAGGATCAACAAGAAAGGGGAAGGAAAACATGTGGTAACTGTTGTGAGAATCCTAGTTTTAGAACAGTTGAGGGAGGCGTGAGGTGGAAATCGGATCAACTCGCGCTGCTGAGTTGACCTAATTCTACCGAGGAGCGTCATGAGCTACGTCATGAGCTAGGTCGAGAAGGGGAGGAAATTGTTGCGCATTCATGTAATTCATTATTCATACGCATTTAAAATACAATTGAAATTAAACTTTATTGATTGAAGGAATAATACAAATGTCATGATACAACAACATTATTACAAAACGAATTAAAGAAGAAGAAGAAATAAAAATTACATGTTGCAATTTCTACCTATACAACATCTAAACCCTAATCTCCAAGTCTTCGAAGTCTTCAAGTCAGAGAGGAACGCCGAGGGTCAGAGGGGGGAGACCTTCGGGAATATTTGCGAAGTCCGAAGCCACCGAGTATGAGAACTCGGGACCGTTAGGACCTCGCAGAATGCTGTAGGAGGCAAATGGTTTTGAAAAACATTGTTTTTGAAATAAATGTGGTTCACCGGCACAGTTCCGCCGACATCCGCAGGGTTAGCTGCGGGGGCAAAATAGTGCCGATGACCTAGATAAGTTTGAGTTTGAAAAATAGTTTAAAAAACATTTTTGTTTTCAAAATTGTTCAAGGGCCACGTGGCTAAGACCCTCGTTGGACAAATCTTCTATATTTATAAATAAGGAGAAAAGAGGTGAGAATAGTGAACATAGATTTTATTTTACCTATACTAGTTGCCTCCATGAATTTGTTTGAAAGGAAATTATTTTTAAGCCAAAAAAGAGTGGATAAGGCAACATTTCACCAGATATTTATCCGGCAACCCACATTTTGACCGTAGTCAAAATGCTTAGCTCATAAGGCAACATTCCTTCGAGTAAATATCCATCAAGCCATAGCAATTGACTAGGGTCAGATAGCTTAGCATACAAGGCAACCCAAGACAAAAGAATCAGCCCAACCGGGAGACAATCAAACCAAGTAGCAGCCACGTAGCAAGGTGAGGCAACAAAATCCACCAAGGCACCTGTCCAACAAACACATAGCAACCAAGGCAGCATGAGGTGGCAAGAGAAACCTCACCGGAGAAGTCTAGGAAATCTCGGTAGAGGTAGTACCAGGACAGCCAGATAGGGTTAGTCTTGAAATAGTGGTAAGCAGCCGGGTAGCACTAGTCCCTGCCATCAACCATCTCGGAGAGCAGCAAGTAGCAAGAGAAGCAAGATCACCAGGAGCAGCAAGGGGGAAGGAATCCAAGGACTGGGGTCAGCCGAGGAGGAGAAGGACCATAGAAGAGGAGCTCAGGTGATCCAAGCAGCCGAGCAACAGGGGGCATTTAGGAGGAGCAGACCACCAGCAAGCCAAGGACTTAGGAGATCACTACCAAGTCCAGCAAGTTGGACCAAGGACCAAGAGCCTTGGGGAGCTCAGATTGGCCGTTGTCCAACTTAGAGATAAGGTAAAAACCTTACCTAGACCATCTCAGCATATATATGCATATAGATGGAAGTTGGATTTTAGGGAACCCTCAGATTTCAATCATCATAGGGTTTTAAAGGCAACCGATTAGGCAACTGTGTAGTATTCTGTTCCTATCAGATTTCAAGTTGCTTCAGATGCATAAACACCATCATTAGCTAGCTAAGAATCAAGCATCATATCTGTTCTTCAGTTCTTTAAACTGATGTGGATATATATGTAGAAAACAAAAGTATGCTAAGTCAAGAATAGCATCTGTTCTCACCAAGTAGATCTTATCATCAACCTTTTCTCAAGAAAAGATCATCCCAGACTTAAGGTTAAGAATCAAAAATAGCATTTGTTCTTATCAGTTTTGAGCATACAAATGCATATATATGATGTCTATAAATGGCAAACACCAGCTAAACCAATCAGCAAGTCCATGGTATCAGGCATTTAGGATATAAGCAAGTAAACTGAGCAAAACACAAATAGATATGATCACATGTCAATTGAGTAAAGGAAACCAGCAACACAGCTATTTTAAGTAGACATGGGGAAGCTCACAAAAAGTTAATAATATTGATAATTATCAAGTTATGAAATTAGCAGCTGATGCACACCTTTATTTGTTTCTACTAGATGCTCTAGCTAGAACATATACATGGCAGTATTTGTCCTTATCAATCCATTAAGCAGATTACACATGAGATTGAAGGTGATAGTTAACCCTAAGTAGAGTAAGCAGGAGAAGAATAGTTGTTCAGATTAGGGAGAAATACACAGTTATGTTAAATCCAGATTTTAGCTCTATGAATAGAAACAGTATCCTAGCGCATGGGGCAGCAAATCAAATTGGGTCATAAAGTGAGTTTATACGCAGAACAGTATGGTCAATTGAACCAATTGAGAAGGAATTACAGATCAGTTAATATCAGTTTCTTATCAGATTTAGATACACATATATATGGAAGAATAAGGGAGTAATTCACTAAGATCAAGTGTAAGAATCTATTTTTCCAGTTAAATAAACTAATATGCATATCCAAGTGGAAAACAAAGATAAGCTAAAAGGCAACTAGAGTGTAGCAATCTATCTTCTCAGCTTAAATAACCTGACATGGGTGAAAAATCACATATAAGTATCAGGCAGAGAGAAAGAGAGAGAGAGCAGTTATATCACCACAGTTTGAGTCAAAATCATAAGCATATGAGCATATTTCAAATAGCAAATGCTTTCGAGTAACAGATGAGCACTGATCAAAGTAGGGGAAGGCAACAACAATTCCTTTAGCATATACATCTATATGACACTCTAGATTGCTCAAAGCAAAGTCAAAAGAGATATCAATTTTATCAGAAATTTCTGTCAATTCCTTAATTCTTTCTCAGATTGAACACCACCAAATAGAATATGAAAGTCAGGTAACAGTAAATTCTTAATAAATATAGACTATAGCAACACCTTAGAATGTCCATCAAAGCATTACAAAAAGTAAATCAAGTAACCCAAATATAGTTATGTTCTTATCAAGACTCTATCCTCTCTTTAATCTCTTGTCAGATAAGAGCATCACAGGAATGAACTGCAGATCAAACATAGTATGTCCGTTCTTATCAGAAAATAAACTAATATATACATGTATGTGCAGAGAGGACATAAAGAGGCTAAGGCTAATGATAGTGCTAGCTCTTATTTTCAGACACTAATCGACCGGGATACTAGTTTGGTATCCAGAGGCATCGAACATTAGGCATCAGAATAAACTATAAGATAATAAATTAGATCGAGCTAGCATCTGTTCTTTGACAAGCTCGGCTAATGTGTATGACCATACGCATATAGAAATAAAAGGGACGAAGATCAAGTATTATAGTTGTTCCTAGCAGTTTAGATAAAACAGCACCATCATCATCTGAAGCCGAGGAAAAATTCTCAGAACTCTAATTGAGCATCGGGTCATACCAATTAAAGTTAGCAATCACAAATTATTACAGCCTCAAAACCAAAATTAAATCACCAGTCGAAAAACCCTAGAACCGGAGAAATTGGAGAAATGGAGAGGAAAATGGAAAAAAAGGGGGAGACTTACCTGGGAGTGGCACCACCACCGCGGTTGCGGTGCGGCCAAACCATCGCCATCCAGTGGTGGCGGCTGAAGATGGAGGCGGTGGCACCATTGGCGGGGCGGTGAGGCAACATTCCCAGCGGTAGCGACCGGGGCAGCGTCGAGGTAGACGCTCGGGGAGCGTGACCTGAGAAGGCGGTGAGACCGAGCAAGGCTGGCGGAGCCCGTCCGAAACGGCGGCATGCTCCAGAAAGCGGGGGAGCGCAGTGGCGCCGGTCTTTGTTGGGACCAGGGCGGCGGCGAAGACTGAGGGGCCGAGAGGCTGAGGCGGCGACGGGATAGTGGAGGTAGAGGAGGCCAAGGGCCAAACCCGAGGCGCCGGACCGAGGCCAAGGGCGGCGGCACATGGAGTAGCTGAGAGAGAGGAAAAGGCACTAGGAAAGGGGAATTGTTTGCCCTGTGTCTCGTGCGGGGTGGCAGTATGAGTGAGGTGAGAGAGAAAGGTTAGCGTAGGGGGATGAATGGGCCAGCAGCAGGGCCAAGCCCAATTCGTATGGGTTTTCTTTCCTTTGCAAAAAAAAAGGGGGAGTGAGAATCAAAATAAAAACTTAAAAACAAAATTGAACCCTAATTTAATGGTAAGTTAATTCATAAGCTAAAAGAGATTCCTTACTTACCTTAAACAGGAGGAGAGATTAGGAAAAATAACTAAAGCTTGGCTATTCTCTTAAATAAATCTAAATCCTTAAAAAGGGTGTTTAAAGCAACTATAGGCCCTGTTTGTTTGGGCTTTTTCTGGCTTCTGCGCTTTGGCTTCGAAGCCAGAAAAGCACCTATAAACCTGCTTTTGGCTTTTGGCTTCAAAAAGCCTGAAACAACTTTTAAAGTTGTTTCAGGCTTTTCGAAGCCAAAAGCCAAAAGCACCTAAATAGGTGCTTTTCTGGCTTCGAAGCCAAAGTCCAGAAGACAGAAAAAGCCCAAACAAACAGGCCTATATCTAAATTCCTTAAAACAAATTAAATCATACATACATTGCCATGTCATCGCATTCATACTTGTAATCTTCTGGATTAGTCCTTATCGGACTTTATTGCTTTCTTTGCCAGAAGCCGAAGTTCCACGAGTAAACCCTTCGAACTCCATTTTCAATCCGATACTAGACAAGTCCAGTTTCTTGTTCATGTCCGTTGAGAATGTTTTTCAAAATTTCCCTCTTGTCTATAACATGCACAAAATGAAAATCTATTTTCTAAAGATGAATCAACTGTTGTTTTATTTTGATCGCCGGTTTTTGGGCGATAGCATGGTGGGTGGTGAAATCCTGAAAAGGTGCCGGAGGCACATTGAGAAGGTGGATTTCATCACACGGGAATATTTCATATAAGATTAATGCAACCAATGATCGAATATGCTTAAGGGCCATAGTGATCACGCATACCACATACCCTGTATGGGCGGGACTGAGCTAAAGTACCTTTGCCCTAGGTTCATACTCCCCTGGGAGCGCAAGACCTCAGTAGGGGGATCGACTATCGGGAAGGTGATACTAGCCATAGGTTGGCTAGACACATGTGACAAGGTCCATAGGTCGGCTTGTCACATCATGTTGGTAGAGGTGGTATTAGCCGTACGTTGGTTAATCCACATTAGAATTTGAGATCGGTAGTCTTAGGTGGACTACGGCGTGGAGTATGACCAAGCGGGCGGCAAAACGGCTCTGTGATCGTGGAAATGTGAATGAGCCTTGCAAACTCAGACACATGACCAAGTTCGTTTGTGGGTACAGTTGCGCACCTCTGCAGAGTGTATTGAATTGTGGCATTGTCACTCCATGTTCCTGGTTGGAACTGCGAACCCGGCAAGAAAGGGATTCATCGGGAATTCTAGCAGCTTGTAAGACATGAGATCATTAGACTCTTAAATTAAAACTTGACTCTCTTACCTTTCAAAACTACATTGCTTTTGGAGAACGTTGCCGTTCTCAGTAGATAGTGCATCAAACACCTCTTTGCTATTTCTGGACTTGTTGAGTACCTTCTGTACTCATCCCTCTATCTTAATTCCTTTGATTAGACGGTGAGCCGACGGCAGATCAAGACGTAGTCTACATCGAGGTTAAAGATGAAGTCTCCGAAGAACCGACAACGACGACGGAGGGCGAAGGCATCGACTACTACTCTGACTACCGTGGTGAAGACCCTGAAGCGTAGAAGCATAGAAAGTGGGAGATGAGAGATGTAGGATAAGACTTTTGCTGTAACCAACTGGAACGGTTTTAAATTCTCCGTACTTTTGGGAATATGTTTGTATATTTATATCTTGTTCTCCGAGTTTGTAAAATGAATTTGTAATAAATGGACCGCTGCAGTGCTTCTGTGTGCTACTCTGTGTGAGATGCTGTAGACGAGAAGGCACTTCATCTGCGACATGTCAAAGATCGACATATTACCCAGGAGGGTTGTATGTGGGTCGCCGCAACGGTGCCACACCTGTGACGAAAGATAGTTCGGTCATACGTAGGAGTATCTGAAAAGTAATCTTGGTATAGTCTAAAATTCTCGACTTCTTGGTTGCAATGGATTACTTGACGTGCAGCCACAGAACCGCCATGGTGTGGAGCATTCATAAGCTCATAGTGCTTCTATGCTATGGATGTTGTAGCAAGAAAGAGGTCGTCGTCATCTGACGACGACGACGAATCCGAGAAAGATTGTAACTATGAGCTTTGATGACTTATTGTGATGAGGTAGAGGAGGAACTACCAGGAATACTGAATGGCTGTGCATATGTAGACCTTACAAATATAACCATTGCAAAACATAGTTGTTCGAAATATAGTCATTCTAATTATAGTTGTTCAAAATGTAGCCGTTAGAAAAAATACCGTTTGAAATTTAGCTGTTGCATAATATAGCCGTTAGTAATATTCTCGTTCACAATATAGCCATAAAAAAATATAGCCGTTACAAATATTCCCGTTGGAAAATAGTCGTTATAGATATAGCAGTTACAAATATTCCCATTAGAAATATAGCCGTTAGAATTTTACCTGTTTGAAAAATAACTGTTACAAATAATATACTAGTTATAGGATATCAATAAAATATAGGACAATGGGATATAGGGAGTGAGATTTAGAGAGTGAATTGTAGCGTGAAGAGATATGAGGAAGGAATTTTTTGAGAAGGCTCTCCGTATAGAAATATTGAGAGTAGAATTTGGGTAGCGGGCCGAAGATCTCTTACGACTTTGTGGTTAGCCGCCACACGCTAGCGTTCGCTTATAAATACAGATCCATGGTGGTGAGCACTCAGCAGTTGCTCATCTACTCATGACATATCCAATTATCTAAAAGGGAGAGAGAGTAGTGGAGGTAACCGCGCGCTGATGCAGGTGTCAACTGCTAAACTCCACCGTGTTCCCTTGCTCCGGCCGACAGCCGAGCCATGGCGACAACCTTTCATCCATCTACAGCATGCTGGACGTCGACGGCGTGGTAATTATGATTCATCTCATAAGTAAAAAGAGGGCACACCACACAGACACTCCACTCACATCACTGCAACTAGAGGCATTGCACGGCCACTGCATGCGTAAGGAAAAAATTGTAGAGGTATGAGAGTCTCACGTACGCACCATACCATTGAATGTTTTCACATATTTTCTCTTTTGGAGTGCCATCCTACAACTTCCCTTGAGTAGCATATGCTAACAACTTTTGCCACTGAAATTTTTGCCATGTAAAGGTGGTCTTGTGAGACGTCTCTTTATGTATCTAGAGGTATCTTCGTGTCGATTATACTCTCTGTCTCAAATTATAGGACGTGTTTTAATTGTTCAATTTTATGTTTTTACCAACAATTAATTCTACAATATGTAGGTTATGATACATAAAATTGATACCAATGGATCCGTATATAAAAATACTTTCTTATGACTATAATTTTGTAACTATTAATCAAATATCATATACAAAATTTACTGTCAAAACATAAAATTAGACAGTTAAAATACACACTATAATTTAAAACGGAGGAAATACAAGTTAAAATAATTATATATAAAGAATGCAATATATAGATATTCATATAGTATAGTGTGGGCTTGAGCTGGTTAGCGGGTGTTCGATTCTTTTTTAGATAAAGAAAAACTTCATTGATTCTGGTTTCTGCACCAAAAAAAAGTGCACACAATAAAACTATTACAATCAGGCGTACAAGATGTGGCTGGCATCACCTGAACCACCATGACAACGAGAAACAGGATGACAATCACCTACAACACAAACCCAAAATAGGACTGACCAATGAAGACCAGACCAAAAACCTCGGGAAGTTATCATCTTCATATTCCAAAGCAACGCCTTCAAGAAGGGGATGGCATACGTTCGCCAACATTGTTGGACCTAGCCAATGAAGGCCATATCAACGATTTCATCCAGTGGGGAGCAACCAATGAAGGTCAGACCCACATCATCAGGTCTAACCAATGAAGGTCAAAACATAGCTAGTCTGTTAGATACACCAGCCGTCATGGATGATTTTTTGTAACCGTCGTAGACTAATCATAAACGGTATTGATAAATTGTAGGTCATTAGGCAACTAGGATGACTGTTCTGTTTTAGCGGTCATTATTAAAGGCTACATAATCCAAGCATATTAATAGCTAGTAGCCCATAAAATATTTGTGGTGTATGACTCCACCCATCAGGGTATGGATTTTGGTGCTCACAATTAAGCACATACAATAGCTAAAGCACACGACATATTGCAGTGCATGACTCCACCCAGCAGGATCAAAATTGGCAATAGTTGTAATACACTTTACATCTACTTAATCTACACTATTGTAATCTAGAATCATAAAATGAGCGCTATATATTTTTTATCTTTTCATTGTCTCTCTAATTAATGAGGAAATTTCTACATTGTTAGGTCGTTGTAATAACTACATATTCAGATAATTTTCATTAACCAACAATACAGTGAATGGCACGTGAAAGAATTAGCAATACCCAAGCACAAACAAATGGCTTAGAATAAAACAACATAGGAAAGACAATGTTTCAAGTTCACAAATTTTAAAAATATGCCGTTGCCGGCGTCATTGCTCGCTAATTCCTGATGTCGCGTGGTATTTTTTTTTAAAGTCATGTCGTGGTGGTATCTTGGTGGAGGTGCGTTTTGGCCGTATGCTCGTCTTTTCCTAATGGGAAAGTTGGACCCCGATCGAGTCTAGAAAATTGCTCACCAATCAAAGTTCTTAGGGCTAGTTAACATATATATTTATATTATATAATCGACTCTAGATACAGTGGCTATTGGCTTTTGGCTTCTCTTGTCTTTTTAGTACTGTTGGAATCTCTGGTTAAAGACAACTCAGAGATGCGAAAACACAGAGCAGTCTACTGCACATCCACATATATTATATAGTTAGGTCACTATGTCTGGTTCTTAATTAATTAGGGTGGACCATGGGGGTACTATATAGCGAGGCACCGGAAGCATCTATCAAAAAAGCTGGGGAGGTACAATTACAGAGGGTGAGTATCAAAATAAAGCCTGCGCCAAGAAAGCTCATCATTTGCACTTGCATACAAATGAAAATGTATACATACATATATTAATTTGTCTCTTGATATATTCAGAGCAAAATCAACCGAAAGGATGAGCAAAGAGAGATGACGCAAATTATCGATCGATGCTATCAGAGCAATGCTGAGGCCAATGGGGGATGGCGAGATCAGCATCTCAGCCTATGACACGGCGTGGGTCGCCCTCGTAAAGAACCTGGACGGAGGCGATGGTCCGCAGTTCCCTTCGAGCATCAGCTGGATCATTCAGAATCAATTGTCAGATCGTTCATGGGGCGACGATGCCTTCTTCCTGATTCATGACCGAATGATCAACACCCTTGCCTGTGTCGTCGCACTAAAGTCATGGAACATCCACGCTGACAAGTGCGAAAAAGGTATTGCTATACTGCACTGTTTTTGACAGCAAATAGTTTAACGGTTTTGATAAACCTTGGTTGGCTAGAAAATTCTTATTCCTCTCATGGTCGACTGGCTTAAGCCATCGGATTAGCCTTCTTGTTTTCATATGAGTCTAAAGTTCACTTTTTAATATATAGTTTTGACCGTCCGATGATCCAAAGTCCCACCTCATCGATCTCAATTTACCGAGGCCAAGAAGCTCCCTTTGTTTAAAGATTTCTATGTGAGGCTAGAATTTGTTTAAAGTTCCTATGTGAGGTTAGAATTTGTTTAAAGTTCTGGCCGAATGATATTTAAGTGTAGTTATCAAAATTTATCGATTATGATCTGTTAAGGTAAAATTATGAAGATCTATCGGTTGTGATATGTTTATGTACAAATTGTAAAGATCTATCAATTGTGATCTATTTGGGTACAACTCTAATGATCTATCGGCTATGATTTATTTGGGTACGGTTATGAAGATCTATCGGTTGTGATCTGTTTAGATACATTTATGATGATTTATTGAGTATGTGATCTGTTAGGTACAATTATGATAATTTAACGGTTGTGATGTGTTTGGATACAGTTATGATGATCTATCGATTGTGATCTGTTTATGTGCAATTATGAAGATCTATCAGTTGTGATATATTTAGATACAATTATGATCGGTTGTGATCTGTTTAGAAACAGTACAAAGATCTATCTGTTATGGTCTACTAATTTCTATGAGATTTTTTAGCATATGTCTTTTCTCTAATTGTCTCATCATGTACTTTTAATATACAATAGATTATTATCTGCCTAATTAATAGTGAGATCATCTACTTTATTTATTCTAGGTTTGTCATTTATCCGAGAAAATCTGTGGAGGTTAGAGGACGATGAGCTAGATGACTGGATGGTAGTCGGCTTTGAGATGACCTTCCCCCAACTGCTAGAAATGGCGAATGAATTAGGTCTCGACATACCTTGTGAAGAGCCATCCTTGCGAGCTGTATATGCCAAGAGAGACCTAAAGCTCACCAGGTATACATGAATATACACACATTGATTCGTTTCATCATTAGGACCTATTTGGTGCCCATGAAATGCTATAATTTTTTCCAGGAATAATATTATGAAATCTGTACATGCAGGAATTCTACTAAGTTCCTGTTGTGTTATCTATAACTCTGTGATTGATTATCTTGTTTGTAGGATTCCTGAAGATGTATTGCACGCCATACCAACAACTTTGCTTCTTAGCATAGAGGGAATGCCAGGCTTAGACTGGAAGAGGCTACTTAAGCTCCAGTGTTCCGATGGCTCATTTATGTCGTCGCCTGCTCCCACGGCTTATGCTCTAAGGCTGGTCATAGTGGGTAGTATCATATACTAGTATCATGCATATGATACTAGTGTATGATACTATCTCTATAATGCATGGTATCATGTAGTAGTACCATAGTCTCATTATATTTATTGATTTGTAGAATCTCAATGCAAAATTGTGTACAAGATCTATTTGACATTAAATTTTCTAGTTCTATGTGCTATGATACGGTATCCAGATATGATACCACTATCATCTCTCTCATCATTAACTGCAGTGACACATCAGCTTTTTGCATACATGGAATGCATGATACTATCTATGATACTATCTATGATACCCACTATGACCAGCCTAATGCAAACTGGGGACGTGAAATGCCTTGAATTCCTTGATGAAATCGTCAACAAGTTTAATGGGGGAGGTAAGGGGCCTTTGTAATTTCACATAAAACAATTCAGTTATTAATTGTAGGATTCAGAAATAATTCTCGCATTTCAAAAAGACTTACATCAAATTTAGTTATAGTAAGTAGGGTTTTCGGAGATACTATATATAGAGAGAAATTTCCACAATAATGGTAAAAATAAAATAAAAATCTCCCACATACTACCACATCATTCGAATTAATTGTACAGTTGGATTTTGATTTTACAGCTATGAGTAAAGGAGAGATGGAGTTAAAATCCGTCGTCCAAATAATTGGGATGATGTGGCATAATGTAGTTTTTCTTTCGGTTTTTATTTTAGTTACCACATCATTCGAATTAATTGTACAGTTGGATTTTGATTTTACGGCTATGAGTAAAGGAGAGATGGAGTTAAAATCAATCGTCCAAATAATTGGGATGATGTGGCATAATGTAGTTTTTCTTTCGGTTTTTATTTTAGTGTGGGAATTTCTTCTAGGTTTAATCTGGTGGAATTGAAGGGTGTGGGCTTGGATATGATGTTCAATTGTGCATGCATGTCAAATAATTAAAAAACGTATGTTATGTTTAAAAATATGTAAGATATTTTGTGTATATCTACATATCTATAAACAGTAGGTAAAATTCAATGTATCGCATTTGCTTTGAGGGATCAAAATTCTCACATTACTCATAAAAGCTACAAATTTTCACATTAATTTAGAAAAAAAATATATGCCACTTATTTTTTAGAATCAGATTATAACGATGTATATTTGTTTTATACTATAAAGATCTATTTCTATAGAAGGCTGTCACGTGATACTAGATCGATCTAATACATCTCGCTTTCTGTATTGGCAAAACAATAAACGGCAACGGAGTAACCTGTCTGTACGATGTTAAATCTAAAAATTCTTCACATGAATCGAGAGAAAATAGAAAAGATTTATATCGTTTAATTTGCTGGATCATATTATAAAAGAAAAGATCTACGTTACTTATCTGTGTAACCATATTACAATGGTGTATTATCAGTTATAGTGAAAAAGAAAATAGGGTCCCTAATTGGCGGTCAACCGTGCCAACAATTAATTTCCAAGAACCTCCTCCCGGACACGTTTTCGTGGAGCAGGCCCTACCACCATCGTCTTCCATCTTCTCCCTTTCCCACCTCCTCGTTCTTCTTCTGCCCTGACCTCAGTAGCTTTCAACCAGAAATTCAAAACTTCATAAAATATTTATAGAGTTTTCGACTAAAATTACTACAAATTTCAATTGAATATGCGAGAGCTTTCAACTAGATTTTAGAGTCTTTTAACTAAACGAAAGAGCTTTCAACTAAATTTCAGAGATATTTCAAATATAAATCAGTGAGATTTCAACAAGAAAATAAATGTTTCGACTAAATTTGAGAGAGCTTTCAACTGAATTTCAGAGAAGATTCAGATGTATGGAATGGACTTTCAAAAAATTAGGATGAATTTTCAAAAAAATAGGAATGAACTTTCAACAATTTGGGATGAAGCTTTAATAAATTTTCGTTCACACCTTCTAAGATCCCCGAGTTGTTAGCCCACTGCACCAATTTCGCATTTGACCAAACACAAACTTTCTACCAAAAAAGAAAAAACAAAAAATACAACCTCTAAATTGGATATGGAAGCCCGCTCTCCCATACCTCCCGCTTGGTGACGACAGTGGTGGCTTGTGGTGGTGGCACAGCTCTATTGAAGAAGGAATGGGAGTCCTCCGACGATAGCTTTGGAACGTGCGAGACATGGGCTTCGAAACGGCCCCTCCTCTAGGTGGCGGCGCATCTCTAGGCACGAAGCATCTCAGATGGTGCGTGGCCCCCTTATAGAGACACAACCATTCCAGGTGACAATGCCTGACTCCCGATGGTGACACCCCCATTGTGGTGTTCAATCGCCTTGGGGAGATCAGTTGTTTTGGGAAGAAGAGAGAGAGAGAGAGAGAGAGGGGAGGATATAAGGCTGTAACGTGGTTCAGTAGTTGTTGCATGGAGAAATAACAGTGGGGCGTGTGCTTAGATGGAAATGACAAGTAGTGTTCCACACAGTCGGAATTATCCATGGGGATAGTCGCCCGTAAAACATCATTTTCAAAAGAAAAAATTTACACCGTTTATTTTAATGGGACTATAATAGACTTGTTGAAATCTGGGCTACGCTTCGAACCCAACCTTAGAACGTCAAGCAGCTCGATCTAGACTAGTGTATAACGATGCATATTAATTCTAGAGAAAAATAAAAGATCTACAACGCTTATTTTTGTGGCATCGTGACATAGATTAGTTCTGGAGAAAAGAAAAGGTATATACCGCCTAGTTTAGTGTGACCCGATTATAATGGTGTAGATTATTATAAAAATCATATTAATCTTTTAAATAGATAACAAACCTAGGCACGCAAAATACGCGGGCCACTTTGCTATTCATAGATAGTAATTGATACTAACAGACTCTTATATTTGTAAATGTGTACGTTAATTCATCACTCAGCTCAAGCAACCGCTATAACACATGTACTCTTATTTTGTATGTGTGTGCGTGTACCCGAGTCCACTGTATACCTGTGTCCAATTTCTCCAGGGATTCCTTTCTTTTTAACCAATCACTCCGGGACTCCTTTTCTCTAACCAATCCGATCCTATATCTCGTCAGATATGGTTCAAACACCAATTACTACTTTTTGCTACGGTTCATTAATTTTCCTTCACAGCATGATGGGATTAATCATCTTCTTGGTACCTTTAATTTGGTTTCACCAGATAGGAGTATCTGTTATTTCTCCTCGAATTAACGTGGGAGCTCCAGAGGAGCCGTAAATATAACATTCTCCATTGCGTTTCAGTACCCTTTACCTATCCCGTCGATTTGTTCGAGCGCTTATGGGCAGTAGATCGGTTAGAGCGGCTAGGCATATCGAGGTACTTCACAAGTGAAATTGAGGAGTGCTTGGAGTATATACACAGGTACGTAATTAATGATCAATTAAAAGTAGTATAGAATTTTCGCCCAGTATCTCTGTTGATAATACCTTATCTCTTATCTATCGAACTTTGAACAGGCACTGGAGTGAAGAAGGCTTGCCTGCTACCAGGAACGCTCTGGTTAATGATATTGACGACACGGCCATGGGCTTTCTTCTCCTCCGATTACATGGGTACCATGTGTCTCCACGTAAGTACGTACGTACGTACGTAGCGTGCATTTTCCTACTACGTACGACTACCTGCACATATAGGGGCCGGGAATTTGAGATATCTACGTACATAACGCGCGTACGTACAGGTGTATTTAAGCATTTCGAGAAGGACGGCGAGTTCTACTGCTATCCAGGGCAGTCGAACCAATCTGTCACAGCGATGTACAACCTGTACCGTGCTGCTCAGGTCGCCTTTCCTGGCGAGGACGAGCTCCGGCGGGCCGAGGTCTACTGCCGTGAGTTCTTGCATGAGAGACGAGCCTCCAACAAACTCAAGGACAAGTGGGTCATCGCCAAGGACTTGCCAGGCGAGGTGCCAAATTACTACATCCCTATATAAGCTAGCTTATCGCACTAGAGTACTCTCCTACTGTTTTTCCTCAAAAAAGTATAAGCTAGCTTCATTTTCATAAACGTCGATGTCGATAGCATGCGTGTGAGGTTGTGCGTGTTTGTATATATAACAGGTCGGGCACGCACTGGACATGCCCTGGAGAGCGAGTCTGCCACGCATTCAAACAAGGATGTATCTGGAGCAGTATGGTGCCAGCAGTGATGTGTGGATTGGGAAGGTCCTCTACAGGTAAATTAAGTCCCAGTGTACGTATTCAATTTACATGTAAAGTTTACCACGAGCAAAACACAGAGTCACCCTTGGTTTTGAACTGTACTGCAGGATGTTTCTTGTCAGCAACGACCTGTACCTCGAGGCGGCCAAAGCTGATTTCAGCAATTTCCAGAGACTATGCCGACTTGAGTGGCAAGGCCTTAAAAGGTCATAGTCAGTACTCAACTCTAGTTTAATTTTCTAACTCAAAATTTTATGTCGGAAAGTGCTTGCTTATATTGTATATATGCAGGTGGTGTCGCAGAAAAAATCTCCAAAGGTACGGCGTGACTCCAAAGAGCGTGCTGCGAGCTTCTTAGCTGCAGCCAACATCTTCGAACCACTCCGAGCAACGGAGCGCCTGGGATGGGCTCGCACGGCAGTGCTTGCCGAGGCCGTCTCCTCGCACTTCCGACGCAGTAGTGCTTGTGCTGACAACATCAGGGAAGGGTTCGTTAGTGAACTAACCAGCGACAACTGCAACAACATAGCAAGGTTTCAGTCTTTTGTTCCTTCCTTTTAAGGATGCTTCCTTTGTTTCACTGAATTCAGAAACAGCATACCAGTAAAGTTACCGTAGCTTCATTTTTTTTTAATTCCCTCTTCTGAAATCTGGCATGTGCGTGCATGCAGGGGGGCAAAGGATTTGACAGAGAAGAACCTTCTGCATGCTTTTGATGAGCTCATCGGCCTCCTTGCGTTTGACAATGCTTCCGACAGTGCACTTCGCGAAGCTGTAAAATGCCATAAACCACCTTACACTGATATACATTTGGTACTATCAAGAAGAAATGGACATGAGACAGTTGAATGATCTATTTCCTTTCGCAATTGCAGTGGAAACAGTGGCTCATGGCATGGACTACCAAGGAGAGCCAGGGGTCATGTGAAGGGAATACAGCACTGCTGTTGGTTCGCACGGTCGAGATCTGCTCAGGAAGGCATGCTTCGACCGAGCAGAAACTCAACCATTCCGAGCATTCCCAGCTTGAGCAGCTCACCTCTTCAATCTGCCGCAAACTTGACGCCAGGGTTCTTGCTCAGGTATGTACACTGTATCATCACGAATTCATTCACATGTATCATCTTGACTTGTCTGTGATGTATAAATTTGCAAAAAAAATTGCTCAATCAGGATGGGGAAAATATGGAGAATATTGAGGATTTAGACCGCCATGTAGATCTGGAGATGCAAGAACTGGCTCAGCGTGTTCTACGAAGCTGCAGCGGTATCAACACCGTGATCAGGCAGACATTTCTCCACGTGGTGAAGAGCTTCTACTACGTCGCCCATTACTCACCTGAAACAGTTGATAGCCACATCTCCAAGGTCATATTCGAGGATGTCATTTAGGAACCCCTCCCATTCAGTCCGGTTCCTTCTCTCAAGAAATAAAATTGTTCATTTGGAAGAAAGTACTGAGGCCATTAATTTCCGCCTTTTTGTTACGCACTTATTGTGATATTCTCGACTACTTTTTCTTGTCTTTCTTTTTGGTCTTTTGTGATAGAACGCAAGCAGCTGTTATTGTGAATGGGTTCGACGAAATATATATCCGAGTACCGGATTTGAAAGTACTCAATAAGCTTATTGTTCATAGCCTACATTTTTCTTTAAGGAAAAGGAGAGATTTCATTAATCAAAATAGGCGGGGTTAGGATCTTCATAGATCATTTGTGAAACTAAGTGTCGCTCAGATCCTATCCAAAGGTAGACTAGAATGAGAATGTGAGGGTCCAAAAATAACTTCTAGACCCCTCCCCTTTTGTATATACTAGACAATACCGTGCGCAATTGCACGAGGCTAAATTACAGCACTATTTGTGCGCGGCTAAATTACATCCTCACAGCTAATTGACTATCTACTTTAGCTAAGTCTTGGCTCAATTGATGCTAACTAGGAGTAAAATGTAAAAGAAATGGAGAATAGGAACATAATTAGAAAGATGAGGGTTCTTTGAAGATTAGAGTATTAAGAAGTGAGATTTAGGTTAAAAGGAGCAGAAAAATAGAATCAGGGCGTCTAGACGATCAAAGCGGATATATTATGTGTTTTTAGGGTTTGGTGAATAGTAATGATTGGGGGGGTGAACAGTAAGGGGTTGGTACTATTCATTGCGGGTCAGGGGGTGTACAGTACAAACCTGATACTATTCATTGCGGGTCGGGTGAATAGTGCAAACCCCCGGTATGAACAGTGCAAACCCGTTAATCGATGCAAGATCTGGGCCACTACATGGGATATCCGACGATTCACAGTGCGCCACCTGAACCAATCAAAAGGTTGGAATCCCAGCTACTTTTATATATAAAGATTCATCAGTGCTGGATCGATCTAATGAACATAGTTGAAATTATAATTGCACACATCAGGTAATTTATGACAAAATGGTGTTGAGTAATAGTAGCCACTTAGCTGAATAAGGTACTTACGACTTTATGTCTTGTAAAACATGGACGTCTCCACTTTAGCTATAGACAGTCGACGAAGTCCAACGCGATCTACTCCTCAATATCGTCGTAGTAGTAATCTCCATAGTCTTCTCCATCTTTCTTGTAAATATCTGAGCATGCCCAAAAACAACATGCTCAATGAGTACTTCATGTACTTAGCATACCCTCTTCTTAGGTAAAACCTAACAATGCTACATGCAAGCTTACGAAAGGAAGGCTTTATTGTTCTTTTGCATGAATATCATTTTAGTTGAATTACCTAACAGTCTTAAAGGAAAATGTTGAGATAAAAACATTTATTTGAGACCAAAACAGTTGTAATAACTAGGGATCGTAGTGAAGTTGCCAACCACTAACACTGGTCAAGTAAGGTCTATGCCTTGATACGACAACAAATTCTTACCACCTACATCAATTGATGAGAAGATCTAACCCTTAACTCAACAACAGGTTCTGACCATCTATATTGATATCAATGGAATAGAGGGAAGAGTATTTGGGAAGAAAATGAGACATATTCATTTGCATGATTGGATCTTTGTACCGTTTAACATTGTGGACACAACTAATCGATTAGTTTTACAATATACATAGGTTAAACACTTTACCCACAAGACACAATCATTCCCTTTTGTTAGGTTGGCCAAGCTTTAAACACATGCCCATTAGTGTGTCGATAGAGATTTCCTGACAAGGTCTATCAAGGCCACACTTGAATGAGACCTGCCCACTAGGTTCCGTATGGAAGGAAGTACACCCTCTAATCTGGTCCCCCCCTTTGGTGTTGAGCGTAATGTCTAACCTAAACTTCATCCGTGGTATGATGATGGCCCCACTGATGTTGCACTTAATCACAATTATTAGTCAAACATGTTTATCGGCCTTTAAAATATGTTACAGCAGTACGATACCTTAGACTATAATTTAGATGGACACTAAGCTCGGTAAATTTCATGATATAAGCAAAGTATAATGATTCATGAGCTCAGGTAAAAAAATTATTCCTCTAAGGAGAAATATTAGATCACTACGAACTTGCATAAGATGAATTGTGGTATGCCACGAAGATTGGGTTTTAGGATTCACGGTAGAATATCTACAAATGATCAAAGAGTCATGTCAATGGCTAAGATCGATCAAGGGGTTGATCATCCCTTCCGTAGTGTGGGGACCTAGAATTAAGTTCAATTGCAATGAATAACAACTTACTAAAGTCAATGACCCATTCTGTTAACCATACGAGACATCGCTCGTATGTGCTCACAATAGCCTAGAGTCTGAATCAACCCTGCTCTACATACGAACCAAGTCATATGACTCACAACACTCTATGACTCTCACTTACATACGTAACAAGTCGTCTGGCTCATAGTTGGTATAAGACCAAACAACAGTTTGCATCTCAAGAAATTCCAAAGTAGACATCATGCACTCGAGGATCAATTGTGCAATGTGCGTGACATGTACAAAAAGACATCGGTATCACAGTCTATACACAAAATAGTTACATACAAATATAAGCTAAAGCACACAAAATTAGGTTCATGCACCAAATTTTTACAAAGGCCACAAGGACAAATACTTTGCATATCTAGAACTAAACCAAATGACATATATGAAGCATATGTAAAGTAAAAATCTTAGAGTTAGCATGGCACTCTCACAAGGCAACTAAGGTAAAAACATGAAGAAGTAGTCGTCGACAACATCATTCTTCAACTAAATGAGGTATGTAACTACTTTTCGCGCAGTTAAAGTCTTTTGCCTGATTGATATATTTATGTGATTGAATGTATGCATTTTCATTATATCCATGCTCAGATTAGTTGTTCTCCCATTCAACATTAATTTCAAACCGCACCAAATCTACCCCGTTTCTCTCTCCCTTATCTCTCCCTCTCGAACACCTATATAAAGCCCCGAGGGCATGGCTTGTCTCCTCATCCCAAATTCTCCCAAGGCCACAACAACCCTAACCCTAATCTCCACCACAACCGATAGGTTTCTAGCCTCTCCGTCGTAGGCCGCCACCTAAAATTTCTTCTCGCAGCCGTAGAGGTGAGCTCCGGTAGCCTAGTCTCGACCCCATCTACCTCTTGGACAAGGTCCCAAGCTCCCTCTCCACTGTTGGCCACGCGTTCCGCTCGGCATGCCAAAACTGACGTCGACGGCGTGCACTTTACGCTATCCAGGACGTGAAGCTCGATTCTATGCGTGTCACGACCTTCAGCAAGCTATCTGGAAGCTCCCACAACAATCTGTTGCCCCGCAGAGTCGAGGGATCATCAATTTGGTCCCTTGCCACCTCCGACGACTGCCGGCAACCCATTGCGCCGCCATGCTCCGGCAACCTCTCGAGCTCAAAACTGGTATCAATAGATCCCTGATGTCAGTAGGAACCTGAGGGTGGCTTTAGATCTGGAATTTGTTTGGTTGGTTTTTTAATTAGTTGGAATCTGATCAAATTTGGGCCAATTCATTTGTTTTCAATCTAGTTTAATTCTAGGGTAATATTTTGAGCATGATATAATTTTTCTATGATACCAGCATGAATAGGGACTACTTTGTGCACTGGTTTACTGCTGATCATAGGTCCGCATCGTATGTTAATATTGTAGCCCTAGGGTTTAGTGTTTGAAAACTAGATCGGTTGAGTTGATATTTCATGCTTTATATCTTACTCGTGCACCTTGTCTAGCATGTTAAGAATTTTTTTTAGCTACTGTTATGGATGCTAATGTCATACTACAGTTGATCTAGTTTGGAATTGCATGTACTAGCTACACTGTGTATGCTACATATGATATGATGTCGTAATCCTTTTTGTGATAAAAATCCACCGGTATGAAACCGTAGATCCTTTTCTCCCTTCGTTGTTTTGTTCTTTCGTTTGGAGTTATGGTGTTATGTTATTTATCATATTCTTGCATTTGCGACCATTGCAACGAATAGGGAGTGACAAGGTTGGGATAGGACAAGCTCCAGAGGAGGAAGAACCTAAAAGAACCGTCAACAAAGGCATGCTCCCTCATTCTTGATCATGTTGATCCTATATTTTTGAAGTCATTATATTTTGCGTCAATTATAAACTTGCATGTTGATTATTAAATGTTTTATTGGTCGTTCCAAAACTAGACTTAAACTTTGTTACCTAGTTTTACCTTAGAGTAGATGTCTAGTTAATATGGAGTTAATAATGCTTAGCCATGTAAAGTAGTACCTTTTGATATTTCTCCTGCGAGGAATATTCCATCTTGAAATCATTATTACTTTGTTGATATCCATGAATTGTTGAGCATTACCTATTGAAACCATATCTAAACTCTACTCTAAGGTGTGACATTGTTGTCGCATCTTTTAAGGGCCAATAAACATGTTTGCCTGATAATTGTGAACTAATTGCAACCGCATGCTATACAGCTCTGGCTTAGTTAAGTAAATATTTTATGCTCGATGTTGGCATCGTCGTACCACAGATGGGGTGTGGGTTAGACACAACCTTCAGCGCCAAATGGAGGTCTAGATTGTGAGGGTGTATTCCATCCGTACCAAAACCTAATGTGCATGTTTACATTCGGGTGTATCATATTGAAAGATTTTGTCATGATCTATCTGCCGGTACACCGGTGGGTGTGTACTACACTAGCGATGGCTGGTCAGCCACAAGACGAGATTATGTCATGTGGGTAAAGTGTACAACCTCTACAGAGTGTAAAACTAATTAATTAGCCGTGTCCACGATAACGGACGACACAATGATCCAATCATGCCAAGAAACATATCTTCTTTTTTTTCTCAAATGCTTTTGCCTCTAAGTATAGGTGGTCAGAACCTGTTGTTGAGCTAAGGGGTTAGACCTTACTCAATTAATGATGGTGGTCGAAACCTGTCATCAGGATTAAGGCATAGACCTTACTCGCCATGTATTGGTGGTCAGAACCTACAACATTTTATTGTATCTTCTGTTAAAAGGTGTCAATCTCAAAACTGCCTTGAATCTATTAAAGTATTTCAACGGTTAAAAATGCTTTTACGCAAAACAAGCCAGCAAGCTTTCCCTTGTTAAATCCTGCATGTATTGTTAGGTTTACCTAAAGAGGGGGCACGTTGAGTACGTGAAGTACTCATCGAGCATATTTTGTTTTTGGGCATGTTCAGATGGCTATGAAGATGAAGCTGAAGACTATGGAGATTATTATTATGACAGTGTTGAGGAATAGAGTTATGCTGGACTTCATCGATTGCCTGTGACTGTGATGAAGACCCCTACGTTATCTTTTATATTTTCCGTTGTGTTTCTGAATTGTAAAGGACATAAGTCCTAGCTACCTTATCTACCCAGTGGCTTACCATATGAACATTTTTTTAATGAACTACGTGATGTGTGTTATGATATCAATTCAACTGTGTTTCATCAGCATGTCCTAGGACTAATGAAGAATATGCAGGGGGTCTAGGAGTTACTCTCAGGTCTTCACATACATAGCCGTGCCTCACTCCTCGCTTGATGTAGTCTTACAGCCACACCTTGCACCTCGCTTGATGTAGATGAAGCAGCCCATCCCGTAGCGTAAGGTAGATGAAGTAGCGAGCAGTCGCATGTAGCGCTCCCCAAAAACCTTCTTCGCCCTCTCCTGGTGCAGGATCTCAAGGGACGGGGCTTCGGATGCCTGCTCTCCCGTATGCCTGTGCACATAGACGCGGGATGGGGAAGCCTTGGAATGGTAGTAGCAAAAATAGAGGATCTTGTGGAAGGGCTCCTGTGCACAAGAGGAGAAGAGAGCAAAGTACTCTTTGCTCTATGGCGGGGAGGCCTTTATGTAGGCGTGGTCAGGTACCAAGCACTTTATCTCCTGGCAGAGGTGATGCCACCATTATGATCGGGAGATGAAACAAATAAGTTTACTAACTCGTTCGTTACTAAAATTAAATCTCACCAGAAGTCCAAAAGACTGCACCGCTAGCCAGCCAACCAGCCACCTGGTTAACTTACATGGGTCTCATACCCATCTCACTCGATGCAGTGTCTATCACATTCCGTGAGAAACCTTTGTGAAGGGATTTGTCAGATTCTTAGCCGTCTGGATGTAATCCATGGCCATCACTTTGGAGTCTCTCAGTTTCTTGACAAATTTCACCCTTCTCTTCACATGTTTAGATGACTTCATATTATCCTTAGAATTATTCATATTGGCAATCACAGTTTGATTGTCACAATTTATGAGGATAGCAGGGATTGGTTCTTCAACCACTGGCAAGTCCATTAAGAGCCCTCAAAGCTATTCGGCTTCAACAATGGCTGTATCTAATGTTGTGAGTTCTGCTTCCATTGTTAACCTCATTAAGATGGTTTGCTTGCAAGACTTCCATGAAACAGCACCACCTCCAAGAGTGAATACATATCCACTTGTGGCCTTGATCTCATCAGCATCAGATATCCAGTTTGTATCACTATAACCCTCCAGTACCTTGGGTACCCGATATAGTGAATGTCATAGCTCTTTATGCCTTTTAGATACGCATTACTCTCTTAAGAGCATGCCAATGATCATCAGCCGGATTGGAAACAAACCGGCTTAGTTTGCTCACAGCAAACATGATGTCAGGCCTGGTGGCACTAGATAAATACATAAGCAAGCCGATGATTTGAGAATATCTCAATTGATCCTTGGCTATTCTTCGATTCTTCCAGAACAACACGCAAGGATCATAAGGTGTTGGACAAGGCTTGTAGTCAATATAGCCAAAACGACTAAAGACTTTCCACATTGTGAGATTCCAAAAGCTCCCATCATCTTTACCTTTCAACAGCTTGATATTCAAAATGACATCGGCTTCTCCCAGATCCTTCATCTCAGAACTATGAGACAAGAAATTCTTAATCTCCTCAATGACATGAAGGTTGGTTCCAAAGATCAATATGTCATCAGCATACAAGTACAGGATAACTCCCTTGGCCCCACTATGGCAAGGGTACACATATTTGTCGACTTCATTCACAACAAAGTCTGCAAATGTTAGAGTTTTGTCGAAAATCTCATGCCACTACTTAGGTGCTTGTTTAAGGCCACACAAAGACTTCACTAACTTATACATCTTTCCTTCTAGACCATCTACCACAAATCCATCTAGCTGGTCCATGTAAAATTTTCTCGTCCAACTCTCCATTGTCCATCTGAAGGATGAGAAGACTGTGTGAGGCAGCTAGTGACAGTAGTACTCGAATGGTGGCCATTCAAGCAACAGGTGAGTAAGTGTCAAAAAAATTTGCCTTCTTTCTAGGTATAACTCTTGGCCACAAGCTGCGCCTTGTACTTTCAATTGTACCATCAGGCCGAAGCTTCTTCTTCAACACCCACTTACATCCAACAAGTTTGTAACCATAAGGAAGCTCAGTGATCTCCCAAGTTTCGTTAGTGATAATGGAGTCCATTTTGGTACGGACTACTTCTTTCCAGTAGTCTGCATCCAAAGATGCATAATCTTCTGAAATAGTCTTGGGAGTATCATCCATAAGATTTACAATTTGTCTCTTGCTCCTTGTAGGAGCTTCATTGTCTTTCTCCTTAGGATTTTGCTCAAGTGTTTTTTTTAAAACATTTCATGGCAGGTTCAGGAGTTTGATCAGACTCCAGACTAGAAATGTTAGGCATATCTTTCAGGAAAACTATCCTCAAAGAATGTGGCATCTCTGGACTCCATGATTGTACTGACATGCATGTCAAGTACTCCAGATTTCACCACTAAAAATCTATAGCCAATGCTATGATGAGCATAGGCCAAAAAGACACAGTCTCGGTTTTTGGTCCAAGCTTGTATTTCTTTGGAATTGGCACATTGACTTTCACCAAGCAACCTCACGTACGCATGAAAGTGATAGCCTTTTATTTTCCCATTATTCAAATAGGGTCACCTCTTTATTCTTCTAGGAACCCTGTTTAGGACATGACAACAATGATGACAACAGCGCCACCGCCACGGACGACGATGATGCCGCTGCTGCTCCTGCCCCTCCAGCGTCCATGGGAGAAAGCCTCCTTCACGGAGGCACTACTCAATCTCGTCACTGAAGCTAGGCAGCCTACGATGGTAAGCGATGGTGGTGACGCTAATGCCGTGGAGCCTCAACGGTGAGCAACGGTGGTGACAGTTGCGATGTTGAGTGACGGCAACTAAGCCTAAGCTCCTCCATGCTGCTGCCAAATCCAAGTGTCTAACTATCGAAACTGACGTCCCTGAGCATGCTGCTGCTGAATCTTGGGCCTCGTTCTACTGCACTCATGTATCCAGCTCCAGGTATGTAGGCATATGCTCTCAGGTCATGCCATCCATTCCTACGGCCACTAGCCACCGCCGGAGAAGAATGAGGAGAAGAGAAGGTGGAGGAACCACCACCTTCTCCTAGAAGGATGTGGAGTACCCGGTTTTAAGGCCGGATAAACCTTTGTGTTCACTGTATCGATCCCTGGATCTATAGTCGATACACACAAGTACTTGATAATATAACCATGCCATACATCGTTTATTGCAAACATCAACCATACTTGGTCTTTAGTTCATACAAACCGGGCCTATTGGCCGAATTAAACAGCAGCAGAATGAAATACGGTGGATAGCCCATCTGTATGCCGAACCACAGGCAACAGACTGGGGAGAAAGCCTACGCATCGAAGTCGCTGTCGCTATCGCCAGACTAGTATTCCTCCTCTTCGTCTGGCCACATAACAAGCCAGGTGAGTACATTGAATGTACTCGCAAGCACTCCGCCGGGGAGTTTAATACGGATATGAACATGCTCGGAGTTTATCAATAACATGGCTCTATCCTAAGTTTCATGTTGTGCGAGAAAGTAAGTTTGCATTGGAAATAAGTACATAGATGTAAAAGCGATTTTATCAAAAACATCTCGACGCAGCGAGATAAGGTATTTGCTCAAAACACTCAACCCGGTACAACGGGGAGTTCAATTTTGTGCTTACTGCTACAACGGCAGAGCACGGTACTTGCCCGGTTCCACTGGGAGACGCTGCTCACCTTGTACTTACGGGGTTCCCAATCACCCGGTTCCACTGGGAGACGCTGCTCACCTTGTACTTACGGGGATTCTAGAGTTTGCCTGAGTCCACGGGGAAACCCTTCTTCACACTTCCCGCTACAACGGGAACTTGGCAAACTGCCCTGCGAACACGACGGTTCGCGTCCTTAAGCCCATAACCCAGAAACCTTTTTGGGGCTCAGAGAGCCATACTACTTTAGTGTGGCCCGACCAAGTTCGTCCATGACCGCGGACGCGGCTATTCGAATAGTTTTAACCCTCTACAGAGGTGGTACGGCTTTACCCACACGACGTAGGTCACCCTGGGTATGCGGAGCTCTCGCATACTACCAGAGCTAGTACAACGAGACTCTTCACCGATGTGGACCCAGCCACGAACCCATCAGAAGGACATGTCCCACGCCCAGCTCGAGTCAGTTCAATCGCTACGAAGGGGCGGGTGTTCCAACTTTGTGGCGAACAAACCTCGTTAAATCTACGGGTTTGTTCTCTACAGGGGTTAAACCCACCCCATCCGCACGCTACCAACTGCCTACGGGTTCATGCTAGTCCAGGTCGGCTACTAGATCAAGTCCTTCCCACAAAGGACATGTGGACGTACGGTAAGACTTGGCCAAATGGCACTTAAGATCGGTTCTTAGGTGATCCGAGAAGGACTCCACACCATTCCCGTAAACAGGCAGCGAGAACCACGGCGGGCCTTACCTCGCTCTTTAACATCTCCCTACAATCACCCTTCATTACCGACCCGGATCAAAAACTTCTCCCTTTTTAGCTCTGTTCCACAGAACCATTTTCGGTAAAACATACCCACCCATGGCTATGCTACCTTCATACACCTCCGGACTCGACGGTCCGCTTCTCAAAAGTTCATCGCATAAAATATGGGGTGTTGCTATTTTTCTTTTTCTAAAACCCTAATTTTACTATGGCAGGGCTAAGCATGAATATATATATACACTACCCTAAGCTTTTCGCTAAGATTTCCAGAATACATAATCCTTAGGGCGACAAGGGGTTTAGGGTCGGACTAGGGTTTTCTACACATCGGTATAACTAATGCTACATAAAATAACGGTAATAGAACATAGCATGCTAGTTTCGAAATCAAAATAACATTTCGTAAACTGGGATTACAACATGATCAATGGCGGAGAGCTTGCCTGGAAGGTCTTGGCTCGGTTCCGGACGCGGAGATGCTTCGGGTTCGTCCTGGCGCACGTACCTCACACCGTCAACTACACGTTCGGAAAAACTTCGAATGAGAACCGAGCATCACAAGAAACCAATAATAACGGTCAGCATGCATGCATGCTGGGTTTTAATATTTTCTTGAAGAGTTTAACACGATGAGGATAACACTAAGAAGAACATAAATATATGCATGAAATGCAGATTAGGGTTTCTAGGGTTTTGAGGGTAAGCACTTGTTCTCTTTGGCTCTTGGACTCATGCATCATATGAACAACTATAGCTCACTGGATATGCGAAGGGATTTGGATTTAAACCTATTGGACAACTTGGGTTGAGTCATCTTAACCTTAAGCTTGAAAAAGGAATAAAGCTACATATGCATGCTTGATTTAGGGTTTCACGGTCAATTCATCTCCTCTTAAACTTTGAACTAGGCACCATGGGTATATGCATGTGATTCTGTGCAAGGTTCTAAAGTAACCATGTTTTCATGCTGGAACTACCTAGAGCTGAACACAAATTCAAAAGGAATTTAAAGGACTATTTGAAAATGAAAATGGGTACTGAACTGGGGCTGTACAGAGAGAAATAATGAGATTTTCGAAAAGTGGTCTATATAGAAAAGATGGGAAATTAAATTTGGAACAACTTTTATTTGGGAAGTTTTCTGAGAATCGGTTTGGATTTGGGTGAACCGGCCGAACCAATGGGTGACAGCGTTCTGGTCCAGAGAGGAAAAACCAGCCGGCTTAAACCAACAGAGGGGGGTGACGTGGAGGGAAGTCAGCGCCGGCTTCATTTAAGCTGACAGTGGGCCTAGGCTGCCGCTCGGGCCCGCTGGCAGTGGCGTGGAGGCGGTGTACCGCTTCGGTTAGAGAGGCCCACAGGTCAGAAGTAGAGGGAACAGAGAGAGAGCGCGCGCGGGGGAAGGATTTCCGGCGAGCGATTAGGTTTCCGGCGAAGCTCCGGTGGAAAAGACGGCGAGCAATTGCCACTGACTCAGAAGGAGAGGGGAGGAACAGGCGACGGTTTTAGCTTCAGCAGATCAGCGTGGTTTCATTTTTGTGATCGGGGAGCTCGCGTGGTTGCTGGACCTGGGAGTTCGTCGCGGTCCAGAGCAGAGCAAGCGAAGGCAACGGCGGTTGGAGGTCTCCGGTGAGCTTCGGCTGCAGGGAAAGCTTTGAGGGGATTAGGGGAAGTGTCAGGAGGCTTAAGGAAGGGAAAGGAGAGAAGGTGTCTTCACTGGAGAAGATCAAATTCCTTTGGGAATGGCTGCGGTTGGTGATGATCGTGGAGGGAAAAGAGGAAGTGGCCGGTTGCTCAGACGAGGTGGTGGAATAGGGAAGTTCCAGAGGAGGAAGATGGTGGGGGTGCGGTGCCTGGGAGCTCCTGGGCAGCTCCAGATATAGGCGCACGCGGGGAGGTAGGGGAGGACCCGCCGGACTCGGCGTCGGGCCCGCTCTGGCCGAGGCAGGTCGGTCAGCAGGTGGCGTGGGTGCTCTGTGGCGACGGACTGGCCTCTGGGCGACTGGACATGACCAAAGCAGCAGTGACCTCTGAGCTCAGGGTTCATGTCGGGAGCGATGCCGGGTCTGACACTGGAGCGAGTCCACGGCATGCCAGGGCGTGGCCGGCGAGGGTACAGAGGAGGAGCGGGGCAAGGTCAGCGAGGCGTAGAGATCGGGGGCGGCCAGGGAGTAACTGCGGCGTACGGCTGGAGCTCGCTGGCGTCTGGTCGATGGCCGGCGCGATGGGAATGCCACTGCTCGGCATTGACCTTGCCCAGGGCGCGTCCAGAGGGAGGCCAGAAGGTGTCCGGGCGGCCTGGGCATGTCAACGAGTGCAAGAGCTTGCCGGGGCTGCCATGCTGTGCCAGGTTGATTCAAAAGAGAGAAAAGAAGAGCTGGAGCAGCAGATGGTACAGAGGAGAATAGCCAAGGAAGCATGCCAATGTCGGCATGAGGTGATGGGGGAGTTGAATCCCTGTGGAATTAACTTAGCACCGAAGAGGTGTGATGCAGACAAGTTCCTGAGCTATGCTGGGATTGCTGGCCAGCTTCTGGAGCAAGTGGTTGGCAGCTGAGTTTGGTTTTAAGTAGAGGAGAAAAGAAATGCACAAAGTGCTCGATGGATGTCCTGGCAAATAATTTTACTGGAAGTAGAATTGTTTTTACAGAAATGGAACAAGGGTACTGAGATGAGCTAGGTGGAATTTTTCTGGAATTTTCTGAGAAGGCAATGGAGGGTTTGCAGTTCAATTGGGGAATTTGATCAAATTGGAATTTTGAATGCAATTCAAAAGTTTTGAACTGGACTTCCAAATTTTATTTTATAACCTAGTGAAGAAAAGACTCAAGAAGCTCCTGGAGTTTTTCTAGACATTTTGGGGAAACTAAAATGCATGCGATAACACTTTTTGATTTTCTGGATGCGAGAAAACCTAATTAAAGTTTTGCCGAGAAGCTAGGGTTTTGAGGATTTAGGGTTTCTGAGTTTGAAGAAAAGATGTGGAGACATGTGGGGTTTGGGAACTCACTCCCAAAGGGAGGGAATCCACTTGGTCATCGCTGGTTGTTAGGGTTTGGGTTTGGACGGAGTTACGCACATAGGGTGCGTGTGTCTGGTTAGGACTCAGCATTTTATGCACCTGCGATGGTCCTTCATATAGTGGAGATTGCCAAGAGGATTAGGGAGTTCTGGAGATTTATTTTGAGGAGAGAGAAAAGGTGGCAAGGTGCTTGTGCATGCATATGCAGGGGATTTTCAGCGTACATGCGGACAGTCTGAATGATAGCAGTAGGGACAACACTGCGAGGGACTACGGTGTGGACTAACATGGAAGATGGAGAAGATGGTATGGTTATCTGGTAGGACGGAAAAAGATATTTTGAGTTCCGGTAACATGGTAGAAGGGTAAAAAGTTAGTTTGTAACTCGGTGATTTGGTAGAAGGGTGAATAGGAAATAGATATCTTTGTAGCATGGTAACACGGTGAAAAGGATTATAACCATGGTAACGTAATATTTAGGGTTTTACCGTGCAGACGGTAAAAAGGTGACATGAGGGGTAAGGGTGTAGAAAAGGGGTGTATATGTATATATACGGATATGTATATATATACTCAGGTGATGGGTATGGTAATGTAACCGGAGATATTTTCTTGCTCAGATGGTAAAAAGGATTTTACCGAGAAAAGGGATCTAGGGGTTGGAGTGTATGTGCCCACATACACTAGATTATTTTGGCATGTATGTGGTTGGTATGTGGGTGGCGTGGACATGCGATGACAGGTGAGCTGTGGTTAGGTTTAGGTCACCGATACGCACGCATATGTATATACATGCATAAGGTTCGAGAGGGGAAAGAACAGGAAGGGCCGAAGATTAGGGTTTGCGTATGTGCGGATACACAAAGGCAGTATACTTTTGCACAGGCTCGCGATATGACATGGCGAAGCTAGTGGCAAAATTTCAGGTCATTCGGACAAGGTTAAAGACAGGTATATGTGTCGATTTCGCAGAAATACCATGTGGGTACTTAGCGACAGGTGGGATTTTAGGTTGCATCGGTTAGAAGGAGGGAGATGGATTACCGTGGCAAGGCTGGAGTATCAATGTGTTGCCGCGGTGGGGAATTGATGGCACATTAGCTTGTCGCGGCAGGAGGTGATGGCGATTTGGCTTGACGTGGCAGGATGTGGCAAGGAGGGGAAACACAATGTGGCAGGAAGGGTTTGCCGCGGTAAGAAAAAGGGGTAGTGGCAGAAGACTTGGGCTGCCGCGGTTGGTGGAAGTTCTGCCGCGGCGGAGAAAACAGTCAGACGGGCTGCCGTGGCAGAGATTTGTTTGCCGTGGCAAGTATTTTCTTGCCGTGGCAAGGCTTTTGGGAGAAAAAGGGAATAGACGGGGGTGTCTTTGTGCTGGGTTTCAGGCATGGTTAGGGATGGAATGCCGAGCAGGGTTTCGTATCCCTTGCCGGATGGAGTTCTGACAAGGTCGAGGCCAAGGGGGAACAGAGATGGAGATGAGGGACTCTGGTTGGCTCACACTAGGGTTTTGGCAGAACAGGTTTCAACCCGATGCACTGCTAATTGGCATTATTAGCAAAAAGTTTTTGTTGACCCTGATTTTCAGGTTTCGAAAAATTGGGGTGTTACAAAGGAGGAGGAGGAGCTCGACCGAGCCACTATCCGCAGCCGCCTCCTCCTCAACTGCGACAATGGCGCACCGATTCTCCACGCCGCTTCCTCTCTGAGCTCGTGCTACCACCATTGCATCCTCCTCGAGCCCAGCACCACCACCGCTACCTCCAAGGGTCCGGGAGCCCCTGCCATTGATGAGTCCATTTTGTATTCATTGTTTCCTTATGTTTAATTATGATTTACCCCATTAACTATTGCCCAATAAACTAATAGTTACTTCAATTTTGCAAAACCTCTTTTTTTGTGTCTCCTATATAGAGATTAGGTGGATTACATCTTTCATGTTGAATTTACGATAATCGGCATCAATTTTGGGTTAAATCAGAGAAGCTATAATCATCAAATTAGGATTTTTTCTGTTTTAAGAGATTCATACCAGCTCCAATTGAGGATCCAATGGTTGGAGATTGTAGGGCTTGTCAACACGAATTCAAGGGTTCAAAAATCACCTCAATTGGAGTTCATACGAGTTTTTTATGGCCAAAATACGAAATCCTATCCGGAGACTTATTAAAAAGATGAGCCAACCATCGGTACGACCATACCGGTCGTATTGTCGGGTCGTACTGAGATCTGCCGGAGGCCATGAAAACCAACATAATTTCTTCTTTTTAACTCAGAATTGATCACTATTTGTTGCGTTGGATCCGAGGAAAGATAGGAATATCATGAAGACATCCAAAACACCTCATGGCCCTTGGATTAGAAGAGGATGACGATCTATGGAGGAGATAGAACCGTTGTGGTTTTTTAATCACCTCCAAACCCTAGCCACCACAACAACTCTTGGAGAGCCACCAAAAACCAATCTATTTGCAGCCAAGAGCACCTCTCCAACTCCTCCACCACGTGATCCAAGCAAGAGGAAGAAGAACGGGAAGCCACGTCGCCGCTGGCCGGCTCTAAGGTACACCTTCGGTGTCCTCGAACATCTCCTTTCATCCGTGTCGACCATGACACCATCTTCATCTCCATCCTCTCCATTGGCTACTTTTTTTGTAGGATTAAACGTTGTGTTAGAGACAATGATTTGTTCCTTTATGAATTATTATCTCAACACATCTATCTTTGAGTGATTGAATCGATTTTAGGTTGAGGTGATCTAGTATGTTCAATTAGTGTTTGCAATTGCTTTATTATGCATGTTCACTTCGTGTTATTTATTCTAAGAGATTGGAGATGTCCAATCTACGGGTTAGGTTAGAGATATCTACCCGCAAGACTACACACAGAGTAGATATATGTATGTGTGAATTAACTAGACCTTGGAAGTGATAGGACCATGATATCTTGAGATGAGCATATTGCATCTAAGGAGTAATGGTTATCCATTAAGCTTAAAATGTTGTTCCGGTCTTCATGGCCTTAATATCTTTTACAAGTTGCGGGATTAGCAATATCAAAAAATGGATAATACAGTCATGCAATACCGAGGTAGGAAAAGCTTTATTTACGGGAAACCACCTACATAATCCATATAGTGTTGTTTGCACACCTAGCTAGTACTAGTGAAACAAAAAGACTAGATACCATCTCTCATTCTCAATCTGATAATTAAATATTTATTTTTCTTTTATTTTTAGCATTTAGGTATTAGTTTTCTTGAGTTAGTACTTTAGTTTATTTCTCAATCATCAATTACTTTGTTTTGACAATATTAGAATAAACTTGTGTGCAAACGGAATTACATTAGGTGACAAGTGTAGTTACGGGAAAGGTGAGAGTCGCCCTTTGCTCCCTTGGTTCGATATCTTGGGCTAAATACTTCTGACGAAAAGGTACTACATTGATCCGGTGCACTTGCTGGTCATCAGCCGTGCCACTGCACAAAGGGCATCCTCGCCATCCATGCCCATGGCCGCCAGCAACCACCAGAGAAGAGGGCGAAGAGGAGAAGGAGGAGGAGCCACCGCCGCCACAACCGAGGAGGACGAGGAGCCAACCCGAGCCGCGATCTGCAGCCGCCTCCTCCTCAACCACGATGATGGCACACCAATCCGCCACCCGGTGACCAAACTTCGTAACGTCCAACCATCCCAAACCACCTTAGTAGGCTCAGATGGACCTCCTGAGCAACCCCACAGTGGTAGAACTTAAATTGGTTGGCTAGATTTTTAGCTAGGTTTGAGCAGACTGACATTTGGATAAAATTTGATCAAATTCGGTCTAGTTCATGTTGTGCTGATATTTTGATATATAATTCTCCTAGCCTACTAGCATGTCCAGGAACTACTTTGTGCCCTTGTTGACCACTATCCACATGTTTAGATTAGGTTTATGATTTTGTTTAGCTTCTTGAGCTTGTATAGTTTATTTTAATCTTAAGTACTTTTCTACATATCTGTATATATGCATATTAGGGGTTTGTGTTGATTATTTGATCATGCTGCTATACCACTATCCACTTTGATCTAGGATTGCAGTTGTTGTTTAATCTTATCTAATCACTATTTACCATCACTGTTTTAGTTAGCTATGTCATGTATTTAGTATTTATACATGATTAGGCCAATGATGATAAGACTTTGCTATATAATGAATATGTGCTTCACTTTTCCAATGCGAGGTAAGGAACAACTAATAATCTTTACATCATGCTAGAAAAGCGGGCACACATTCTATATATGAAGAGCAAGTTAGAATCTGAGGCCTATGATATGCATGGATGCGTCAAACGTTCAAATGTCTCATTCAATGAAATGTTGGCCTCTTACATGATAAAAATTGATGGTCAATTGCACCATCAGATTTTGCCATGAAGATGTCACCATTGTAGATTGGATGTCCCAATAGATTATAAGTTTTACGATAGCGCAATCAGAGAATACTATATCAAAATTGGTGCCTCCTTGATTATGAATGCCAATGATAAAAAGACTCACTAATAAATTGTGCATCATGGTTTATAAGGGTTTAGGGTTTAGGGAAAACCGCGACGACGGCACACCAACAAAGATATTATTTTCTATTAATATTAATGTACCATTTTGATTGTATTAAATAAATACTTAATCTAATATTCTATTTATTTATTATGATTATATATGGTTACAACCCTTTCTTTAGGAGACCCCAAATTAAGGATATCTTAAGGTTAAAACCATATTTCAATCTTCAACACATCTTGTCCGTCATCGATTCCCGCATTTCTGTTTGCAGTCGGATTTATATTCTTCAAATGGTTATTTATTTTGTTTGCTTTATTTTTGTCTGTACGAAGATTAGGGAATGAAGACATCGGTGTCGGACCCGACTTTAAAGATTAACAATTCGATAATGAAGGCATGCCCCTCTTCTTTGATCATGTTGATCCTATATATTTAAAATCATTATATTTTATTGTTTATAAACATGCATGTTGTTTTATTCTCATAGCTAGCGTGTCGATTGACACACATGTACCTATATCCGCTTATCGCCCTTTTACCTGATATCCTGAGTCAAAATGGAGTAGAGATATTGCTTAGCCGTTCTTAAATTATCCCTAGGATGTTTTTGACTTGCCTCCTCGGAGGAACGATCTTCGGCTCATTATATCATTATTGAAATTTTGTTAAGCTCACTGATCTAGGGCTGGATGCCCATTATTCTCTCTCTCTCTCTCTCTCTCTCTCTCTCTCTCTCTCGTTTCTTCCTTTTCTACTCTCGTTGAAATTTACCATCTAAAAGGTGCAGGCAGCAACTGGATCAGGGTTGAAGGAGCAATTGGCCGCCCGTATCGAATAAGGCCAAAGTTATGATTTTGACAAGTGTGAAAATAGTAAGAGCACATGCTATATGTGCACTGGCTTGGTTGAGTAGGTTAGTCGATCCTTGGTGTCGACATCACCGTACCGCAGAAGGGTGGACGTAGCTACGAGGACCTCGTCAGAGATGGGAGACCAGAGGGTGGGGACGTGCTCTCAACTCTGTGTCAGACCCGGTGAGCATGTCACAATGAGGAGAGATTAGCTAAAAGAAATCGTCATGATCTCCCTATTGGTACACCAATGGGTGTGTATCATACCAGTGTCTACTAGTGTGCAACAAGACGAGATCTTATCATGTTGGTAAAGTGTACAACCTCTGCAGAGTATTAAACTAATTGATTTGCCGTATCCACGGTCTAAAATGGCATATAACTCATTCTTGATAAAAAGGACTTGTCTTTCTCCCCTTGCTACTTCGTCTACCCCAGTTCTAAAAATGTGAATAGGTGGTTGGAACCTATGGATGAGTCTAGGCCGGATGTCTTACTCATATGTGCTGGTCATGGATCCTCACTTTTATGAGAAATACCCCTGAGATAAAAAGATTGTTTTATTCCAAGACGCCTTTGAACTTAATGTAGTATTTACAACTGCAAATTACTTTTATGCAAAATAGCCAAACAACCTTCCTTTGCAGCCTCATGTACATTGGTTTAGGTGCTTCCCTACGACAGGGCACACTGAGTACATGAAATACTCATTGACATGTTTCATTATGATGGTGGACAAATGACAACGCTACAAAAGGCACTAATGGTGACTACTACTACGATGAACCCGAGGAGTGAGGTCCCGAAAACTCTGTCAACTGCCTGTGGCTAAGATGGAGCCTTTGTAACATCCTCAATTTTTTATGGACTTGAAATTTTTTTTAAGAAAAGAGGATGTGCAACTATGTAATCTACCTATGTGTATTTTAACTAGTTTTTGTTTTTAATTAATTCAAGCTTTTGAATTAATTTGAG
The DNA here is from genome assembly GCA_019208055.1 of Stipa capillata. NCBI lineage: Eukaryota > Viridiplantae > Streptophyta > Magnoliopsida > Poales > Poaceae > Stipa > Stipa capillata. The sequence continues at coordinate 134,550 of JAGXJF010004876.1, forward strand.
AGCTAATAGTAGAGTTATGATTTTCATTTCACAAATTCTTTTGGAATCTCTCTCTAAAATTATTTTATTTGGATTCCTCGTGTCCAAATTGATTTACTGGAATTTTTCCGTAATTTTTGGACTATTTTTTAGGCTGTTTAGCTTTCTTTTACTTTTTCTGTAGTTTTTATTCCAAAAGTTAAATAAAAAGGGGCCAGCCAGCCCACGAGGCCAGCATGGGCCATGTGCTGCATGCAGCAGCCGTGCTATGCACAGCACACACGTAGCGCGCGAGCCGTGCGTGGCCGATAGGCTGCTGCCACGCTGTCGCGTAACGCATGCATACATCACTGCCGGTAACATTTCTTGCTGCTGTTTCTTCCTCCCATCTCTTAATTCTTTGCAACGCACGTCCTCTCACCTCCCTGCTTCCAGCCCTATAAAAGGAGTCATCTCCCCTATGTTTTCTCTTTTGCTCTCTCCAACATCTCCTCCACACACATTTCTTCCCCAACTCTAGCGACAACTCCGGCGAGCAATTTCGACGACCACGACGCACTCCACACCAAGGCGTTGCTGCTGGAGCTTTCCCACGCTGTCGCACATCTCCTACCACAAGCATCTTCGAGCTTCCTTGTCTATACCGACCTTACCGCGAGTTCTTCCTCAACTCCGGCGAACTCCTTCTCTCCGTGATTTCTTCACGCTCAGTGAGCCTCTCTCCAATCCCTCTCTATGGTAGGCTCCCATCAAGCCATAGAAGGTTTTTCCCCAACCAATTTCACCTATTATTCTCCCTCCATGTGCAGCCATGTTTTGATCGATCCATTTCTTTCGTGTACAGTAGCTAGTCATGTACTGTACATGTGCCTAACACTCAAATCTCTCCAATCTATGCCATGTTCTGATCTTAGTGTTAAAATAGAATGTTTAGGACCCCAGTAAAATATTAGTGCAGCCAGATTTCAAATCCGCGTGGTAATTTTTATACTATATGAAATCACCCCAGATTTGGGCATAAATTGACCAAATTTGAATAGTTCATTCTGTGATGATTATTTGGAAGTAATTTATTTTAGTAGGTTACTAGTACGTGTAGGAACACCTCCATTAAATTTCATAATTTTTGGAGCCGTGTAGAATTCCTATAATTAAAATAATCTATGCGTTTAATTATTTAAAATAGAAATGCCCTCTGTTTTAATATTTAATTTTTGCTTAGGATCAGTGAACCCTAGAACTAATTTACCTTGTAATTTACAACCTTTTACCTATAATGTTTTGAGCAGGAAAAATCAGGAAGTGTACTAGGTTAATTTAAAATACATATTTAAATCCTGTTTTTAGCAATATTTCCTTTATAAATCTATTTTAGAAATTAAAAATACATTTCTAGTACCCAATAAATCATGTTATGCTCTAGAAATGGTGTCAAGTCATGAGAACTCTTTTAACATAATTAAATTATTACACAATGCTTTTAGAGTAGTTTTCATGCTTGGAATAATAGTTTTAGTCATTTAAAATATATTTCCAGAGACTTTTTAATCATGAAATGTCTCTGCAATTGATATTATATCATGTGAATCCATTTTTATGATTTAATAATGTTAATCATTATTTTCTATATAACTGTTATACTAGAAATGATAGAAATTGCTTTATTTACATGATGTTCAGATTTAATATTATTATTAAATTATTTTGGTACTGTTATTACACCATAAGATGATCCATGCTTAGTTAGTATATGCTAATAACATGAAATAGCCTTATGGTTATAGTCCTAGTTGTTAATATAGTAGAAATGCATGTGTAATTGTGGTTATATGTTATAAATAGATTTTATTGTTGTTAACCATTATAAATACTTAGGATTCACCTAAATATTTATTTGTGGTTAATCATGAAGTGATTATGTCATTTGTCATGATAAATAGTACGTTAGGGTGTATGTTGTGTGTGTTTGTATAAGAATCTATATTAATACCAGTAGGGGATATATGTTTATTTATAATATATGGTGTATAACCTATGGCCAGTAGAGGGACCCTACGAGTGGAGGCAAAATCTCACCAACACAAACCTAATCCTAACCCGTTGGATCCTCTCTGCCTATCTCGATATATTGTTGTCCAGTCATCTTCTTCTGAATTCAAATCGCGAACCTTTCAAGTTTCCTTTTTAAGTTGGATTTGTATTCTTGGAGTTCATTTTAGAGTTGGTATTTATTTCCCTCGCTCATGTTATGTTACAACGATAGGGATTGAAGAGACCGATCCGGTGACCGGTGCAACCAAAGAAGAAGAATACTACCATGAAGGCATGCCCCTTTTTCTTGATCATATTTGATCCTATATTTCTGAAAGTCATTATATTTTGTCATTTACAAATATGCATGTTATTTTATTCCAGTAGCTAGCGTGTCGATTGACACAATATTACCTTTCTGCTTGTCGTCCTATTTTCTTGATACCCTGAGTAGATTAATAGATTTTATTCTGAATAGAGTAGAGAAATGCTTAGCCATGCTTAAATATATCTTTAGGTTGTTTTGAATTGCCTCCTCGAAGGAATGAACTTTGGATCAATGATCCTTGTTGAAACTTAATTGTTGAGCTCGCTGAGCTAGACCGGATGCCTGTTATTTTCTTCTCTCTCTATTCTTCCTATTCTACTCTGGGTGAAACTTACCATGTAAAAGGTGTGGACGACAGCTGAATCATGAGTTGAAGGATCAATGATCATTCTTCATGAGATGAAGAAGCCATTAGTTGTCTGTATCGAATATGACTGAAGTCTTGAACCCGAGAATTGTGAAAACAATACAACCACATGACATATGGGCACTGGCTTGGTCAAGTAGGCTAGTCAACCTTTGGTGCTGATGTTACTGTACCGCAGAAGGGATGGATGTAGCTACAAGGACCCTCGGCACAGATGGGGGGATCGAAGGGTGGGGACGTACTCTCAACTCTGAGCTAGACCCGGTGGGCATGTCACACCTTATGAGGATCTAACTAAAAGATCTCGTCACAATCTCCCTGCCGGTACACCGATGGGTGTGTACTACGCTAGCAATGGCCAGTGGCAACAAGACGAGATTGTGTCATGTGGGTAAAGTGTACAAACTTTGCAGAGTGTCAAACTAATCAATTAGTCGTGTCCACGGTTATGGACAACACATGACTCATTCTTAATGAAAAGGACATGCATGTCCCTCTCCTCCTTGTTACTTCCCTCTACCCTTTTGCTGATGGAACCTATGGACGAGCTAAGGCAGGAGTTCCTTGCTCGAATGTGTCGGTCATGGACCACGCAGGATGAAAAATACCCCTGATAATAAAAACTAATTTATGTCAAAATGATGCCTTCGAATCTACCCTAATATTTCAACTAAAACTACTTTTCCGCAAAAAGAGCCATAAAGCCTTCCTTTGAAGCCTCATGTACACTGGTTTAGGTGTTTCCCTACGAGGGGGCACGCTGAGTATGCGAAGTACTCATGAGCATGTTTTTGTTGTGGTGGTGTGTAGAGGAGTATGATGAAGAAGGTGCTGATGAAGATTATTTCTATGATGATACTAAAGAATATGTCGCGTGGCCTCCATCAATTGCCTGTGGCACGGATGGAGCCGCTTTGCTTTTATTTCCGTTGTTTCCTCTCATGTAATAATGTCGTTAAGATATGGTACTTTGTAAGTCGTGTGCAATATCGTACTCAAAACTATGCTTTAACTTTGAATGCATGCAATGTTATTCATTTCGCTTGTGTACCGTCAGCTTGATCCTGGACTGATGAGGATGTACACGAGGGGTGTCTAGTAGTTGAAACTAGACTCTCATAGCCTTCCATTTATCACTTTATATCTGCTGGTTTATGGTTGTAATGGTTGCGTAACCAAGTACTCTATTTAAAGCCATGTGGCTTCTATCATCAAGATTATGTTGTAATAAATTTGACAGGGTAATGTTATCATTTTGGCTATGTTCATCAGCTTAATCCTAGATAACGATGATACACAGAGGGGGTCTAGGTTATGTTCGGACTCTCACAATCTTGCCCGGGTGAGGTAGCCATGCAGTGGTGAGATGTGCATCTAGGGCGGGCGAGGTTGCAGGGCAGGCAAGGTGGCCCTACAGTGGCGAGATGGACATCTTGCGCGGTCGAGGTGACCCGAGGATGGCAAGTTGGCCAAATGTTGCCTTCGTTGGCCCATGCCATCATGGCCTTAAGCTTATCACTTTTATTGCATAAATCATCAATACTTTCATTACCTTCACTACCTTCAATAGCATTTACCCTCTTGGTTGATGAAGTTGAACGTTTGGTGTGCCATTGGGCGTGATTTTCCGTCAAGTCATCTAACAATTGGCGAGTGTCTCCCACAAGCCTTTTCATGAATGTTCCTCTTGCAGCTGTATCTAACATGTTCCTCAAAATTTGGTTAAGACCATTATAAAATGTATGAAGAATAAGCCATTTAGGTATTCCATAATTAGGACAATTTCTAATAGCTTCATTCATGCATTCCCCACACCAAAGCAACGGGTTCCATGTTCTCCTAGTGAAATCTTGTAATATGTGATCTTAACTACATTGTTCTAGCAGGTGGGAAAATTTACACATAAGCATTTCACAACATTTAGCCTATGAGTCTATGCTGCCAGTGGGTAGGGATAGCAGCCATTCCTTTGTATTTCCTTTCAAGGAGAAAGGAAATAACTTAAGATTTATAGCAATAGGAGCTAGATCCCTAAAATTCATCATATCAAATATTTTAGTAAAAGTATAAAGGTGCATTCATGTATCTTCATTAGCGGTTCCTCCAGATTGATTTTGCTGAAATAAATTTAATAAAGTAGGTTTAATTTCAAAACTTTTAGAAGCAACATTAGGATGAGTGGTCAGTGCTCTCAAGTAGTCTTCACTAGCTCAGCTAGCAAAATCACCTAGTTTGCGATCAGCTATTACTCACCCCTTTTTTATGTTCAAAAGATTAAAAAGAAAGACTAGAATGCAAAGAACTAGTATCAACTAATATTTTGGGTTTTTTTAATTGCATACAATTAAAAACTAAAAATTAAAAGATAAACTGAAATAAACAAAAATGAAAAGAAAGCTATCGTTATCACGAGCAGCGCTTGCTTCCCCGCCAATGGTGCATGAAAACTCAATTGATGTGGCCTATCAAGAGGACTAGATCGGTTGCACCAAGTTTTCTCTTGGAAGTATTCCAAGGTTTATCAATCCTAAGGAAGCGAGGTGTCGTAGAAATGGTCATGTCGTTGAAATCGTTCTTGGAAATTCCAAAGAGTGTCGACGATTGCTTCAGGTGTCAAACCAAAGATGGCTATGTTCCTGAAATCGTTTGTGGAGACAAAAACTATGCAAGTAATATTAAAAATAGATACTGAAATCAACAAAAAGTAAATGGTGGTTGCTTCTATGATGAGGAATAGGCCTAGGAGCAAGTTTCATCTGTAGATTAGAATACTTGTACATTGATCATAAGCATTAATATTATTGCACTGATAGATATGAGATAAATGATTAAGTCGGTGACAAGTCCATAGTTCACTTGTGCAGACATCCCACTTTTCATAGAATCTATTGTCCAGCCCCGGTCCGAGGCAAAGCTTGGCATCACCAGAGTTATTAAGGCGTAAGTCAAACCAACGTTTAAAGTATTATGACTATGTTGGGTCTCCCTAGAATCTCCTCATGACTACCTCCTCTTCGTGTCGCTGTTACTTTCACTTTGAAGTTCACCACGAGTCCTCCCTAATGTTCACCTTGAGCGCCTATATCAAGATGATCATACAAGAAAAATATTGATGTATTGAGATACAAAATAAACATGATCCAATAAAAATAATCTCTAATCTACGAGGCTAACCCTCCTCCCAAAGCCTATAGTAGACTACTCACAATCCATAGAAATTATTAAGATCAAACCAATAGAAAATATTGTAACAAGGAGATTAAAGGACAAGTACTTGATTGAAAAATTTAAACCGTCTTACAACCTTGCTTCTTGGCAAAAGTGATGGAGAGAGTACAAGATCTAGATAAATATTGTGACTAGGGTTTTGATGCTGGTCTCTCCTCCTCCGGTGTGGCTAGTCCAGGGGGTCTCTAGTGTTCTCTTCCTTCTCCCTTTCTCCTTTTTTATAGATCATAGGTACTAGTTAGGCATTTTTGGAATAACTATCGAGATTCTCCTCTAAGTCCCTTAAAGAAACATGCTTGATTTGATGTGGCGGCACTGTACTACCATAGTACAACTGTGTGGTACGGGCGGGCGCGATTGTACCACTGGTCGGCAGACCTTCTGGTAACTCTATTCGGGCTCTCGCTTCTTCGTGGATGCTTTTATTGATGAGTAGTTTCCAAATATATCCATAATTACCCCCTTTTCCAGCGATCCTACACACATTAAGTCTAAAAAAGATATTTACACAATTAGCAATTAATTAGTCATTACTAGCAATAATCAGGAAATTTGTCTAGTCAAAATTCATTGAATAAGGATCGAACTTAAGGAAAATAATAACTACAAAATGGACTCATCACCCGCCACCACCAATGCTCCTCCTCTCACCGCCACAGGGACAAGCGAGATAGCGAGGAGCGGGAGTAGAGGGAGCAGGAGAAGTATGAGAAGGAGCGGGAGTTAGAGAAGTGGCGGCGGTGGAGAGAGCTGCCGCTGGTGGTGGTGGTGGCGACGGGAGGGAGCCATAGTGGCAGGCTAAGTGGCCGTAGATCCTAAACCTTGCTACTTGGGCAACACCGACTAGTTCATCTTATCATCTATGGGGCACACATGGGAGAGCAGGCCACGGCGGAGCACATCGATGACTTTGGACCGAGTGGCCGTGGGCTGGCCCTGTTAGTAGTGGTGTTGTTGGCACGGGCACAAAGCGTGGTCACATTGTAAGTGCCCACAGTGGCTGGTGCATTTTCCGATCACTCGCACAACGTCCTGGCATTCACTTACTCTCTGTATTCATGTGAACAAAGACATCCCTTGGCCACGCTCGCAGACAACTAGGCAACGCCTTTGTTGGCTGCCTTTTGGCATCGTTGCCTGTCGTGGCCAACATTGCTCGACAGGACCAGTTGCATCGCCAGACCCCTAAAGCTATGATTGGTTCCCGAGGCCCATGTACACCCCCCGTGGGTCCGCTGGCTATGGACCAGCTTGACGTGGCAGCACCGGATTCCCCAACAGGGTCCACCATGCTCCACAACAAAGCTTTGCCAGCGATGGAGTAGGCAGAGGGGAAGACCACTAGCGAGCCAAGCCAAGGAGGCAGCGTGGACCACAAGACCCACGCGACACCTTCTAGTACCCTCCTAGTAGGCCCGGCTGTCCCAAGCAAGCCTGTTGCACCTATGGGCTCGTCCCTTTTGGTCTAGCCCAGGTTGTCGTAGCGCTCTCCTCTTCGGACCCCTACATAGCTGGCCCACCAATGTTGTTCCCAAACCGCTTTGCTACTCCTCAGTCCGATTCCCTGTCAAGGCCACGCTAGCGCAAGGGAGACCAATGCCCATCCAGTGGGGCAAGCCACCAAGGAACACGGGGCCTATCCAGTGGGGATTCAAACCATTGTATCATTCCTCAATGCCGCCAAGACTAAATGCTCTGGCCTACTACCCCCTAAATGCTGCATGCACACGGCCGCTCCCTGCTACCTGACTTCACCCCGTGTCGCAGCAGGAGGATAGTCGGCCTCAACCTCAGAGCGGAATGTACATAAACAACTATCGTGGAAGCTGGGGATCCTGAAGGTAGACAAAGACCTCTATTATGGCATCTTCGAAGCCTAGCAGAGAATCTTCAGTGTCCCAATCGGCACCGATGTGATCGATGCCATAGCCGCATTCTATGGCTGGCAAGTGCCCCATGCGAGGGTGGTTGTGCTCAGCTGGCCACACCGCCAGTGGTTTGGCAGCCCGATCTCAACCTAGCCCGTCCTCACCCTCAGCTATCCCCCCATTCCTTATGGCATACGTTCCTAAGGTAATTGCGTGGAATATGCGTGGCCTAAACAATGGTGCACATCACCAGGCTGTCCATAGCTTGATTAGCATGGTGGATGCGAGCATCGTATGCGTGCAGGAAACCAAATTGGTTGTAATCGATGATTTGGTTGTGTTTGAAAACATTGCGAATGGGTTTTGAGTACTATTTATTCTTGCCAGCTGATGGTACTCATGACGGCATGCTGCTCACCTGGCAGCCATGATGTTTCCCTTCTCAACCCCTTGATCACGAGCAACCGCGTCTTGGCCCGATCTCCCCCTCCAACAGTGACCCCTGGTGGATTACAGCTATGCATGGACCACAGCTCAAGGAGGAGAAGATTGCCTTCCTCTAGGAGTTACATGATATCCACGTCGCTTGTCTGGAGCCGTGGGTGGTGTATGGGGATTTCAATATGATTTACCTCGATGAAGATAAGAACAATGGCAATCTTCACTGATGAATGGTGGGGTGTTCTAGACGTTTCCTCAGAGGGGCTGACGTCAAGGAGATATATCTTTGTGAGCACCGATACACATTGTGCAACGAGCGTGACCATCCACGCTAGAGCGCCTCGACTACGTGTTTTGCACGATCCCCTGGAAGGGCACACAAGACTTTTGCCTGCTTCATTGCCTCCCTACGGTGGCCTCCGATCACGCCCCATTGTTCCTCGATTTCATCTCACACACAGCCGCTCCCACTTTGAATCCTTCTGGTTGCGGCTAGGTAGGTTCCAAGAGGCCGTGGTTGAAGCATGGTCTACGCCAGTGCCGAAAACCGACCCCTTTCGTTGGATGTTTGCCAAGCTGAAACACACCGCACGTGTGCTGCGCACCTGGGGAGATAAGCAAGTTGACCAGGTCCATGTCCAACTAATGATCGTGTGCGACGTGATTGCATGCCTGGACCAAGCACAGAAGCTCCGGCAGCTCTCCGCAGACAAGCTCTCGCTGAATCGCACACTCAAGCAGAGCTATCTTGTCCTTGGCTCCCTCCAGCAAACCATTATGTGTCAAGCGGTCACACATAACCTGGCTCAGGGAAGGAGACACGGGCACGGCCTTCTTCCACCTCCATGTGTCCTATCGGCGGTAGAACAATAGGATCCTAGCAAACAGGGTGGAGGATCACTTACTGTCTAAATAGCCGGCCATGGCCCAGGCTACCTTCGAGCACTTCGATGTTCTACTGGGCATGGCAGACCACCAAGAGTTCTTCCTTGACCTAGACTTCCTAGGTTTCCAGCACCTCTTGCTTCTGCGCCACCTTACATTTGCTAGATTTTGCGCTCCATGCTCCTGGTTCAGATCTGACCCTCCTGGGTATTTGGATCTGGGCATGCGTGGTTGTCGGTAGCGTCGTGGTCTAGTGTGGTAGGCGGTCAGTGTTAGAATATATGGTCCACTTTTTCCTATCAGCTTAGCCCTACTTCTGGGTGAACTGATTGATACATCAAATTAATATAGTGTTAGAGTTAAGAAATCTTAAATTTAAAACATTTTTGAAAGAACTAGTTGGGAAGAGAGGTCTAAATCTGGTGGAGCGTGTGTGGCATTTGATGCCAGGACGGTTGTGTGTGGTGGGGCAGAGGGCCTACTTACGGCCGACCTACGCGGAGGTCTGATGCCTCCGACTCGCTTGTGCCATGGTCAATTCCGAGTAATAAAACTATGGTTGTGTAAAATCGGAAAATGTTCTTCGATTATCTAAAGAAATCGATCTGGAGGTTGGAAGTAACAAATGAACTCGATCTACTTAATTTTGTTGTGAATCATTGTGTCCCTCCCGAAGGGACACAACTCTTAGTGATCGATTAGCAACTACCATCTCTTTGTAGAGGCACCTCTTGAAAGAGATGTCTTTTCTTGTCACCCCTTGGCATTGTATATAAAGATGTAACAGTGCAATGCAATAATATAAGAGAACATTCACTGTGTCTATACTCTGTCCAATCTCTGTTCTTCCATTCTCTAACACGTTATCATGCACGTTAGCCTCTCCTAAACAAGATTAGGCCTGCTCAGGCGATAGTGACCACGGCGACACTTGAAGACGCCATTCATCGCCCTCTTCCTCCTTGGACTCGTCGCCGTCCACGCTCGAGACCAGCGACAACCGATTCTGGCCATCTCCAAATCCAGCGAGGAGCAAAGCGCTGAACTCTGGCAAACTCAAGCCAAGAACAAAGCAAGAACTCTGTGTAAGCCATGGCCAATGCAAGCATTAGTCAAATTCTTACCATCTTGGCGATGATTGACGTCGCTGAAGCAACTATTTGTGAGATTCTTTCCGTCTTGGAGAGGACCCCCCCAACGACGCCTGAGCCCATCCAACGACCGGCGTCCTCCATCCCAGCGATATCCCCGGAGCCCGACAAACTACTGCACTCTGGCGCGGCGCTTCTCCGCTCTTCACTGCCCTCCGATGGCACTCCCGAGCGTGCCGGCAACCGGGTCCCCGCCGCGACCGGCCTCAGCCCGGCAACCTCCAGCAGAGGATGCAGGGCAAGCACCGGTGGTGCAACAGCGCGTGAGGCCGGCAACACCCTCGACCCCGAGCTCGCTGCACCCCCCGCCACCGCCACGCCGGCGGCCTCTCCGGCAGCTCCTCATGGCCGGCGCTCCCGCACGCCACGCCGGCGACGGCCTCGTCTTCAGCGGGGCCTCCTCCCGGTCGGCGTCTCCTGCATGCAACCAGCAGCGGCAGCGCCCTCCGGTGCATCCCCGGTGACCAGCCCCAAGCGGCGCCTCCTCCCCACGCCCCCTCCTCACAAGATGGCAGCGACGGCGGCGGTTAGGGCTAATCCCTAACCGCCCAAGCCCTTATACCAGGGGCGGCTCGGATGGGCCAAACAGGCCGGTCCAACAGGCCGGCCCCTCAGACCGGTCCAATAGGCCGGCCCAGTAAGGCTTGTGTGCACTTCATGGGCCAGCCCATCCGGGCATATTGAAAAGAAAAAAATTCTGCACTGCTGATTTTGCAATTTAGCCCCTATATTTTCAGGCAATTGCAAAACAGCCCAAAGTGCAGTTTAATTTATTAATTTATTTGATGTTTTCTGTATTTCTTTGTATTGTAACTATATTTCAGACCATGTTTGTCTAGAAATCTGATATATGTCCCATGTGTTTGCCCTTTTTAGCATTCCCTATGACATATAGTTGTTACCATTTTGCAAGTAAACTCAATTTTCTTGCAACACATTTAGTAATTCGCCTAAATTAAGTCCACTGACTTAATCCATGGAATTACATATGCAAAATCATATTAATGTGACTACCTCCATATGATAATTGTAAATCACAAGGTAAATGGACACGAAATCTACTGTATGATTGCAGATTATTCCCCATTTGCTGTAAGGTCTACGTTATGTCCATATCGACATAATGATTACCTTTAACGTGCTCTTCCAGTTATCTATGTTTAACGTATAACACAAGGTGAATAGGATATGACATCCACTGACCATGTCAGATTATGTCCCTATTGACTGTGAGATCTACACCTACGGGTGATAATCTTCAACATGTTAACTTTAAATTAAGAGGCCTACATTACTTTATTTCAAATTCTTCAATTTGAATATTACAGTTTTGCATATACTATTGCAACATACCCATGATGTTTTTCATTTACCCACAGGTAAATTAATAAAATCTCTGGTCTTAATTCCATGTAGATCAAGATGGCCAAAGAATTTGAAGAGCTTGCGCTCGACGGTCACAACTATCCTACATGGGCAATGGATGTTAAGGTCAGCCTTGCGTCCCGTGGATTGTGGCGACACTCAACGCTCCCATTGAGGGAATACAACCGCTACAAGAACATCAACAATATTCTGCTTTATACATTATAAGGCACCATATCCATCCGGACCTCAAATCCGAGTACCTGATAGAAGAAAATCCACGCACATTATGGAAAGCACTTAAAACCAGATACGAATAGCAAAAAGCGGTTATTCTTCCCGAAGCCACTCATGACTGGGTACAACTTCTACTTCAGGACTTAAGTCCATTGAAAACTATAACCACGCTGTTCACAAGATCTGTTCTAAGTTACGCTTCTGCGAGAAAGAACCCTCTGAGGCAGATAAGATTGAAAAAACATTATCAACAATGCTTCCATCTGACCGGATCTTGCAGCACCAGTACCGCGCCAAAGAATTCCAACTTTACTCTGAACTTATACATGTACTCCTACAAGCGGAAAAAACATGATGAACTCACTCTGAGGAACCATCATCAGCGCAATGTCGGCGCAGCCCCGCTCCCAAAGGTACATTATAACGCTCAGAATAACAACAAGTTCGCTGGCTCTTCCAAACACCAACAGCAGAACTTCAAAGGAAAGCACAAGCGAAACTGGAAAAAAAAGCCACGTGCCATGGACAAGGGGAAAGGCATTGAAAAGCCAAAATTTGACAAATCTCAAGTATGTCAAAAGTGTGGATGCTACAAGCATTCCACCAAAAAGTGTCGCACCCCTCGACACCTTGTTGATCTATACCTGCAATCTGTGGGACACAAGAAACAAGCTCAAGGATCAAAATTTGAAGCACACTTCAACCTTCAAACTGACAAGTCAAAGGAAATTGGTTGTTCCACTGCAGTTCTCCTAGAACCCCAGGACAACCAGCATCTCCAACAAACCGAAGATCCGCTGAACACGGAGAATATGATCATTGAATTTGCTTCGAATGACATGTTTGGTGACTTCGAATAAGTCCCCCCCCACTCCACCAAATTTATCATAACATCTAAATGATATTATTATGTTGTAATAAGTTAATTGACATGTTGTCATCATATTATTTAAAGATAATATTGTAATAACATTATATATATGCACATTATCTATGTATAATAAAGAATTAATTCCTTCTTTTTATATATGGATTTCTACGGGAGTCAATCCGATGAAAGATGGTATGTGCCTTGTGGACACCTGGACCACAAACTCTATACTTAGAGAATTAAAATATTTCCACTCTTACTAAGAGAAAAGGAAAAATTTAACAATCGCTGGACGCGATGATGTAATTGTTGGCTCTGCTCGGGCCACAATTACTATTCTATGGGTACTCAAGTAATAATTGATGATGCTTTATTGTATCTCGATTCAAAATTGTATCGTACTAAACTATAGAGATATCCGTCAGAATGGGTTCCATATCGAAACCTGCGATGACAACAAAAAGGAATATCTTTCTCTTTACCATATACAACGGATATGGCAACCACATTCTCTCCTTATCGTCAAGATTATACTACACATATATCAAACCCATAGCACATGTTGCATACAAAATAATTTTCTAGAATGTCATTACATTCCAAACTTGGCTTACTCGCCTTGGTCATCCCGGCATGGGGATGAAGCGGAAAATTATCAACAATTCCATTGGTCATGACTCAAATGATGCTAAATTTTGATAATATTTGGATTTTATGTGCACTGCATGTGCCATAGGGAAGCTAATTTTAAGGCTCGCGCACCTTAAAACCCAAGCTAGACCACTCAAATTCCTTGAATACATCAAGGCGAGGTATGTCTTCTCAACCATTGACTGGACCGTTCAGGTATTCCTTGGTTCTAATAGACACATCTACACGATGGTCTCACGTGTGCCTTTATCCACATGAAACCATGCATGAGCTCATTATCCTGAATATCGAATTCAATCAATTCGAATGGACAACACTGCAAAATTATCCTCACGTGCCTTCAATCACAATTGTATGGCCTTGGAATTGCAGTTCAGCACTTTGTCCTATATGTCCACACTCAAAATGGTTTGGCAGAATCCCTTATCCAAAGAATTAAGCTCATTGCACGACCCTTAATTCAGAATTGCAACTTACCAACTTCACGTTGGAATCATGCAGTCTTACACACTGCTGACTTGGTTCAATTGCGACCAAAACTGTACATCATAGTTCTTCCCCTCTATGATTAGTACGTGAAAATCCACTAAGTATTTTCCATCTGTGATAATTCGGTTACATACCAATATCACCACCACGGCATACATCAATGGCCCCTCACAATATATTTGGGATCTATGTGAGAATAACTGTATTTCCGTCAATACCTCAAGCCCCTCACATAGGGAGTTATTCAAGGCCAGTATGCTGATACCATGAGGACCATTTCCAGGAATTAGGAGGAGATTCCAAGTACCAGAAAAAATGCCAAGAAATTAGTTGGAATGTCCAAGACATTTCTACCTCAAATCCACGTACTCAAAGCTCTGAACCCCATGTTTAGAAAATTTGTAACACATTGCAAATAACCTGCCAAATTCATTTACTGACTATAAAGGTGTCACAAAATCCTATAATCCTGAAGAAATGCGCCGGAAAGAGTGGAGGTACCAACAAAAACCGCTCAACTCCCCGTTCAAAGTAATAGGGGGAGAAGTATGGTCACACATCAGGATTCAGCTTCCTACAAGCAACAAAGGATATCGAGGCCTCCAAATCAGTAAATGCAAGTCAACTCCACGTTGACAGACACCTAATGGGTAGTATACACCCGGTAGATGGGCAACCTCCACCAACCCAGCTCAATAGTGCACACAATGACTGGAACATCGGAAAACCTAGACTCAACCGTATTGGGAAACCGCGAACAGTCACCAAGGGTAAACGATATTTCCATCAATTATATACATATATATAGATTCTAGAGAAATATATAACCAGAAGTCTACAATTGTCGACATACATTTCTCAACTAGATTGCAAACAACCTTCCAAATGATTCAGATCCAAAGACCATGGCCATGGCAAAGTGTGAACAACACTCAGACTGAACTCAATCGAAGGATGGAATCCAAGTAGAAATAATCTTGCTCAATAAAAGGAAGGTATTCACAAAAGTAATACCTACACCAGTTTTCTTCCTAAAATAGAATGAGAACAACAAGGTGGTGAGACGCAGAGCGAGTCTTGTAGCACAAGGGTTCACGCAGATACCCAAACCTATTCTCTAGATATGGAATCTCTTTCCGATACTTTACCTTAATGGCAGTACAAATCATCTATCTTTGCAGTTGATAGATGTAGTGACCGTATCTCTTTATGTGTCACTTGATTCAATCATACAGGTTCCCCATGGAATCACAATGTTGAATCCAAACACAAAATGCAACATATATTGTGTAAAATCAATAAGTCACTGCATGGCTTAAATTAGTCGAAATATATTTGGTACAACCGACTTAGTGAGTTCCTTATACAAATGGTTACTCCTACAATGATGATTGTCCACGCATGTTCATCAAGAAATCCTCTACAGGATTTTGCATTATCTCAGTGTATGTTGATGAACTATACACCATTGGCAACGCACAAGATATTGGCGATGCACGTGATCATCTAAAGATGGAATTTGAGATGAAGGATTTGGGTAATGCCAAATTTTACTTGAGATTACAACTCAAGCACCTTCACTCATGTGTTGTGGTACACCAAGCTGTCTATATCCAGAATTTATTGGAGAAATTCAATATGGACGAGATTTATCCATCCAAAACTCTCCTGGTTGTTCGATCTCTAGACGTAGAAAATGATTATTTTTAGACCATGAGACGATGGAAATGAGATATTGGGACCCAAGGTTCCATATCCTAGTGCCAGGCCCACCAAACACAATTGGTTGGGAGTCAATAATATCTTTCGATATCTCCAAGGCATGAAACATCTTGTCATATTCTTTCAAATTCAGAGAAATTTGGACTCCAATATCATCGGATACATTGATCAGATCCCCACTATGTCAGATCACAGACAAACTTTATGTTCCTACTCGGTGTGATAGTCATCCCATGGAAGTCTTCTAAACAGACCCTAGTGGCTACATCCACCAATCATTCTAAAATATGAGACATCACGTGTACGTGTGTGGCTCCGCAGAATGATAAACCACATGCAGCAATCATGTGGAATTGATCTATTGAATCACCAACCATTATCTCCAAGGTAATGTTGCTCGTGTTGCTCAGATGCAAATGGGTTACATAATGAGCAATATCACTATATTGCCCATCTTGCAAATTAGATCATGCGGTAGCCTCGCTGATTTATTCTCAAAGTCTCTACCAACTTCAAACATTTCTATAGTATGTTAATAGAATTGGTATGCGATGACTTCGAGATTTGCAAGGATCAGGGGGAGTTACTCTCTGATTATTAACCTATTCATACATCATATTGCACTCTTTCCCTTTATGAGTTTTTTTTCAACGTTTCTCATAAAAGGTTTTTAATGAGGTAATATCAACACAAAATCATATGTTGTATCTTCTATTTTTCCTACCGGGGTTTTTAAAGGAGATATACAAGACATGCCTATTGTTCTCTAAACTCATTTATGGGTTTTCTTTTAACAGGTTTTCTTCATATGAGTTAACAAGGAGACAATAACCATTATATGCTATATCATTTTCTCCTTATTTTCCCACTGGGTTTTAAAAGGAGTTTTCACAGCATATCGAACATCACTCCTCATATTTCCCCACCGGGTTTTTGGAGGAGTCTTTCTATGCACTGTCTACAGATGATGAAATTGATCAAGGGGGAGTGTTGTGAATCATTGTGTCCCTCCCGAAGGGACACAACTCTTAGTGATCAATTAGCAACTGTCATCTCTTTGTAAAGGCACCTCTTGAAATAGATGTCTTTTCTTGCCACCCCTTGGCATTGTATATAAAGATGTAACAGTGCAATGCAATAATATAAGAGAATCATTCACTGTGTCTATACTCTGTCCAATCTCTGTTCTTCCATTCTCTAACAAATTTTTGAGATGTCGGCAGTCACACTAGAATGCGAACACGACGTTAATACATATAGGAAAAAGTCATTTTTACTCTCTCAAATGTTACAGTTGTTTAAATAACCTTCCCTGCCCCCTGCCCCCTTATTTTTTGGTTTACTTTACTCGTTTCAAATTTCAATACAATTTACTTAACCCTCTAACTTGGTTTTACTCCTTGTTTAGCTGACATGGACAAAGGTTCAGTGGTTTTTAGCCACATTGGACTAGAAAAAAAAATCGCTAGTGTGGACTAGCTCTTCTTCGTCCATTCATGTTCTATTTCTTCCTCTCTTCATCCACATCTCCTCTGTTCTCTTCGGGGTTAGGGAAGAATCCGATAGCGCGACAAAATCTTGACCTTGATGATGCTTAACTCCAACGAAGTGCATGCACATCAGGCGAACACGAGGCTCCTGCGGTGCACCAGTCTCCTGAGAGCGTGGCGCTGCAGTTGTGGAATCACAAAATCGATCACACCGGGACAACAAGAGAGAGGAGAGGTATAGACGGAAGGAATCGGGCAGGGGCTCACCTTACACCAAGAAAAGGGACGGCGGAGCGTGGCTAGAGTCAAGAAAGGTGCCATTGATTTCAGCTATAGGGCGCACAAAAGCTTCAATCGACGGTGCGCTCAACTTCAGTGTGTCAACTTGCAGCTCCAATTGCATGGGATTGAGGCAAGGTGGTCCGGCGTGGGATCGAGCATGATTGCCATGGCGATGGCGATGCCCTGGTGCAGCGGCGCTAGGGGAGGGGAGAGGATGGCGGCGCAAAAGAGGCAGGGAGAGAGCAGTGAGGCCGTTGCAACATCGGGATTCATGGCCATGGCCATTCTGGGGAGGCAACTTGGATGTGGCAAGTGAGAGAGAAAGAGTGAGACAGAGAGAAGCGGTCTCATGAATTATTATTTTTTGTGATTAATTATGTGGATGTCCACGTGGGCAAAACTAGTGTCGTGGATAACACACGTGCAAAATCAAGCTAACATGGAAAACACGTAGGCAAAACCATCGTGGGTTAAATAAACGGTATTGAAACTTGAGGCAATAAAGTGAACCAACAAATAGATCGATGAGTTATCCAAACAACTGGGGGAGAAAAAGGACTTTTCCCATACATATAATATAACACCTGCTAACATATGTCAGAAAGAGCGATGGTGATCCCAAGTAGCAACTCCAGATATCACATAACTACTTTAACATTCAAATAGCTAGATGTAATGATGTGTTCACTCTCTAGAGGAAAGGAAACATCTAGAGATGCTGTATGGATAATTAGGTGCTAACTGTCACTGAAGCTCCATGTTAGGACAAATAGTCAACTTCCTCTCGACTACATAAACTATATTACCAACAGCTTCTCCACGACCTTCAGACTTCCTCGGAACGCGCCACCATGGAAGAATGAAACTTTCCATTGCCTTGTAATAAGTAAATACGCTCGCTGCAATGCTAATATCCACTCTACTCTTCAATTTCGGTACTCCTATTCCTGCAGAAGCATAAAAAAATTACAATAAGATCACTCAATTTAACATACAGGAAATAAAGACAACAGGAGAAACATACGCTTGGAATGAATGAACATCCTTGCGGAAGTTCTCTAGTTCGTCTGGATCAAACGAGCCATCATTAAACTATGTCATAGAGATCAAACAAATTAGCAAAACATTTGCTAGGTAGAAAAAGGCAAGTGGTATAAAGATGGAAATGCATGACAGTATGACAAACCAGCTGGATGAATTCTTCATCCAATTTTTTGTTTTGGAGAACTTCGGCCAACTTTTTGTTCTGAAGAAAACAGTAGATAAAGTAAAGCACATATATACCACATTCCTCCCCGTTTTGCTGTGGCACCTGCAAAGTTGTTTAAGGACCGTGACAAGAAATCCATATTCTAGAAGCAACTATGAACTGGCTAAAAGTACACGAGATTTTAAACACCATACCTTAGGAAACTCAAGCCGTATTTTGTTTATGAAGTGCTTGTTTTCTTCCCGCTCTTCAGTTTTATAAATATCACGAACGAATCTGGTATACCAGCAAAGAAAAGCTAAAAAACCCATGAGATTCTAGGCATGATACAATGTTGATATTTATGTGCAATCACAGTTATAACTATGTATAAATAAAGTCATTTCCACGAACATAGGCTAACAACTTGCCGGATAAATCAAGGACCACTAAATGCCCAGAACCATCAAAACTAACTATGCTCGTAAAGGGTCAGATGATTTGTGATGTGCTGTAGTAACGTTGGATTTGATGGGGCATATTCTGTTACTTGTTGTTATCCTATGATACTGCTATATATGAAACTTAGTGATTGGGCTGGCCCACTGGCTTTACATTTCAGGGGCACAATCTGGCATAATCTTCATAGTGGCAGCACGAGTACAAGACACCTATTTGGTTGTTTCAAAAATGGCTGGTCCC
The DNA here is from genome assembly GCA_019208055.1 of Stipa capillata. Taxonomy (NCBI): domain Eukaryota; kingdom Viridiplantae; phylum Streptophyta; class Magnoliopsida; order Poales; family Poaceae; genus Stipa; species Stipa capillata. Next base: position 153,826 of record JAGXJF010004876.1, read on the forward strand.
GCAACCATACTATAGCAAACATATTATCATAATGATCGTTATTATAATTATTTTGGAGGTTTGAGAGGAAGGAATAAAGAGACCACACCTTCTGATAGGTTCTCGCAACCTCGTCGTCGGATCTGTTGTATTAAGTGAATCCAGCAGCAGCATGCGTGGTCCTTTTTTAGTATCTGAGCAGTCTGTCTCGTCAAAGTGGCACAAGACAAGGAGGCTCCAGTGTCCCCTGTAGTCAGGAAAGTGCAAATTTGGTATCTGTTTGGCAATCAAATAAGTTAATCCACAAGGTAATAATGAGAGTAATCTACCATAAAACAATAGGGACAAAAGCATATTGTCTTGAAAATATTTTCTTAGCCTTTGTCCATTTAAGGACTTTTGATTTCTTTTCCTCGCTCCCGTTGATGTAACTGTTAAACCATAATGAATCCAAATATGTATAAGCACTCTTCTTCTCTTCATCTATGCGCTTCCAAAGATCCCTATGCACAAAGTTATAGCAGCAAATAAGGATACCAAATTCTCCAAGAAGACCAACTAATCGTGGGAAAAAGAGATAAAGGCCACACATACTCCATGTACAGATCAAAAATACGGGTATCCAACTTGTCTTGATTTGTCTTGTCCCTCCTGCTAGTCGCGATGCGATTTGAGCTTCTATTTTGTGGGAGGTTGTCATAAAATGAGGGCAATGCATTACTGGAACTCCCAGACATCTTCACTGCTGGCCTTCTACTTGTTCGAGATCGCTTGTTTTTGCACTCTGCACAAGGAAAAATAAAAATAACATTAGAATTTAAGATACCCACACATAATCTATTAAACACGAATCTCTTGTAACAAAAATGTTAATTAGACACACTTAAAGTGTAGCTAGAAGTTCCTCTAACTTTCAGAATATGCTATGCATATCACAAGTAGATCCACACTGCATGTATCTAAAATTCATTTCTATCCTATTGTTTTGTCACTCGGTTTAGAAAACCATCTACAAAAATCACATTTACTGTCGTGTTAAATTGAAATAAGACACATGACTAAGAACCTAGCACAATAAACAACCACTGACCCTGTTTATGCCGAGCGTACAAAGGATCAATAGTTCAGGCCTTTAGAGGGTCAAGTTCTTTTTTCTGTCGAATGAAAATGGTAGAACTCTGGTTCATGCATCAAGGCAAACAAAACCGGTTGCAGTTTCAAACAAGAAATTATCCTTTATGTAGGCATTCTCAATTCTCTCCAAAGGTTGTCTTCTACCATCTTTGCAATCTTCCATTATAAGAATTCATATCATTTTTTGACGACAATAAACACTCATCCAGGTTACAAAACTGTTCTGTTGTGTCATACATCCAAAGCAACAAACAGTTCAACACAAGAACACTATCAACAATACAAATATTCTTACATGCAGAGAATGGAATGGGAATGGTGAACTAAATAAGTATTAGAAAAATAATCTACTTAGCAAGAGCATAATTATGTGATAATCTAGAAATGATAATAGGAAAATGAGCATGTGGTAAACAAATGATAGGATCTGCTTTCTCTAGATGCAAACAGTTCGCCAAGCTACAACACAAATGCCAAGTATAAGAAATTCAACAAACTGCAAATCAATAATCTGACCTCAAATATAGGTAACTTTTTTCAGTTGCAACTTCCAATATATGAGATAGGGAACCATCCTATAACTTGATAGTGCACTGCACTAGACTACAAATCTCATAAATGAACACAATAAACACATATCTAAACACATAACCTGCAGAAATAATCGTCCCTATTAGCAAAACATATGTGCTGATCAATTAATAATTAAGCCATCGTGCTAGAATGTGCCAACAAATCTAACCAACCACTAAACTAATAGCCTTTGCAATTGACATCCAGAATTAAGACCTTGAAATGAGCAAAGACCAAGAAATTCTAGACGGTGCCTAGGAACTAGGCAACACCCAAGCCTGTCTAATCAGTGATTAAACGCTAGTCTACCATCCACCTAGCACCTTGGTGAACAATGTTAACTAGTACAAAAAATGACACATTTATACTCTTAATTATAGGCAGAATATGCATTGAAAAACAACATGAGGCTCTAGCTTCTACACACTAAAATTTTCCCTGTGCTTGAACTCAATCGAGCCTTGCAACATGTAATCAGCATCATTCGGATAAATGAACCGGAATATGCGAACATGAACTACACATACGCCACTGAACTAATGCAATGGGGCCCTGGACTTGTTGAAATTATGTGGAATATATGTACGAGTAGGTTACAATTAGAATTCTGGTGTAACTAGCAGATAGGATTAGGTAATGTTTGAGTTGAACATGTTGTAACTTGGGTTCCTATAATAATGGAGCGCCGTTGTATGTTATCTGAGGAGAAAGCTCGGACCAATTTGAGCCGGTATGGAGACGGCGATCAGATCGACCCCTACGGGCAATCAGACCGGCCGGTCTCGAGGAAGCCAGTGGCGTTGCATCTCGTAAACAAACATTGGTGTCTATTTTCTTCTTGCATGTTTACTTTGTTGATCCTATGATGCGCGACCTTGGTATTAGCAACGTGTGGGACTATGCAACCACGGTAAAGTCATGGAGATTAGTCGATGGCAGTAGCTATTTGAAAGGCTAATTTCGCAGCAAGTGGTATCAGGGCACTAGGTTGAAGATTGGATCTTGAAGAGGTGTAGAAGAATTCGACAATGACCGAGGGAGCCCATCAGCTTGCACATAAAATCCATAAGTGTTTGGAGCACGATGGCATGGAGCAGCAACATACGTGTCCCGCAGCGGCATGCATATACAAGGCGTCAAGTTGCAAGGGCACGGCGTTGTACGAAGCAGACAAGGCGCAAAATGAAGCATAGCAATGATGGCTCTAAAGAGGATGTCAGGGTCTGGAGCCGCGAAGCGGCGTGGTATGGGTTGCTGGTGGCTTCGGAGCTTCATGGTCAAGCAACGACGTGATCGCGGGCGTGATGAGGCGAGGCAATCAAGTGGTCAGACCTCCCGTCGAGCGGTCAGACGGCCGTTGGAGAACGACCGCAAGCGGCGGTCGAAATCATGCGGCTGATCCGTACAGGGCAATCAGACCGGGCATGGGACCGGTCAAATCAGATGTGGAGTCGACTGTGAATCGGAGTCGGATCTAGGAGCGATTCGGACACGGTCTGACAAGGCGTGTCGCTTGGACACAGGTCGATCATACCGGCCAAGGCGACAGAGGCGGCTTTCAGCAGGGCGAGCCAACGCTGGCTCGCAGGGCCGGGCTTCTAGTGCGTGGAGATGCGCAGGCGTGAGACTAGGACAGAGTGGTGTCAAACGGGGCTACGCAGCTTCAATTTGACGAGGCCGCGGACAGATTCAAATCTATGTGTAAACAAGGAGACGAGGCTAAGCCAAAGACTATAGGTGACGTGGCAGAGTCACAAGGAGTCTTATTAAAGGTGGAGTAGGAATCCAAGCGAACTCTACTCTGAATCGGGAAAGAGCACCCCCATAAGGGCTCCGGGATGTAGATTTTGACTGAACCTTGTAAAAGAATGTCAGTGTTTATTTTCTTCTTGCATATTTTCTTTGTTGATCCTACATTGTGCAACCTCGGTATTGGGACTATGCAACCACAAGGTAAAGTCGTGGAGATTAGTCGACGAAGGTCTCGCCATTGAGACGTTAATTTCGCAACAGGACCTATGGACAAAACATATGCACACACACATATGCAAGCTTCGGGCCTTGAATTAGAGCCAGATACTAATACTGCAGACCTAGCCGTGTAAGCAAAGAAAACATAGACATTTGACAGGTAAAGGTACTATAATCTGAGTCAGTGAGTCACCAGCGAACCTAGAAACCTTCTCCATTTCCCCCTCAAAAAAAAACTTCTCCATTTTCGAGAAACTAAACAAGGAGCAACAATCTAAACCCGAACCGAGCAGGGGAGCAGCCCAAAAGGCACCACAAACCAAGTGAACAGCAAAACAGATCACGAAAACATCCGAGGAATCACAAGAACAAGCCTAAAGTCGCAGAGAGGGAGAGAAGGTAAAGGGTAAGGGGGAAAAGAAGATTTGTTTTTGGGGTGCGCTCACCATCGTCGTCGTCGAGGTCGATGGGCGCATTGCTCTGGCTGCGGCGGGGCATGGAGACGACGGCGAGCTCCCCGGAATGGCGAGCGATTCCTAGGGTTTGGTTCGACGGAGCTCAAATTTGGGGAGTGGTGCCGGAAGGGGAAGAGTTTGGGGTTTTCTTCTTTTTTACGTTTTGCTTCTTTGCTCGTTTCGTCCTTGCTTTCTTTTCTGAAGCGAAGAGAACGTGAGGCGAGGCGCTGACACGTGGACACGGTTCGGCTGTCGTTTGGTTTTAGATGGTATGCGATTGGAGCCGTTAGATCTGGGTGGAACGACCTGACAAGTCCACGTGTGCAGACGCTGCACCGTTCAGGCCTTCACGCGCTTATCATGCTATCCTCCGTCTCCCGCGCCTCCCACCTTCTCCAGCCATCTTTTCACCTTAACACTAACCTCTTCAGAGACCTTGTTGGCTCTACTTCAATCTCTCTTCACGCAGTGTTGCGTTTCATCCATAGTTACTAAAACCAAATCGGTGATCGACTGGTGATCATCCAAATCGGTGATCGACAAGTGATCAGCTGTTCGAATTATGGTATAGAAGTTAATGGTTAAGTAGACTAATTTCTTCACCTTACCTGCGTGGCTTACTTGGCCATGTGGCTAGAGGTCGGGCTGTTTACGAGGCCTCCACAGTCCATCCAGCCTTAGAAGCTGGTTTAGGTCAAAACCATCCAGTTCAACCGTGATTTATCTGATTCATCGCAGGTCGTCTACTTGAACGGTCTATCATCCAAACCAGACCAAGAGAGGCTTTGGTTTCACCTTTTTCCGGTTGAATCGGTGGTTCAGTCAACCATCGGTCCTTCGATAATACTGTAGCTCCGTTGCATTCAGGCAATATTGCAATAAGGGTCTCTCTCTTTTTTTTTGAAACGAAAGGCAGGAGCATCGTCCATTCATATAGATTCGAATTATGAGATATTTACAAGAGTTTGCATGATTTGCCTCATGGCGATAATCTCGTGGAAGTTTGCATCGTGTTGGGCGGGTTTGGTCTCCCACCCGTATGTACTAGATTGTGATCATATGCCATACTATATTGAGAAATCTCCTCGTGCACCAAAATGGAGACATCCCGGGAGCATAATGCTTTATTCTAGAACACGCGACGATTTCTTTCCTTCCATACTCTCAACATGACATAGATCAAAACACCACTAAGATGGCAACGGTGTTTCTTATCTACGCTCCCGAGCTCGGTGTCCCACCAATTAGAGATGTGTTGTTGTGTCCTCTCCACCGAATTTATCACTATTCCGTTACAGAGGGAAACATTCCGCCAAACGCCCTTGGTGTAGGTGCACTTCCAGTATAAGTGAGTTGCGGTTTCCGAACGCGAACAGCAGAGTAGACACATCGGGTCGTTTGGCCACCCACAAATGGCGAGGTTGTCGGTAGTTAGTATGCAATTGTGGAGGACAGTCCAAGCGAAAAATTTGCATTTTGATTCCACGTATGCCTTCCAAATCTTATAGGCTTCAAAGGGTGGCATCATCCCAAGGAGCTGTGTCGTGTAGGCTGATTTTGTTGAGTACGCTCCTGAAGGCGTCCATCTCCAAGTGATTGTGTCTCGTGCGGCTGGGTCAAGCGTAGTCGCTTGAAGCCATGACCATAGATCGATAAATTCCTATAGTTGCTCTGTGGTGGAGATGTTCTGAAGGGCCCTTACTCAAGCTCCTTTTTTACTGCCCTATTTTTTCTTGTTGCGATGTTAAAAAGTTTGGTACTCTATGTTTGTGTGTAGGTCAGCCCATCCAGCCATCATGCCAAATGGAGGTTTTTTCGCCATTCCCACATTCGGTTTTTTATTTTTAAAAATATCTGATGACTGTGCATGTATTGAAGAGCTCTCTGTCTGAACTGTTGCATGGCGAAATAGAACCATGACACGGTCTTGAGTCATCCGTCCAGTGAGTACCATCGTAATCGAAGCACCGTGCTGAATCTGTGGAGGTCAGATATGCCTAGCCTGCCAACAACAAGGTCTTTCAAACCGTAATTATCATTTTCATAGAGTTCGTGACTTCATGTACCAAGAAAGAGTTTTATGTTTAAAGGGACTACTTTTAATTGCCTCCGGGTCAGCAGCTTATCATGTGAAAATCAGTATTCGGTGAAAATCTAAGACTTCTCAACACAAGATTTAATAAAATTTGGCCTGATGTTTAGGGCTTGTTCCTTATTAGAAATCGTAGCGAATGAGCCACTCCTATTGTCTCCGACAGTCCAGGATTGTGCAAGCCTTAGACCGAGCTGGGCTTTGTTCAGGGAGGAGATCACGTAATTCGTATGGTACAATACCAGTGAAATACTTTGATCTTGTGTTACTGACTAGGTTACTATTGACTAAAAAACTATAACTCTGACATTTATATCTTTTTTTAAAGTTGGTCACATATTATTATTTTTTTCGTGGACCTCCTCTACTCTCATTCTATTTCTAGACACGAGGAAGAGGTTATCAGAGGCGACGATATAGCACTGCATATGGACGAGGAGATATATGTTTGTGGATCATTAAAAGAATTTGATTTATTTGCCAACAGAAAAACATGTGACGAACGTGGAGGTGTTTCGATCAATCCCTAAAATATTAAGTAAGATTATAGTCTCAAATCACATAATTAAATTAGTTTTAATTATAGGGTCGGACGGATTTGGATGCTACAAACATGTTTAGTCTCCTTGCTCATGCTTGTCTAGCTCAATTTGCCTCGCAAGGTTAACAGACATAAAACTTTTGCCACACTGTGAGTGTACGGGCCTGAATCGTTCTTTCTGCCGAAGCAAACAGGGTTATACTAATCTATTTATACACGAAAATTAATTATCCAATTAATTAGAGAAAAATCGGATAAAAATTATAATTACAATAGGCTCATCATCTAGCAAACTAGTGCGAGAATACCCCCGACCTAACAAGCCACGGCTGCAAAAACAAGTCCAAACTCAACACATGCCACTAAATAGCCCCACACATCAACACCGCCTTTAACATCATTGTCATCACCTCTCACACGCGATCTAATGAGTTAGTCTTCACCGTGGCAAGTAACCATGTGCCGAACACCCAAACGGTTGCGCCAAGCCCATGCTAGCCGAGCCACCACCATCAAGCACCACAATGGTGAAAGGCAAATCTGATTTCGATCAAAAGCAACCGCTCATCATTGTTGTCATCGCCACACTAGATGTCTTGTCAAGAGATCTGGGGTCACCGCCCCGGCATCCACGTACTTTCATCCACCGGTTTTCCAGCCAACACTGGCCACCACTCAACACAGATTAAGGGCTACAAGACAATGCCTCCAAGAAAGAAAATGGTACAAAAATACCATCATTGCCTTGATATAGGAGGACTTGGATTTAAGGTTTCTGTCAAAACCCCCGGAAAGAGTGGACACACACAACTCCATAACGACACCTCAAAAAAATGAACCGCACCTGCAGGTGTCACCGTCACCAGTTCTAGCTAGAAATGCCGGAACAAGGCTTTTGCCCGAAGCTACCCAGCGCTGCAGGACTCCCATGCCGGCCGTGCATATCCACGGCCTAGACCTCCAAAATCCCGTCGACAAGGCCAGAGCTGCCACCAACCTGCAGCCAACGCAAAGCAGGCAGATCCGCACAAGGACGAGGAGGCCCCAACCTCCACGACCTCGTCCTCGAGGCTGGTATCGCTGACAACCAGCGGCCTGCTCAGCACCATGCGAAGCCGGCCCAGATTTCCGCGTGCAGTCCGCCTCACGAACCCCACCAACGACCCCTCGCCTGACCAATTGGCGCAGGCACGACCCTTCGCCGCAAGAAGCTCGCTGCACCACCTCGCACCGACGCGACCGGTCGTTGTGCCCGAGCTAGCCAACTGCGACCGCGACATGTGGCCGCCGCCTCAACGTCCGGACTCCATCGCTCGAGAGAAAAAACAACCGAAGGAACCTCGGCCCCCACTAAGAACGAGGTCTGCCGCCACCGCGGACGAAGCCAGCGGCAGCGGCAACGAGGAGATGCGGGAGTGGCCTGGCGGCGCTGCACGGGAGCCCTTCACTTGTTAGGGCTGACTCGTTTGAACCCTGCTTACTTCTATACACTCCTTTTGTTTCTGGTATACTACATGTTATAAAATAAATGTGATTTGTTCGTTCAGAATAAATTAATTCATCGGATACTGCATATCATGTAAAGTCACGCACGCACACGTATATATGCTCTTTGGTGGACAAACTTAACTTTTGGACATCCTTCACAGGCAGAGACAGGTGTGTTGCTAACAATGTAAGAACAACGGGCCGGTCTCATTTCCTCTTATGCAAATATTTTTGCATGTATAATCAGCACAACGAATCTTATCGATATCTAGCCACTGCCACAAAAGAACAAAATAGTGTCCAATTAATAACCTTTTGTCTAATTATAATTGTAGATAGGCCCATGGCATATTACAAAATGTATTATATTATTACTGAGAATGTCATCCAAGATGCATAATTGAGCGGTAAGCATTACTTCTGCCGGTGGGCATTACTTTTGCACTAAAAGATTCAAGATAGACCCATGCCGAGAAAAAAGAAGGGGAGACAGAGAGAGATGAGAAGATATGCCTAGTCGAACTATAACATTTTTACCTTAATTGCGTCTCATATGCACCCAACGTTGCAGTTTGTGAAGTGCCTAACTAGCTAAAGATCTCTAGTGCCATCCTAGCCGTATTGCACATGGTTAACTCTTTCGGTTTGTGAGAAGTTTGGGTGCCCACTGAAAGGACCGAAATTTCGGTAATGAATTCAATGGAGGCCAGAAAGGGTGTTTGAATTGTGCACATAAGTCGGCCGAAACCTGACTGAAATTCAACTGAAATTTGACCGAAACCGAATCCTTTCGGGTCGGTGAAATCATGCCGACATTTCGATGAAACTGTGTGGACTTTGCTTGCACTTTGTCTTTGAACTTTTTCAAGTTGCATGGTCAAATTTTTTGACTGAGTTCAGTTCTAAGTATTACATAAATGATGACAGTTCAGATAATAATAAGAGAGAGATCTAATAGTGTTTATATGGGTGTCCATATATACCCCCGAGAGCGAGCCACAGCCACACACACTAACCAGGTAAGACATAGCCTATAGCTAGCTCATGGCTTCCCTCTCCTCCCTCCTCCTGGCCTCTGCCTTCCTCCTCGCGGGCGCCGTCCTCTTCCACCGCTACGACGCCGGCGGCAGGAACAGCAGCCGCACCGCCACCACGCACCTCCACTTCTACATGCACGACGACTACACGGGCCCGCACCCCACCGCGATGCGCGTCGTGTCCGGGCGGTCCCTGTGGGTCTCGCCGGCCACCAGCGACGACGATGACGACGCCACGGCGACGTCGAAGTCCCTCAAGAGCGCGCCGCGGCAGTTCGGCGACATCGTTGTGCTGAACAACGCGCTGACGGAGGGCCCCAGCGGCGGCAGCGCGCGGGTGGGCACGGCTCAGGGCTGGGCCGTGCGCGTGTCGGAGGGCGGCATCGTTTCGGACCTGACGCTGCACCTAGTCCTGGAGGCCGGCGAGCACCGAGGGAGCTCGCTGACGGCGAAGGGCCGCATCGACATGGACGCGACGGTGCGGGAGTCGGTGGTCATCGGCGGCACCGGCCGGTTCCGGTTCGCGCGCGGGTACATGCTCACCAAGAACTACGACTACAGCCTCGCCACGGGCGGCGTCGTCGAGATCGACGTCTACGTGCAGCACGACTAGGCGCGCGCTGGCGCGGGCATTCATGTGCTGCCGTTGGATCTGGCCACTGTCTTTCCCACTGCCACTGTGGGTGAGGACGTGTCGGGGAGGGGAGATGAGGAGGCAGTTAGGCCGTAAGGGGTGCGAAATATTTCTGTTGTAAAAGACCGTCTGTGGTAGTATATTTTTTGTAAAAACCGTATGTGATAAGATTTATTATACGTTCATAATGACGTGTCTTAAAATGATTATTTCTGTAACAGTGAGAGGAGTTTGATCTTTGATCGTGTAAAAGCACCTGCAGGGATACATCTACCAACTGTGATAGTGGCGAATGTTGTACATGTTCCCCACCTGCATTTTAAAACTTTTATTGTGAACCTAGGAGACATCCGCGTTCAAATTTAGGTATATGAAGGGCACCCGATACACCCCTTTCTTCAACCGTCTCTCCATGACTCCACTATGTTATTCATTCTTCTAACCTGAAGTTACACCATCCTACTCGTTACACTACAGATTAATATGCAAGCTACCACATAAGGGCACGCTCAATATCTATGCAAATTTCATGATCAAATCCAATCTCATATCTGAGCTGAAAGAAGACAAATAATTTAATTCATTTTCATTTTTGGCTCTCAAATAAGGTGAAATTTGATCATGAGATTTTGCATGGGTATAGAGCATGCCCTACTAGTACTCCAAACTATTTGAGTTTTGATGTATTATGTAGAACTTCTACACATTTTTCCAAGGAATTTGCAGTTTCACCGATTCAAATGGAATTCACAACTTTGGGTCACTATAATATGCCCACACTCTCCATGACGGCATCCCTAACTACATCTAGTGGGGGTGGCCACTATATAGCTCCATTAATTAAATGTTGGTAGCACACGCGTGCTTAGCGTGTACGCCGTCGTGTCGTGATGCACACATCCATGAGGGACATACCGCATCCTACTGCTATCCGTTTCCAGTTCTGTACTCTATAGGCTCTAGCCAAGGGATATGCCAAGGTGCCAGCTAATCAGCTCGAGGAGATACACATTATGATAAGCTGCATGATATAACCGTGAAGCTGACTCTACCCTATGTTTTGTTCGATTATTATTATTCTAAATAAGTATGCTCTTTCATGTTTTATTGGTTCTGACCTTGGCTCGCTAGTCCAACGCAAGGGGCCCCTGCCGTTGCATAGTCCTGCCATGCATTACTTTATAATAATGTCAGGGTCTTTTGTAGTCCATGCCTCGCGAAAGAAAACATGTCTTTTGTCCTTATATAATATATTCCCTCTGTTCTAAAATAGATGATGTTTTTAGTTACTAAATCTCTAACAAGCAAATTTGACAAATAATTTTTATACGAATATACAATAAAAATTACAAAAATATATATATTGTGAAATTATTTTATATAAAAAATCTAATGGTATAATTTTTAACTAACAATAATAAATAATTTTCTATTGACTATATATTTTTTAAGAGGTCATATATTTTGAGACGAAACAAGTAGTTCTAATTGCAAGGTCTGGTAGACCAAGGCAGCTAGAAAGACCCCGAAACAGTTTCCCCCCCAATCCAAAAACAACCTCTACCAGGAGCTACTCACGGCAAACGTTTACCGCCGAATTAACCGGTAAACACCCTTACAAAGTTACGAGTAGCTATTAGCTTTACTGCCCGACGAGCAGGACGCACTTGCCTGCCAGCTACTATCGTAACGTGGGCTTTCTTCTTCTGGGCTAAGTTTCTACCTTTTATTTCCTCTCTTTTTTCCCGGTAAGGCCGTCTTTTGTTTTTCCTTCAGCGCAGAGTTCCCGAGGCCCAACCTTCTATTACGTTGTGGGCTTTGTCTTTGTGGGATTTTCTTTTGCTATACGTACCAGGGTCACTTTGTTCAGACATCTGCAAAATAAAAATTGGAATTCAGATTTGGCCTATATTTGGGTTTGAACTACAAGTGTGTGATAAATTTATCTTAAAAATATGGGAAAATTTCAAAGACTCAGAAATAACCTATTGAGCTTATATATATATTTTCAAGAGATTCCAACATTGAAAAATCCCTTTGCTTAATAGATCTTTTATCTACACATTATTCAAATTAGGGTTTTTAACCTGCAAAAATTGTAGCAAAAAGCATGACTATTTATTTCCTATACAAAATGATGAGAAATAAATGACTAGCACAATAGTGCTCACTTATTTCTTTCTTTTCTACATGACACGAATGACCATATTTTTGATGTAATTTTGCAGCTTCTCATGTCATAATTAACATTACTTATATCCATGATCTTTTCAAACTCCAGAATCTCCTCCTCGTAGTATGTTCAATATATTTAGCTGGATGCAGAGAGGCATACGTGTGATTCTAGAGGGCGGCATTCGTTCTAATCCTCGCTTTTGAATGCTGTTGCACCTCACCTGAGCCTCTCGACCTACTTGGCGAACTCCTCCACAAAGTATGCACCGGGTCATGTGGCCCTCGCGCCGCATCCACCTCCTCGGCCGTCGCCTCCTCCACATGCCGCTATGATTTTGTTACCATACATTAGATCAATCTTTGATCACATTATTAGTGTAGGGATCACATCATTAGTGTGGGGCATAGAAGAATAACGTGGTAAATTATATAGATATCACGGAACTTTTTCAAAACTTCCTCCAAAACATAGATAACGGCATCTATCGTGAAATATACTTAGTGTTCTTAATCAAAATATAACCTAACTTATAAAATAGACTAACCTGGCCACTAAGGCAACTCAATCTCACGCATGCACCAAAACTAATCAAGTCGATTTAAAAGAACATGTCTTTTACATTTCTCCCTGTCTCTAACAAAACTAACAAACTAACTAATCTCACTCAAACCTCTTTTTCATCTTATTTTAAATCAATCAGATGAATTAATTACTAATAGTAAGGCGTTGCAGCTGCCGGCGTCGAGCTTCGTCTCTTGCTAACACGTTCCGGTTCAGAAGCCTCCACGCCCTCCACGACCCCGTGGCCAGCATCTTGGCCACGAACGCGTCAGGCTCCGCGCACAGCGCCTCCACCGACTCCGCCTGCCTCTGCATGGCCTCCACGAGCGCCTCCTCGCCCGCGTACGACGACGTCGCCGCGGCCCGCCTGAGCCTCTCCGCCAGCGTGACGAACGTCTCCGCGAACCGCGCGCCGATGCCGGTGCCGTCGGCTCTCGCCGCCGCGTCCACCGCCTCGGCCCTCGCCGCGTCGGTCGCGTCCACGAAGTTGGGCACCTCCCCGCCGTCCGTCTCCTTGGACACGAACGTCAGGAACTCGTTCGCAGCGTAGTGGACGAGCTCCTCCGTCCCGGCGACCGTCCTCAGGTGCCTGTCGCGCAGGCGCCGCGTGGAGCGGACGATCTCCTCCGCCTCGGCGAGCCGCGCCTCCGACCACGCGGCATTTTCGCGCAACGCCGCCACGACCGCCTCCTGACCCGGCCTCCCGTCGAGCACCGCCGCGCCCTGCCTATAGTCCTCCGCCTCCTCCGCCAGGCACTCGGCGAACTCCACGGCGATGGCCTCAAACCAGTCCACCTCGTCCAGCTGCGCGAGCGAGGGGAACTCCAACTCCGTGTCGTGCAGGTCCCCGGTGACCGCGGACTGCAAGTTCCTCAAGGTGTCCTCCAGACCTTCATCGATACCTTGCTCTAGCATGATGTACTCGTCGGAGAAGCGCGCCGCCGCCGCCATGATCGATCTCTCTAAACTAATCTCGCTCGTATAGCTATGTTATATTTTTGTTGGGGCGACGGCCTCGCCTCGATCCGTATATATAGACCGGCCGGTGCGTGCGGTTCTCCCGATTCGACTCGGAAAGGAATACGAATACGTACCTGTCCGTCCGATTGTGGAGCAGAACAGGTCCGATTTGTAACCGTCTCTGCATGCACGTTGCAAAGTTAAAGAAGACAGGCCCACCTCTCCGAACTTGAGATATTTTTAATTGGGAAAATTTAGATCTCATACCGCGCGCCTCGCTTCTTCTCACTGTTAGAGAGAGACATGAGTTGCCTGTCTATATACTATCTGCATTACACAAGCCGTGTCGTCCCAACTAATACTAATGGCGGTGCTGCGTCGTCTCATCACAACGTTTTTATGCACCGTCTTCATCACCGGTCCGCTCTCCCCTGCCGGCGGCGGATCAGGATGGAATGCCGCCCTTGCATCACATGCATGCCTCCTCTCTTTATTATCCATGAAAACAATTTCTCGAATGGTGGACTTTTTTCCTTTAGAGAAGGCAGAGTTTTATTGCTCTTCCGCTCTTTGCATCCATTAATACGTACAAGTGTTACAACATCTACACCATTCTGTCAGCTGCTGCTACGTGTGATAGGTGCAGCCACAGAAAACAATCCGGTAGATACACTATAATCATACGTAGAGAATTCTCTTGTCTTTCTTTCTCTTTACCTCTCAAATCATAGGTGTTTTCTTTCATTATTTCTTTCACGGACTGATTCGACCCTTTTTCTCTAGTTACAGAATGATGGGCGAGATGTTTGTAGTTTCAGAAAACGCAATATTTTACAATTGTATTTCAAGAAGAAAAAATTTTAAGCCATCTTTTCATTACATCAGTTTTCTCAAGCTGTCTTCCCGTTACGTCCGGTTTGAACTAAAGTTACGTCCTCATAAAGTTTTTCGCGTGGAATGGAGAGCACAGGTGGCAAATATACTAGGATGGAAAACTGCAGTAGATGACAAAACAATATGCATTGATAAGTACCAAAGTATTAGTAGATAAATATGCAATAGACAATTCAACAAGTATAACAAATAAATACTAAGATATACAATTGACAAATATACAATACATAACCTATAAAAAAGAGCAGATGTCTATCAAAAAATGCAGTAGACCACGAACAAAAATACACTAGAGAAATATTTGCAATAGACGATTGACGAATATGTAGTAGAGAACAAATCAGGAAATACATTACACAACCAAAACTATACGGTAGAGTTGTAGTACAACATAAAACCAATGAAAAGATGCAACACCAAAAAAATATAGTAGACGACTAACATAAATAGAGTAGACGACTAACAGAAAAATGTATTACATGACTAGCAGCTGATAGATACATGGTTTTCTTCCCATGTTGTCACATGTTTCATCGGTTTTTCACTAAGGTTTTCAATGTCTTTGTGTTTTACATTTAGTTTTCCACCAGTTATTTTCACCAATATTTTCGTGAGCAATAGGAGGGGGGAGGGGTGGGCGCATATATTCTTGATAGAAAAGTGTAGTAGGACGATGAATAAAAGTATGCAATAGACAAATACTGAGAAAATGCAGTAGACAACTGCTAATAAGTGCAGTAGATAATTGACAAAAAAATGTTGTACTCAACAAACTATATGCAGTACACGACTAACACTGTGCAATAGACATCAACTAAAAAATATAGTACACAACTAACATATGCAGTAGAATGGTATACGATATGTAATAGATTAGTTATGTAACATGCAATATACATCCAGTTGGCAAATAAGCAACACCAAGAAAATGTTCAAATAGAATATATATTTTTGCAAGGGATTTGTTGACGATTGATAAATCGCCGATCTTATAGTTGTCGTAAACAGAAGATTTGTTGAAGGGTAGGGACTCTAGGGGCTGTCGTCTAGTAGCACCGGGAAACAGGAACAATGATTTTTAGATAGGTTCAGGCCTCCCTTAGGATAACAACCCTACGTCCTGTTAGTATGTATTGAATCACGAGTAGCTTATAAGGATGCGTTAGTGGCTATTCTAAAGGGGATCTAGACCTAGTCGGGATCCTCTCTGAGTAGTTCTAGATGACTTGACGAATCTTCTTGAGTAGGCGGGGTGGGAGATTGAAGCTTCGGCATGGCTAGGGCTCAATCTCTAAAGGCTCCTGTAGGCTTGTGTATTGTTCTGGCTTGCCTTTCCCCGCTGGGCTGTTGGGGTCCTTTTATGGAAGTTCCTCCGAGTCGTAAGAAGCAAGGACTTATCTCTTGGTTGGATTCTATCTTTCCTTTAAACATAGGGATGAGCCTCCCAATTCAAAGGGTTTTCAGGATTATTACGACAATCCCCTTATCTCCTGGAATCTATAGCAGGCACATCTGTTGCTTTGGGTTATCTTGGGAATCGTATACGGATACCAAACTATACACAGTATAGTGTATTACTCATCATCAGGATCAAATAGAAATTTTGGTTGAACAAACTGAATGTGGTTATGACACAACTGAGAACTATTTATTGAAGAAATAAAAAGGCACTCCTAGGACAATCCTCATAGCTATTTGTTGAACAAAAAAATATAAATTGAACCCAGAAAGAATTAGTGAAACAAATAAGAAGGATACGTGAATCAGTTCAAACAATTGGTGGATGTATGAAACACTAGAACTAATGGAAAACAAAAGAAAGAAGAAAAGGAAAACAAAAAAAAGAAATGTTACTATTTAGTAACTTCTAACACAAAGGTTGCATTTCATATTCGTAGTTCATTGAAGAAACTTAGCTAGCTAGCGCTCATACTGTCATGCAAGTATCGCTCATTTGCTAGCCAACCTAACAGAGAGAACGGAAAAAAACGAGGAACAAGAGGAATAAAGACATCCAAGGGGCCAATACACTAAGCCGACCACGAAATGACACGACCCAGGCTTGTGAACTAACCGGAGAAAGAAGAAAAGCGAGAATAGGGGTAGCGACAGAGAAAAATGTAGAAAGTGGGAGGAGAAAGAAGAGCAGCCAATGGAGGCCGACACAACGAAACAACGGGTGGGATGCCCTAAAGTAGGAAGTAGTTCACACATGCAAACATGTCTCAATGAAAAAAGTCATCATTTACTCATTTCTTATCGAGTAATCGTTACTCGCTAGCAATTTCAATCTCTACCACTGGCAGTGTATTGACATATATGTGGAACATATTTTCGTAGATATTTTGTGTTTGAATCCCTATATTGTTATGCATCTACTAAGGAAAACTGACTTTACATTGACTCCCCTAGCTCATCCCCACTCTAACCCCACTGCTAAGAGTCTAATCAAAGCAGACGGTTAAAGATAATATCTAACAGTCCATCGGCAAAACACCACATGGCTGACCATAGGACAAATAATTTATAGTAACCAAGCTGATCTTGTGACTTACAATTAATACCACAGATAGTAAAATCTCGTAGCACATGACTGCCATACGACACAAGGCTATTGGAAGCATAGGACAAATAATTTACAGTAACTACGTTAGCCATCATTTGTGGCGGCCAATGGTGCTATACGCTTTCAGTAACTGACCACCATGACGAGTACCTTCGGCT
This sequence comes from Stipa capillata, assembly GCA_019208055.1. Taxonomy (NCBI): domain Eukaryota; kingdom Viridiplantae; phylum Streptophyta; class Magnoliopsida; order Poales; family Poaceae; genus Stipa; species Stipa capillata. The sequence goes on from JAGXJF010004876.1 coordinate 171,045, forward strand.
ATGTTCGTCGGCAAGCTCTCGGGAGATGATTGTTGACCCACACGTGGCAATGGTGCGACTGTTCACCGTCGGCCTTTCACTGTAGGAACAAACAATAACCGATGGTACCATCGAGGATTGTGGAATGCCTGACCAATAGTGTCTGACGGTGTTGGCCTACAGTTAATCGTTGGCCATGGTTTTAACCGACTTTTAACAGAGATAACCGTCGGTTTCATGATCCTTGAGAAATTTCAGGATTCTATTGGGCATCTCCAGTAAGGTGATGTTAGCCTTCTCTTAGAGGTGCCACATAGTATTTTTGTTGAGTTTAAGGGGAGAGAGAAAAGAAAGAGAATGTTGTCTTTTCTTGGTGAAGAGATGATCCCTTCACACCTAAGAGATCACTATTTTCTCCATTATACAATATGTCTTTCCTTAAACCCATGTTTTATAGTTTAATTTTAATCATATATGCATGCATGCATTAATTGCTGGAGATGGCATCAAGGGATAGCCTATTGTATAATATGTTTTTGTTGTTATCTTTAAATAACATGGAAGATATAAGAGATGCCCTTAGTGCCCCTCCCACACCCAGCGATTCATTTCCATGTCCACACTTTTTCTCCTGCTTTCTCTCTCTAGCACCCTCTCTCTCTATCCCTCCCCTCCTTTTGCCCGAGGGGCTGTACGACGACCATCGACCAGTGGCCAGGGAGAGCTTGGTAGCCTGCAGGAGCATGGAGGCAGGCAGTCCCAGGCCGTGGGAGGTGCGGAGCAGACCACAATGCCCCCTCTGACTTATGCTACCCTCCCTCACCATGTCTAGCGCCCTCTCGGTCGTTTTCATTGTGCCTCCTCAGCAAGGGGCACCACCTCCCTTACCTTGAGTGGCACTGCTTCCCATCAACCCGACAGGTTTGGGGGTCCAGACCTAGGATCTTGGAACCATTTTTTTAGCATTTTCTCTGAGTTTTTGTTGATTCGATGAAAAATGTGTTAGAATGGTGAAAATTTATGATTATCTTCCTAATCCAAATGGGCTCATTTGTTGAATTTATTCGTCCAAATGGTGATTTTTTGTTCAAGTCCTTCGTGGTGCACCTTTTGTTTATGATCTAACCATGAGACGAAGGTTGGAACAGGGAATATCTTTTTGGTTTATGAAATGGTAAACTGTTGAAATATGCATGATTTCTTATTGTGTGTTCATGAAATGGTCCAGGTGAAATGGTTGGATTTTCATCACCACGATTAAGTACAAATATTGGTACATAACTTTTGTACAATTTCGTTCATTTTTTTAATGAAATATACAAAAATTTGTTCGAGATTTGAACAAATTTCTGTACAAAAATTTGGTTCATGATTTGTGCTCATTCGTTTATTTTGTTCACGTTCATGATTTGTGTTGATCCGTTCGAGTGGTGACTATATTTTTCCCTATCTGTTAATCTTCATTGTGCATCCGAACCGAATATATGAACTCTTTAATGCTTATTTATGATCCAAAGATGGTAGAAATCATAAACTTACATCTCTCATTGTGTTGCATCTACTAAGGAACACGAGAACTATCTTGGGGATTATTTCTCCCGATCTATTCATGTTCAACGGAGAGAGGAGGGGATCTGAAAATGGTGAAAATCATGAACAAAAATTGGTGAAAATGCTGGAAATCATGAAAAAAATTGAATGATGGTGAAGTGCCGCTTTTACACAGTGCTAAGGTAATAGAGAGAGAGATGCAGTTTTTTTTTGCAAAATATCGGCATGAATCTTAAAATAGGACGGAGGGGTGTGATAGTAAATAAACGCCTATGTAGACTTGAAATTACGTTTATGAGACTAGTTCCCTAGATACAACATCGTTTGCTCATACTGAAGCCACGACAAGGTAGTGTCATCATTGATATGTGTGTTTGTCGTAGTATATATACTACAGTTCCCGCTACCGAGTGATAAAAACATGTAAGTCGTAGAAAGCTTCTTACGATAAAAAAGATCAGACCATAAGTTGTGCGATGAGGAGGCGGGTTCGATCGATCAAGGTTGTGAGAGGAGGAGGTGAGCTTTCAATCCGTTTGGCTAGAATTTGAGAAATGCACTTGTCAACTGTACTTTCAACAAACGACGTCACCCATCTTCTCAGGAAGAGGAATAAGGAGACTTTCTCTTAAAAATGTATACTTTGGTGAGCTCTCGCGACCCCCACCCTCCCCACCGGCCCACACCGGCGGGGGCCACTCCGGCCCCGTCGGCCACCGCCTCGTCGTCCCACGGCTGCACCGGCCTACTGCCGCCGCCTCCCCCCGCCCCACCCACTGGATTTACGCCACGCATCTTCCCTGGGCCGTCCTCGCCCTCGCCCCAGTCCGATCTGGATCGGGTGCTGGAGTCCCCGCTGCCGCCGCCGCCTCGTCGCTCTGGGATGGTAAGTCTAGAGTTCGGTGTGGTGCCTGAGACGCCCCCAAGTCTGCTTGTACGGACCGCGTCAGCCTGCTCTGCTGGAAGCCACACTCACCACTGTGCCCCGCCCCCGTGCATTAACCCCATCACCTTCAATGCGGGCGGTTGGGGCAATTGGTGTGGCTGTCTCGCTGCGCCTTCCTGCGTTGCTAGCCTACCCACCGCGGCCGCTGAGGGGCTCGAGGTGGATGGGATGGCGAGGTGGGAGCTCGTCCAGTCCCGTCGAGCGCGCCGGGTGGCTTTGCCATCAATGGCATTCAAGCTCGGGTCTCTTCCTCCCCCTCCCGATTGGCTTAGAAACAGGTGCTTCCGTTGCTTCAGAACTCGCCATCGTGCTGTGGAGTGCAGGGACCCAATCCGGTGTAGGAGGTGCTTTCGTTCGGGCCATCGTGAGCGTGACTGCATCCAGCCACCGCCGACGCCCCCGCTTCCCGGCGGCGCAATCAGCCAGCAACGGCCCTGCTCCTCGCCCTGCGCAGCAGCCATCGCCTTCGGCGCCTCGTCCCCGACGCGCTTCCTCTCCCCTACACAAGCTCCGTCCCCTACAACCGCTCCGGCCCGCCGTGCTTCACCGACGCCCCCTGCAACCGCTCCATCCCCGACGCTGCCTGTCGCTGCGATGGCTCCGAGGTCCACCATTGGAGATGCTCACCTGCGCCCGACTATTGACTCGGTTGTCATTCACGCCACGCCCGAGATGCTGCAGGAGGCAAACCTGCTGGCCTCCAGCGCCACGGTGGCGTGGCTCGACCGCGACATCGACGGTGTCTCCCTCGACACCATCCAGGAAGCGTTCGCCACCACTTTCGGTGCTCACAAGGCCGACGTTGGCGTGGTGCACCACTTCCCGGAGCGCTACCTGGTGCAATTCATCCACCCGCACCATTGTGCGGCTGCGGTGGCCAGGCACGACTTCCCCTACGGTGCGTTCCGTCTGCAGGTGCAGCCATGGCGTCTTGAGGCTCACGCGGAAAACGTGGACTTCAAGTACCATGTGCGCATCTGTCTGGAAGGCCTGTAGCTGCACGGTTGGAATGAGCATGTCGCTATCGGCGCCATCGGCACCATCGGCAAGGGCTGCTCGTTGGACTACATCGAGACCAAGTCCAAGCTGAAGGAGGACACCCAGGCTCTCTGCCTCTGGGCGTGGTCGTCTGATCCTAGCGCCATCCCCCTAGTGAAGAAGGTCACCCTGCCGGCGCGCGCTGGAGGCGAGCCGGAGGTTAGACGCCACGGGCTCAAGCACTCCGTTCTGATCCACCTCGACCTCCTGGAGGACTACACGGGTTCGGCCGTGCAGGTCAAAGAGTTCACCTGGCGCCTGGGCGCCATCGACGGCTCCCCCTCAACTTGGCGAAGGTCTGCGCGCCCCGACGCCCGCAAGGTGCGCCGCTACAGACGTGACGACGAGGACGACCGTGACCGCTCCGATCGTCGGGGCTGCGCCGAGGAGAGGGGCAAGGGGAGCTGGGGAGAGCGGCTGCACAGGAGCCTCTCTCGCAACCAGAGAGGCCGCTCGGGTGACCGAGAAAAAAATGACGATCGCCGTGACCGCTACAGGGAAGGGCGTCGTCGCGCTGCCTCGGGAGGCGACGTGCTGGGCTTGGTTTTGCGTGATGCAACCCCCGCCCATATCGCCGCCTCGATAGAGCGCCCGGAGGTGCACCGGGGAAGGAGCCCTGTTCGTGCCAGTGCACCGGCGACTGGGCGTCGTCGCTCGCTGGAGGCTCGGACCCTTCCCACCTCGCCCACGTTGGTCCTTCCCACGCTGTCATCTGGGAAGAGCTCCAGTGTGGCAACCACCATCGCCTACTCGCCCTCCATGGAGATCATGGTAGCCCTGAAGATCATGACGCCGCCGCACCTCGTCGGTCCGCTTGTGACTGACAGTGACGACGTGGAATTCCCCCTGGGTTCGAGACCTTCCACACGCTGGCCTCCTCGCCTCTCACTCACGCCGTTGCCTCCACGCCGTTCCGGTCCTCCACCACGCCGCCGCTCTGTGACTCCAGCTCGCCGGCTCGCACCCCGCTGCCGCCGCGGCGCGCCACCACTCTCGTGCAGCTCTTTGCACCTATGCAATCGCCGCTGCTGGCCGCGCCTAAATCCCCTCCACCGAGGCCGCCGATGACGCGTTGTAAGACGCTAGCGGGCGTCTCTATCTCTGGGCTCTCCCTTTGGCGATCCAGTGGGCGTCTGAAGGCAAAGAACAAGGGGGCGCCTATTGCTGTTATGGTAGAGAAGCTGATCTGCAGGAGGCTGGGCATAGTCAGCGACGGGGAGGAGGTCACCGAACAAGCCATTGCAGAGTTTGTGCAGCTGTTTCAGAGCCAGCTGCCTTGCAAGACCATCGCCGTGCTACGGGCGCTCTTTCGGCTTGACAACGACCAGGCCACGGCGGTTGAAGACGCCCTGATCAATCATGCTGGTGCGCAAGGCCTCGATCACGAGGTTGGAGAGGCACAGTCTGAGGCTGGGGTGCTCTGATTGAGCTCCAGCTGCTGTTTTAGAGCTCCTTTGTGTCCCATGTTAGAACAAGGCCTTTTGCTATTAGCTAGTCCTGGGCGTGGCTCCAGTTATGTTTCTGTCTGCTTGTTGCCTGGTGCATGGTTGTCGGCCCAGGGGTTAGAGTTCAAGTATGTTTGCTACCTGTGTGTTCCTGGTCTGTACATACATGCTGCTGTTGCTTTGTGCTGCACGGCTGCCTTGAGAAAAATTTGGTTTCCCAATGAATGAACAACCTGTCAACATTTTGTGCTAGAATGTGAGGGGTTTGAATGATCCGGATAGGCGTTCAACGGTCCATGAAACTATTGCTGCTACTTCGTGCCACATAGTATGCCTCCAAGAAACCAAGCTCGATGACATCGATCAATTCACGGCTTCCTTCCTTGGTGGAAATCGCCTTAAGAGTTTCGCGCACAGACCTGCAACCGGTACTAGGGGTGGCATCCTGATGCTTTGGGATGATCATGTGGTCACCGTAACTGACATCGTTGCGTCCGTGTTCTGTCTTTCGGCTAAGGTGGTGGTTGTTAACTCAGACACTAGCTTTCTGATCACCGCGGTTTATGGTCCAACCGACGCGGCTCGCAAAGACGCCTTCTTCCAGGAGCTTTGTGATCTTAAACCTGTGGGGGGGTGTGCATTGGCTTGCACTCGGTGACTTAATCAGATCTATCGTGCACGGGACACAAATAAGAGAAACATCAACAGAAGCCGCATAAACCGTTTAGGTCTGCCTTGGGGTCTTGTGAGCTGAAAGAAATACACTTGTAAACAGAAAATTTACTTGGAGTAATGAGAGGGAGAACCCGACCTTGTGCAAACTCGACAGTTTTTTCTGCAACCTGGGGTGGGATCTCCAATTTGGCACCCACGTGCTCCACGCGCTTTCTTCCTCCCTCTCCGATCACTATCCTCTTCTTCTTGCTGATGTTAGGGGGCCACGGCGGCCGAAGACCTTTAGGTTTGAGAATTTCTGGGTCTGCCTCCCGGGATTTCAGCAGATTGTGCTTGACGCATGGGAGGCGCACACCGAGCACTATGAGCCTTGTCAAATCCTGTTACACAAGCTCTGATCCGTGAGCAGAAGGCTCTCCACTTGGAGCCAGGCTTTTTTTTCCAATGCCAAAATTCATCTACACATGGCTCTCCTGGTTATTCTTAGGCTTGACATTGCCCAGGAGGCGAGAGTGCTTTCACCGGCGGAGAGAGATCTTAGGGCTAGGCTCAAGAGGCGTGTCATCAGCCTCGCGGTTCTCGAGCGTGCAAGGAAGAAGCAAAATGCTTGTATCGCTAACCTTAGAGAAGGAGATGTTAATACAAGGTTTTTTCACCTACAGATAAACGGAAGAAGACGCAAGAACCATATCTATAGGATGAAGAACAACTCGGGGTGGGTGACAAATCACGAGGGAAAGGAGCAAATCATCCACTGCCATTTTTCCACGGTGTTAAAAAAGGGGAACACGAGACGTGTGGACTTCAATTGGGACAACCTTCATTTTGGCCATGTGACTTGATGGGCATCGATGCACCCTTCACTGAGGAGGAGGTCCGGTGCGCCATCTCCCAAATGCCGGGTGATAAAGCTCCATGCCCGGATGGGTTTACCGGTATTTTCTTCAAGGAATGTTGGGACGTCATAAAGGTTGACCTTATGCATGTGATAAACAACTTTGGCAACATCCATGCGGATAATTTCTATTGGCTCAACTCCGCCAACATTGTGCTCCTACCAAAAACAGAGAGGGGGGGCAGAGGATATCTCAGAATACCGCCCCATTAGCCTCATCCATGCCATTGCGAAGATAATCGCCAAGATGCTTGCCATCCGTCTAGCACCTTTCATGAACTTGCTTATTGGTCATGCGCAAAGTGCCTTTATAAAAAAAGGAGTATCCACGACAACTTCATCTTTGTGAAAAACTATGCCTGGAAGATGCAAAAGTCGAACACGCCCGCTCTCCTATTCAAGTTGGATATTAAAAAGGCTTTTGATTTGGTTCGATGGGACTACCTCATGGACCTAATGAGAGCGAGGAAATTCCCTCCTAGGTTTTGTGATTGGATCTCCGTGCTGCTCCATACCTCCTCCTCGCGGGTGTTGCTCAATGGTGTGGCTAGTCGCTCCATCTCGCATGGCCGTGGACTCCGGCAGGGGGACCCTCTCTCGCCTTACTCTTCGTCCTTGCCATCGAACCCATTGCATCAGATTCTTGACTTGGCAACGAAGAACGGGCTGCTCCATAAACTTCGTGGGAAGGGGCCAACTTTGAGGACTTCGCTCTATGCGGATGATGCGGCCATCTTCGTGGCTCCCATAAAAGAAGACATCATCAATCTCACCCGGATCCTCAATAATTTTGGTGACGTGACGGGGCTACACACTAACTTTCAAAAAAGCTCGGTGGCTCCAATCTGCTGTGATGGCATAAACCTTGATGACATTCTACAACCGCTCCCGGCTGTCCGGGCCACCTTCCCGCTGAGATATTTGGGACTGCCCCTCTCTATTTGGCGGCTTAAGCGTGTAGATTTCCAACACTTGGAGGATAAGATCGTCGCGAAGTTGAGAACTTGGCAAAATAGATCTGAGGCCGGGAGAACTACCTGGTAAAATCCGTGCTTACCTCCTTGGCCATATATCATCTGACGTCGCTTAGAATTCCACCGGGCGTGCTGCGCAACATTGAAAAGCTTCTTCGCGCCTTCTTGTGGATAGGTACCGAACGGGTCTTCGGTGGCAAGTGCAAGATTAATTGGCAGGCAACCTGCCGGCCCACCACCTTGGGCTGACTTGGAGTGCTCGACCTTGTTAAGTTTGCTTGAGCTTTAAGACTGAGATGGCCTTGGTTCGAATGGACGGATATGGCGAAAGCTTGGGTGGGAATGGACAACCCATGCGATGACGCTGACATGGACCTATTCTACGCATCCATGACGATATCCATTGGTGATGGATACAAGGCACCATTTTGGCATCCGGGTTGGCTCTCCGGCAGCAGCCTAAAGATCTTGCACCTCTCATTTTCTCGGTCTCCCGGCGAAAGAATTGGTCTGTCAAGCAAGATTTAACAGATAGTGCTTGGGTTACTCAGATTCGGACATCCGACAGCCTCTCAGTCACCCACATCTCCGAGTTTGTCACCCTTTGGACGAAGCTACAGGAGGTCGAGCTCAATGAGAATGAGATGGACAAGATATCGTGGAAATTCTCTGCATCCGGGGAGTACTCGACTGCCTCAGCATACAAGGCTCAATTTGTTGGGGCGACTTCCTCCACGATGCACCGCACTATTTGGAAAATTTGGGCCCCTCCCAAGTGCAAATTTTTTGCGTGGCTAATTGTGCAAAATAGAGTTTGGACGGCGGATCGGCTGCAAAGGAGAGGATGGCCAAATTGCGGCCTTTGCACGCTGTGTAAGAGGGCGCCGGAGACAGCGGCACACCTAGTGTTCCAATGTCGTTTCACAATCCGGATTTGGGGGTGGATCAAGGATTGGCTTGGCATACATCAACTAGACATAGATTCTTGGGCGATAGATAACTCAGTTAAGGAATGGTGGACGAAGCAAATGACTAATGCGAACCACCAAAGAAAGGCTTTGGGCATCCTCACCATGCTCGTCACTTGGACCATCTGGAATGAAAGAAATGCGAGGGTCTTGGGGGGGAAGTCCACCATGCCAACTATCATCCTTTCTAAGATAAAGGCCGATGCGGCAAATTGGGTTATAGCCGGGGCAAAGCATCTGGGGAACATAATGCCGGGAGAGTAATCCCTTTTGTAATCTTTTTAGTTTTTTGGTCCTTAGCCTCCCTTTCTCGTTCGGTTGTTTAACTCTCTCTTAATTAATGGAATGAGGCAAATCTTTTGCCTCCGTTTCAAAAAAAAATCTTCTCAGGACTTAGCACTTTAATTAGCTCTCGACTTCGTTAGGGCGACGGCTTTGTACGCGATAAGAGAGCAGGCTGGGGATTGGGGAGGTTGGAGTGGAAGGTTTACTTTTGTGTATTTTTTGTTTGCCAAGAATATGAGCGAGACTCTTGGATCGATTTTCCATTGGTGCATGCCTACCATACTGTTAGGACCCTGCTCTAGCTACAAGATTGCAACTATCGCCGACAGCTAGTTTGTCTGTATTTGCCTGGAAGATTAGCCTACAGATTAATAGTATAACCTCAAAGTTCTGATAAGTAGACCCAGGGCACCTATGGAAGTACCAATATATGGTTCGTCTCTAAACGAAGTATTCCCGACGGGCGGTCTGCCAATTAATTCCTATTACCCGGATAATATGTCACATAATTTTACCGTGTGGATGTCTAGCTAACGCTAATCGATCTGGTGCGTACGTCATAAACATTGAAACACCTACAAACACTAGTACAGAAATCGATATCCGAGGCAGTTCAAATAGCACATCCGAAGCGGTTATAGCAGCCGCCTCCACAAAGTGGTTGCAGACATGGGGGCATGCATCGGAGGCGGTTACGCAACCGCCTCGGATAGAACATGCGTAAACCGCCTCGGATAAACACTTATCGGAGGCGGTTATGCTCGGATAACGTCTTATCCGAGGCGGTCAAGATAACTTAACCACCTCCAATAAGGGCTTATCCGAGGTGGTTTACGCATTTCAACCGCCTCGGATAAGAGCTTATCCAAGGCGGTTGCGTCATTGTAACCGCCTGCAGAAATGAGATATCCGAGGCGGTTGTTAAGTTGCAACTGTCTCGGATATGTTTTTAAACATGCATTATTTTGCCTGATTTACTAGCCTCCCTGAAAAAGTAAACAATTCATATGAAATATCCAAAGCACAGCACATATACAACAGATTTATATAGCACACTATTCAATCATTCATTCTCGCATCAATCACAAGACATAAACTTCAAACATTCACATACATACGCATATAAATAATATTACAAAACTTGTTCACCTGTGATATATATTCAATTCACAGCGAAGATATTGATGAAATTCAAAAAAGTAAACCTCTCTTAAGTTCTTCACATGAATAGAACCACTCGCCGCAGCCTCCATACACGATATCTGTTGATAAAGAAGTATCATTTGTAAAACAGTGACATTCACAAGAAAATGTTATAGTTATGTCACACCCACTTATACGTTAGCACTGAGAGGAAAAATGAACAAAACATTTAAAAACATCAAGTGCACTTATCATTTCAAATCACAAGTTGGATAGATAACTACAAAGTTTGATGCTTTCGAACTAATGACGTAACTAATGACCTAACTAGAAATCTAAGTAATGATCTAACTAATCGCAATCCTAAGTTCCTAGCTTGCTGTCGAGAAATTGAAGCGTCCTTGGGCATTAATGACCTCGTTGTTTAGGAAGCTAGGGATGTGCGACCGGATCTGGGTGATGTCCATATCTTTCAACTGTTTGATTGCCATGATTTTCGCCCCTTCCTGAAAACATGAAACTTACACTCAGGGCGAATAGCATGATTAAACACTAGACATTAGTAGTGGTGAAGGTTTCGTACCGCTAGATCACGGTACTTTGGGTTGCTGGAAAGGGCTAGCATGTGGAAACACACGTAATACCCACAGAGGTCGGACCCTTTGGGTTGTTGCCGACACTACAAAAGGGATATCGATTAGGTATAGAGGGCAGAAGTATGATGACATTAGTTCGAGGAGTCAAGGACATTACGAAATACCTTAAACTTGGAGTCATAGCGTAACTCGACGGACACTCCTTCCTTGTGCCTCCCTCCTTGTTTGACGAACGCTCTAGGTGATTCAAAACAATTAGCATCGAATTGTCTTTTCCTTTGGGAAGAAGAAAGAATAGGCATGGACGAAGTCGAAAGTTTTGGTACTCACTCCTCGAGTAGACGCATGATGTCCAAGTACGCTTGCTTGCACGCGTCAACGCTACGCCTCATGGAATCAAGGTAACATACCTTATTCACTTTCAACACGATCACGAGGAGGATCCAATGGCCCCTGGGTATATGATGCGAAGTTATTACATGTTTAGCCGGCGAATGATGAGAATTTGCAAAGGATGTGGCTTACCGATATTATAGGCAACCTGGATGTGATCTCGTGCAGAGTACTCATGGAGTAAATACACGACGTAATCCCGCACCAGGTTCCTATTTGCCACAATGCTTTGGGCCGAGATCAAACGTGGGTCGTCGAACCCCACAGAGTTGTGGATCTTTCTTCTGTTGCTTAGATCAACCATGTATCTGAGTATAGGAGAAGAATGAGTTATATTGCAGGCACTTAGTGGTGATAAAACAAAACGGTGCTGTGTTGTAAGGACTTACAGCGTGGAGCATCTCATTAGCCTGGCGTCTAGCTCACGGAAGTGGAACATGTTGAACATGTCAGAGAAATCCATGGGAAACATATTTCCTTGACGATGCTTGAAATGCTCCTCCTTGAAGCAGACTACGATGCCGACTGTTGTATCTGGGAATGGTCTGTTCGACATCTCGAGGTAATGATCATGAAGCGTCTAGCAGGCTATGCGTAGGTTCACGTTAGCGTCCACCATAGGTTGTCCTGGCACGTATTGGCGAGCTAGCTCCGTCATAGGATATTCAACATCAGCCACTAGTTTCAAAGCAGACTTCTTGGCTCTGTATACTTTCAACTTGGATGTGGCCCCTTGACTCTTCGTTCAAACATGACTTGGCCGTGAGCTCTCCACTTGTGGTACTGCCGGGAGTTGAGGGGGCAGCGAACGACGAGAAACCTCCACATGTGGTTCTGTCGGCATTGGCTGAGGAAGGGTGAGCTGCTTTGAAACCTCCAGTGGAGATCGAGCAACTACCGGTGAAAACCTCATCATCCCAAGATGCAGCGAACATGGAGGATCAGACGGTGCATTCGGTGCTGATTCGAGGACTATGTCCTTCTTTGGCCACTGGACGAACGACCCGACCGCGTCGCTTAGCAACTGCATCTCATCAGATTCTCGCACGTTCGGTAAGGGACAGTTAGCAAAGGTCGGGTTGATTGACTTGACTTGCATTCGCGTAAAACCTGGTGTTAACGGGAAACCGTATAACACCGTTCTAGGAGTAGATGGCCACACCTGACCGTACACAGCGTCCATTGCGAAGTTCGTCGTAGCGAACTGTATCTGCATCTTGCACCGCGTCGGACCCCCAATTTGGTCGATGGGAGAAACAATCATCCGCACCCGAGGCGAAGCTACTGCGGCGGGCACCCGGGCTTGCGACTGGCACCCTGTCTTGCAGGTACTGTGCTGAAAGCCTCTCCTCCATGGCTCTCATTCTTTCCTCAAATTGCGCCTCAAGGGACGACAGTATCTCCGCTTTCATCTGCTCAGCTCTTACTTTCTTCCTTTGCCGACGTGCCTCCTGCGTATCGCCGATGAAGGCTTTGCCCCATGTTGCCAGATTTCCAAAACTTCTGGTGCGTCCATAGGGCTCCCTAGTGCCGATGGCCTCGGAGAGTATGTCTTTCTCCTGACTTGGCACAAACGAACCTTGAGATGCCTACTCATTCAGCCCCACCATTCTCTGATAGACCTCCTCGTCTTCTGGGTTTCGCCATACGCGTTGACCACGAGGATCCACCTTCGTCCTCGCCCTACACCAGTCCCGGATGCAGCTGCCGCTAAAATCTGAGAACACCGGCTACTATCCGTGCTTCTCCGCTTCCTCGTCCTCCTTTGCCCACTTCTTCTTAGCACGGACGTACCATAAGGTGCCGAGATAATGCGGGTGCTTGTTCCTCCTGGCTAGCTCTTGCCCCTTCTCGCTATCTGCCTGGAACTCTTCGGATGACTTCAAGATGCAGAATTCTGCCCAATCTTCTTCGGATACATCCAGGTATGCCTGGCAAGACGACTTCTCTTGCTTGAGATAGTCCCTCACCAGTCTGTGCTTGAAATTTCTCCAACATTTCCCAGCCGTCAATATAGTAGCTCGGAAGAAATTAGTTTCGACCTCTTCCGGGTACATGAATGAGCCCTTCACTTTATCAAACAGGGACCTCCGCTCCTCCCGTGTCAGCTCACCCCAATCGGCGAGGGTGATCCTAACCCTAGAACGGGCGACCACCCCGCATAATGTCCGCCACTTCTTCCGGGTTTCTTTCGGGTGAGGAAATCCGGTCACCGGATCCAATCTTTCAACTACCCATCTGCCCTTTGGCCTCCCCGATGGCTTTCTTGGTTTGCGAGAACCCTTTCCTGACGATGTCGATGGTCTTGGCGACCCCCACGGTGATATTGTAGGGGAGGGCGGCGGGGAGTTCGTCTCCATTCTACTAGCATCAGCGTAAACAATTCAACATATGAAAAAGGAAACATGTAACATATGAAAAAGGAAACATGATAAATAGCTAAAATATTATCAATTATGTGCACATGAATGGAGTATTATATGATTAGCAATTTGGCATATGCAAACAAATATGCCTACCGTAGAACAAAACCTCATCTTCTATAGCGTAGATATAACATGATCAAACAAACATGTAGAAGCTGTACTTGTTAGAGATTAGGCAACATTCTCTGTTCATCATAAGCATCATCTAAGCCCTAATCATCCATTAACCTAGCAATGTACATCATCCTTCGACTCAATTGACATATGAACAAACACAAAGAAGAGGCCTCCTCTGTTCAGTGATCTCACATGGGCACACATTAGTTCAAGTTACCTGGCAATGTGGCGCCGCTCAGGGAGGAGGCTGCCGCTGGGGGGAGGAGGCCACCGCTCGGGGAAGACAGCCGCCGCTGGTCGGGGACTCGCCGCCGGTCGAAGAGGGCACCAGGGGGAGGAGGCGGCGCTGGTCGGGGGCGGCGGTGCTAGTCGGGGGGAGGCAAGGGCTTGACAGTTTGAGTTGATGCGCGCGGGGCTTGGCAGTTTGAGTTGATATATGGGAGATATCAGAGGCGGTTAAATCGATCTAATCGCCTCAGATAAGAATAAAAGATGCGGTTTTGTTGATCAAACCGTCTCCATTATGAAGATATCCAAGGCGGTTAACCCGATCTAACCGCTTCCGATTAGAAAAATAAAGAGGCAGTTAGTTTGTTCCAACCACCTCAGATAATCTACAAAGGAGGCGGTTAGTTCTTTCCAACCGCCTCCGATAACTGTCTGCACACATTAGTTCATTTCAAATGTCTGAACTTTAGCAGACAATTAGAAGACATGCAATTCAGTTCTGACATTACACCATGACCATCTCCAAGATATTAATACCATCAGCACAAGCACATACAAGGGGATATTATCATCCACACATGACCATCTAAAATTGATAACTTCCAAATAACAAAATACCTTGCACGATACACAATTTCATAACTATTACCATGAACATCTCAAATGCATGTGTACTCAAACATGTAGGATATATGACCGTGATCAGCACGTAGGCATCGATAATATATCACCATTTGCACATAATTAAACATTTCTTACATGTTTGAACCAACAAAATAAGCACTTCTCAAATTGACAACAAATTTGACTTAGACATCTCAAATTATTTCATTGCCTCAGCTTCCTCGTCCTTTTCTTTTTGCGAGGCATTTCCTCTTCGAACTCTAGTCCTTCCTGATGATCTTCCCGTACGTACCATGCTTCGTTAGGTTCATCGGTAATCGCGTCTCTTATGCTATGTATTTGTCCTCATCCACCACACCCTGAACTCTAACAATTTTCTTTTTACCTTGTAGGGCAATATGAAGATTCTTCTTCGCTGGATCGGTCACATAAAACACCTGGTGAACTTGATTGGCTAGAATGAATGGGTCATCTTTGAATCCAACACATTCAAGGTCTACTGTTATGAAGCCGTACTTCTCGACCTTCATAGATTACAGATTGACCCAACGGCACCGGAATAATGGAAATTTGGAATACACATAGTCCAACTCCCAAATATCCTCGATGAACCCATAGTACCAGCTCCGTTTCCCGCTCATGTCAGAAGCCTCTATGCGGACCCCACTATTTTGAATGCCCTGTGCTCATCCATGTACGGGGCAACGGCGGTCGTGTGTTGCAACACCGTGAAATGGGCAAGAGCGTGTCCAGCTTAATCGGTCGCTATTGATTTCTTTCCGATGGTCCCAACACCATCAAGCCTGCCTTCATGCCGAGAGCGTGCCAGGCCAATCGGTTGGTTCGGCTCCATGTAGGCAACACAAAACTTGACAACCTCTTCTGCAGCGTAACCTTCGACAATACATCCCTCCAGTCGATACCTGTTTCGCATGTAGTGCTTCAAGATTGCCATGAATCTTTCAAACGGGTACATGCTCCAAACGAAGACGGGCCCGCACATCTTGATTTCGTGCACAATGTGGACAATTAGATGCACCATTATATCGAAGAAAGACGGGAGAAAATACATCTCTAGCTGACAAACAGTCTCCACCGCCGCTAACTCTAGATCATCTAGTTCGAACACGTCCATCACCTTCTGTGAAATCTTGTTGAAGAAGAAGCATAGGTTGGTGATTGCTTCTCAGACGTTAGGCGGCAAAATATTCCTAATTGCAATTGGGAGCATCTGTATCATCATGACATAGCAGTCATGAGACTTCATACCGATTAGTTTCAAGTCCTGCATCGAGACGAGCCTCTTAATGTTGGCGGAGTAGCCCGACGGAACCTTCACACTATGCAAGAACTTGTAAAACTCGGTTCCCTCGGCCTTGGATAAAGTGTAACAGGCAGAGGGGGATGTATGTCTTCCCGTTAGGTAGAAGTATAGGCGCCAACTCGGGCTTGATTCCTATATCAACTATGTCAAGTCGGGCCTTAACGCCATCCTTCGTCTTGTCCTTCATGTTTAGCAGTAGACCCAGCACGCTATCACAAACATTCTTCTCTATGTGCATTACATCGATGCAGTGCCGGACGTCTAGATCCTTCCAGTATGGTAGGTCCCAGAACACCGACCGCTTCTTCTAGTATGTGGACTCATCTGCGGCCTTTTTTTTCGACCCTTTCCAAGCACGACATTGACATCGTTAACCTTCTCGAATATCTCTGCGCCGCTTAGTGGCCTTGGTTTCGCACCGTTCTCCATTCTCCCGTTGAACTGTGACTTCCACCTCTGGTAACGGTGCCTTATAGGCAGGAACCGCCGTGACCCATGTACACGATTTCCCGTAATTCTTGAGACTTAGGCTCACGGTATTCTCCATGCATATGACACAACCTTTGTGTCCTTTCACCGTCTAACCGGAGGTGTTGCCGAGAGCGGGAAAGCATGGCCCGCAGAGTGAAGTGTTCTCTTTTGTCCGCATCCCATATCTGCACTTCTGTGTTCCACAGTGTTTGTAGATCATCCATCAACAGTTAGAAATACACGTCAATATCGTTACCAGGTTGCTTAGGCCCTTTGATAAGTATGGACATCATAACGTACTTCTATTTCATACAAAGTCAGGGAGGTAGGTTGTACATACTGAGAAGTACAGGCCAGGTGCTGTGTCGGCTACTCATGTTGACAAATGGATTTATTCCATCCGTACTCAGCGCAAACCTTACGTTTCTATTTTCCACAGCTAATCGAGGATGCTTCCTATCGATGTTTCTCCACTGGATAGCATTGGCAGGGTGTCTTAGCTTTCCATCGGATGTCTTCCGCTCGTCCGCATGTCGGCGAAACAGTTTTGCTTCCTTCGGGTTTGCAAACAAACGCTTCAGGCGCGGGATTACAGGCAGGTACTAAGCAACCTTCGCAGGAGTCCCTTTCGTCACCTCGACGAATTTCTCAGCTCCTTCTACTCCAATCTTACCCTTGTACCAAGAAGCCTTGTACACAGGGCATGAATGTAGCTTCACAAACTCTTTCCAGTATAGGATACAGTCGTTCCGACATGCATGTATCTTTTCAACTTCCAGTCCCAAGGGACAAAGCACCTTCTTGGCTCTGTATGTGTTTATGGGTAACTCATTCCCATCCGAAAGCATGTCACCTAGGAGCCCCAACAACTCGTTGAACCTCTTGTCGGACCAGCTGTTGCTCGCGTTCAGTTTCAATAGTTCAAGCACGGCATATAACAAAGTGAACTTAGCCTTGTATCCTACGAATAGCGGTTTCTCCAAGGCCCCCATCAAGCCTAGGAATTATTGGTACTCTCTGTCGGTTTCGTGCATCGAGTCAGGATCATCAGACATCTCATGGTATGAATCACAACCGATATCAAATGGCATATCGGTTGATTCTTCATCGGTAAAAATATCATCATCTGATACTACGGCTTGATCTTCACCGTGCTTGGTCCAAGTTGAATACCCTTCCCTAAAACCTATCTTGAAGATGTGGTACTCAATATGATGGAGCTCAAAAATCCTTACGTTACCACAGTCTAGACATGGACAATACGTGTCAGCTCTACCCTCTCTCAACATGTCTGTTTTGGCAGCTGCAATAAATGCTCTCACTCCATGTCTATACGCCTCAGTGTTGCGAACTCCATACATCTACGATCGATCCATCTAAGTCGTGCATATGGAAAGTTAAAATTTTAGTTAAAAATATGAAGTGCATCGACTTCGTGACATGAGTTTAACATTTCTTCAATTACTAACCTAACCGAATTCTAAAAATAATTACTAACCTAACTAACTAATATAATTAACTAACCGTACTAATTGACTAATATAACTAAGCTATATACGTCGACTCTCTTCAATTACTAACGTATAACTAACAAAATTACCACTTCTTGCATATAAAAATTAAATATGCCACAAAAATAAATCCGTCATTATTTTTTTCTTTTTACCCACAAAATTCCTTCAAATTTGCATACCTTAACACTAAATTTCTATGCATTCAACCATACGATAAATCAAACATCTCCATCGATCTAATTATGATCATATAATTGAATATTCTCAATGTCCAAGAAACAAAACAAAATCATCAAATTATTGGATAAAATGATTCAAAAACTAAACACTGACCTTTGCTAATCAACAAGGAAGTATTATCTCCAACTACTCTTCCAAATGTAGCTTCTCCACCGAAAAATCGCCAGCAAATAGCTCAAAAAATCGCCAACAAATTGCCACATTTAAGACATATCTTCCTCTGGTCGTATGTCTGCTCGCACAGCACAATTAATACTGTGAATCATATTAGAGGTGGTTAAATCCACATAACCGCCTCAAATATCACTTATATGGAGGCGGTTATATATCAGTAACCGTGTTTGATATGTACTCATTTATCCGAGGCGGTTGACGGTATATAACCGTCTCGGATATAGCCATTATCCGAGACGGTCAGAAATAAGTAACCGCCTCGGATAACATTGGAGACGGTTACTTATTTCTAACCGCCTCGGATGTGGTCGTTATCCGTGGCGGTTGCTCTCGAACTTGTTATTTGAGGCGGTTTTTTCGTACTAACCGCTTTCGACTTATGTTATTCGTGACGCTTTTACTTAACCGCCTCGGATAAGACACCTCGCATGGACGCTGTATTAGTGAAACTCCTATTGGGACCTGACACAGTTGGTCGATCAGTCCTATCATCCAAGACAGCCACACATGCTTTGCACCAAAGCTACATCGATCATGGCCACTCATCTCATGCTTTAGATCGAGAGCTACCATGGACACATAGTAGCTGGTCCACAGTTGGTCGATCAGTCCTATCATCCAAGACAGCCACACATGCTTACTTTGCACCAAAGCTACATCGATCATGGCCACTCATCTCATGCTTTAGATCGAGAGCTACCATGGACACATAGTAGCTAGCTAGCTAGCTACCGTGCATCCATGTCCTGTCACGATGAAAAGCACTTCTTTTTTCTCCCAACTAACGCTATAAACCTCACACCTCAAATTAGTCCACCAATTTGATCATACATGCAGTAGCTGCACTCCAAAAACACTACACTTTGCTCTTCTCACATATCTCCAACGAGGCAACGACCACCGTACGTGCCATGGCCAGCAAGCACAGCATGCAGCTGATCCTACCGGCAGTACTGGTCTCTCTGCTAGCGCTCGTCGTCGTCGCGGCTCCCACGATGACGCACCTCCGGTTCTACATGCACGACACGGTGACGGCGGCGGGGCCGTCGAGGCCGGCTACGGCCGTGCGCGCCGTCAGGGGCGCGGCGGCGCTGCCCAACGACCCCGTCAACCGCTTCGGCGACCTGTACGTCGTCGACGACCCGCTGACGGAGGGGCCCAGCGCGGAGTCCCCGGTGGTCGGGAGGGCGCAGGGGTTCTACCTCTTCGCGTCGCGGACGGACCAGGCCCTGCTGCTCAGCGCCAACATGGTGTTCACGGCGGGGGCGCGCAACGGCAGCGCCGTCGCCGTGCTGGCCAGGGACGCCATCCTCGACCCCGTCAGGGAGCTGCCGGTCGTCGGCGGCGCCGGCGGGTTCCGCGGGGCCACCGGGTACGGCCTGCTCCGGACGCACTCCTACAACGCCAGCACCAACAACGCCGTGCTCCAGATCGACATGTACCTGATCAACGTGTAGGCACACCGCATCCTCGTCATCTGTACGCATTTGCATGCATGTGTGTAACGTGCTTGCGTTGCATGACATGGCATGCATGCTTAGATGCGTTTTTGTGGTAATCGGGATCTGTTAATTTTGTCTAAAAAATTGTTTGAAATGTTAGTTTGTGTTCATGAAGACAAGAAAATATGGTAAGTGTGATATGGTAATCTCTTCTCTGTTTCTTTTAGAACTCATGCAATCACAATCTTCAGTATCAAATTATCATTACATCATCCACCAAATTTGTACTAGGAAATCAGGACGTCAATGGGCCAGACATAACATCCTCCCTGCATCCCTACATACTTGACTAACTCATAGCAACCTTATTAGCTTTCCCCAGGACAATGTTGACAGGTCACAAAGTCAAACGTACTAACGTAATAGTATATTCCTATATAAGTGGCTCCTACTAACTGTATTTATTGCTA
The DNA here is from genome assembly GCA_019208055.1 of Stipa capillata. Classification (NCBI taxonomy): domain Eukaryota; kingdom Viridiplantae; phylum Streptophyta; class Magnoliopsida; order Poales; family Poaceae; genus Stipa; species Stipa capillata. The sequence goes on from JAGXJF010004876.1 coordinate 190,963, forward strand.
TAAAGCTAAACTAAGATTATTTCGTAACGTTAGATCAAAATTAGACGGCTTTGATCTTTCGGCTATGTTGTTTATACTGATTTTGTATTCTTCAAATTAATCTGCTTTGTGGCGGCGGAGGCGACTCGGCGGCGCACGTCGGATCTGGTGTTGGGGAAGGATGGAGTTTGTCTCCGATCCGCTCAGGGGTTGGGAAGTGAGTCGGTTTGGTGCTCGTACGCTGCGGGGACGCTGTATCCAGGATACTCGCGTTGGAGCTCTTCGGTCAGGGAGTCGTGGAGGATGGGAGTTCGCCTCTGCTCCGGTTGCGAGTCGGGAAGGAAGGCCTGCCGATGCTTGCTTGACGGAGGAACGTCGTCTTAAGGTCGGATTCGGGATGCACATCGAGGCTCTGTCCGCTTTAAAAGGTGCGTTGGGGTGGAACAGGGAGGGCAGAGCAAGAGTTGAACTCTAGCAGATTTGGGGACAAAATCATCTAGTCTTTGATCCGGGTGATTGGGCACCAATGTCGACTTCGCAGCTTCGTGGCTCGGCTGGCGGTGGGGGCGAAAAAGGGGTCGCCGGTGAGGCAACTACCCGCCCGAAGCCGCCCGCCGATGCCATGGCTGCGAGATCTGCAGTGCCGGCGGATTTGGGGCTGATTGCGGTGGAAGCAGGGGCGGCGTCGGACTTGGTGGAGCGTGTGGGTCGAGAAGCTCTTACTCTGGAGGGGCGGGTTCTGGGGCATCATCGCGGGCCGGAAGCATTCCTGGAAAGCGAGGCTGAGGTTGTTACCGAAGAAGGGATTCTGGATTTTGAGCTTGATGATGAAGAAACGGAGGAGGTGGGGAAGTGGACGGTGCTAGCGCGTTATTACTCGACGCGATCGGCGGTGGCTGGCATCATGTTCTCTGAATTGAAACGTGCGTGGCAACTGCGGACGGAGATGTCGTATTCGAAGGTTGAAGATAATGTGTTTATCGTGATGTTCGCTTCCGAAGGGGACTTCAATCATGTGATTCGAGGTGGACTGTGGCTTCATCGAGGTAATGCACTTCTGGTTACGGCGATTACTGGTGATGCTCGGTTGTCTGAACTTCCCCTGGATACAGTGCCGATCTGGGTCAGAGTTTATGACCTCCCTTTAGACATGCAATCTGAGCGGTTTGCACACACGCTTGGGGGAAGGTTTGGTCGTGTTCGGGAGGTAGATGTTGCAGACAATGGGCGTACACGCCATCGTTTTCTCCGGATTCGTATTGACTGGCCTGTGGAGCGGGCTCTGCAACCTACTATGGACATTTGGGTGCGCCGGCGGGGGCGTCAGGAGATTCGTAGTTTTCTCTTAAAGTATGAAAGGGTGCCGTTCTTCTGTTTCCATTGCGGGTTGTTGGGGCATGATGAGGATGAATGCAGCAGGAAAAGGAGGAAGGAGCCGTCACGAAAGCTGGACAACAAGCTGCGGTGCTCTCCTTTTCGTCAGGCGGATCGTCGGGAGGGTGTCGTTTCAGCAGGGAATTCGGTTCGCCGGAGCTTGTTTGGCGGGCCAGTGGGCTCTACGGAGTCTATGCACCCCAGACAGCAGGAATATGGGTCTGAGCGGGAGCAATCTGGTAATTTATCAGAGCAAGCGGATTCTCGTAATGCCGATCAAAGTGAAGTTGCTCCGGGCGCTAAGGAGGTGGATGAGGAATTGGCGACCAGGGTCCAGGAAATTCATGTTACAGCGGAGATGCAGATAGATCCTCCTGCCATGCACTGTGAGATTAATACGGGTCTGATATCCCAGGGGACTACTACTGGATGTGGTCAGCAAGGTATACGTGGGACTGAGCTAGAGGATGGGATGTATAATGGAGCTAATTCTATGCAGGGCAGTCTGGTTAAATCGCTTTTGAAAACCTGGGAACCTCAGGAGCTTGGCGCCATGCACTCTGAAGCTCGTCCAACACACATGTGCTCTGAGGTGGAGGATGCTGGGGTTCGTTTTGCTGTGGCACTCGATCTGGACCGGGCTGGTGCTCTGCCCAGCTCAGAGATGATTGATGCGTTGCGCGAAATGGGCTCTGATCTGGAATCGCAGGGGCATCGTTTTTGTCTGGCGATACCTCGGTGCTGGGGAAACGCTCGGCTGAGGATAAGGAAGATGTGGAGCCGATGGAGGCTAATTCTCTTGCTTTGGTAGTTCATGGGGACTCTGCTCGTGGTGGTACTACCAAGAAGGGGCGTGTTCATCTCATAACTAAGGATGGACGACGGGATATGCGGAGGCGTGATGGGATTTTGGAAGCAACCAGCTCTGGGGCTGCTGGTCAACTGACGGGGCCAAGTGTGGCGCCCCGTCAGGAGTAATGTCTTGCTTAAGCTGGAACTGCCGAGGAATTGGGAACCCTCGGACAGTTCGCGACCTTATCGCATTGGCGAAAGGTAGGAATTCCCGTATTGTTTTTTTGTGTGAAACTCGTCAAAAGGTTGATAGGATGTGTCGTCTTAAGCGTCGGTTAGGTTTGAATGGTTTTGCTTGTATGAGTTGTGAGGGTCTTAGTGGTGGTTTAGCTCTTTTTTGGGATGATAGTATGTATCTCGATATCCAGTCTATGAATGAAAGACATATCGACGCGTATGTTCGTATTTCTCCAGATGATCCGATGTGGCGCCTAACCTGTATTTATGGAGAGCCGTGCGCAGAAAATAGGCACCGTATGTGGGAGTTCCTTATTTCCCTCAAGTCTCGGTCTTCACTGCCATGGTTGGTTATAGGTGATTTTAATGAGCCCTGTGGCAGTTCGAACATATGTCCAATTCTGCTCGGCCGGAGCGTCTCATGGCTGCTTTTCGTGAAACACTATCTCTTTGTGATCTTCGAGACATTGGTTTTGAGGGAGTGCCATTCACTTATGATAATAAGCGCCGTCCTCCGTTCAATGTGAAAGTTCGCTTAGACAGAGCTGTGGCTACTGATGAATGGCGTGATATTTTTTCTAATGCTTCTGTTGTGCACTTGGTCTCGCCGTGCTCGGACCATTGTCCTATTATGCTCAGTTTTGAGGTGCTGCCGCAGGGGGCTTTCAGAAGGCGCTGTAGGCAGTATGAAGTGTGTTGGGAACGGGCCGGCGAACTCCCGGAGATTATTCAAAAGGCGTGGCAGGGGGTAGGCATGAAGTCGGACCTTGCGGCCATTAACAGTGGTTTGGCTCATGTGATGCGGGCGCTACAGGCTTGGAGTAAGGAAAAATTTGGAAATGTTATTCGGGAAGTTGAGCAGACAAGGGAGAGGCTAAATCAGCTAATGTTGCATGGTGCACCTCAGGATGAAATCCGGCCAGTAATGGATAGGATGAACGAGTTGCTGTATAGAGAGGAAATGTTGTGGATGCAGAGATCAAGGGTAAATTGGTTGCGTGAGGGAGATAGGAACACAAAATTTTTTCATCGCCGCGCTGTTTGGAGAGCGAAGAAGAACCTCATTGTGAAGTTGAAGGACAGTACAGGCAGATGGGTGACTGATTCTACAGAGCTAGGGACTATGGCTACGTCCTTTTTTCAGGAGCTTTTCTGTAAGGACCACTCGATAAATCCTTCTGAGGTGGTCAGCTTGTTTGATGTGCAGGTTACCCGGGATATGAATGAGCAATTATGCAAAGGTTTCTCTGATGAGGAGATATCGGACGCTTTGTTTCAAATTGGACCACTAAAAGCTCCAGGCCCAGATGGGTTTCCAGCGCGGTTTTATCAAAGAAATTGGGACATAATGAAAGACGAGGTGATAGCGGCAGTCCGCCAATTTTTTCAATCCAGTGTGATGCCTGAAGATGTGAATAAGACTGCGATTGTGCTCATCCCGAAAACAGCTAATCCTTCTGAGCTAAAGGAATTCCGGCCAATCAGCCTTTGTTCTGTTCTCTACAAAATTGTGGCAAAGTGTCTGGTGAACCGTTTACGTCCAATTCTGGGTGATATAATCTCTTGTAATCAAAGTGCTTTTGTCCCAGGGCGTCTTATTACTGATAACGCTCTTGTGGCTTTTGAATGCCTGCACTTTATAGAACAGCCTTCTCTTTCAAATAATAACTTCTGCGCTTACAAACTAGATCTCTCAAAAGCTTATGACAGGGTGGACTGGGATTACTTAAAAGCGGTGATGGTGAAGCTAGGCTTTGCGGACCAATGGGTGAACTGGATCATGTCATGCGTCACTACAGTAAGGTATTCGGTTAAATTTAATGGTACCCTTTTGGAGACTTTTAGGCCTTCACGAGGCTTGCGTCAAGGTGACCCGTTATCCCCATTTCTATTTCTTTTTGTTGCTGATGGCCTTTCTGCCCTGTTGAAAAGAGAGGTCCAGGAAAGGAGGATTGTGCCTGTAAGAGTATGCCGTCGTGCTCCCGGTGTATCCCACCTTTTGTTTGCTGATGATAGCCTATTGTTCTTCCAAGCTGAGTTGGATCAAGCTGAACGGGTGCAGGCTGTTCTGGGTGAATATGCTTCAAGTACAGGACAGCAAATCAATCCACAAAAGTGTTCCATTCTGTTTGGTCCTTCTTGTGCGCAGGAGGTGCAGAGGGATATTAAAAGCTCTTTGCAGGTAGCTCAATCCTCTTTCGAAGCCAAGTATTTGGGACTGCCGACACCTGAGGGACGTATGTCGAAGGGGAAGTTTCAAAGCCTTCAAGCAAAGCTCAGTAAGCGTCTCATGGCCTGGACAGATTCTCACCTTTCTATGGGAGGGAAGGAAATACTAATTAAAGCAGTGGGGCAAGCGATTCCTACTTATGTTATGGGGGTTTTCAAACTACCAGCGGGTCTGTGTGACGATCTTACTAGGTTGATTCGTAACTTTTGGTGGGGCGCGGAGAATGGTAAGCGTCGCACGCACTGGATAGCCTGGGACAATATGACGCGTCCGAAGTCACAGGGAGGCATTGGTTTTAGGGACATGCGGTTGTTCAACCAGGCGCTCCTGGCGCGCCAAGCTTGGCGCCCCATTCAGAATCCGGATAGTCTATGTGCTCAGGTTCTTAGGCCCGCTACTTTCCTAATGGGAATTTAATTGACACTGTCTTTTAGGGGAATGGATCAGTGACCTGGCATGCTATTGAGTATGGTTTGGAATTGCTTCGGAAAGGTTTAATCTGGCGGATTGGTAATGGTGCTCAGGTGCGGATATGGAGGGACCCGTGGATCCCGCGTGATTTGCATTTGCAGCCCATCTCGCCGCGGCGACGATGTCGTGCCAAATGGGTGGCTGATCTCCTAACGCCGACAGGAACTTGGAATCAGGACATTCTTCAGCAATATTTTTGCCCTGCTGACGTGACAGCTATAAATAAAATTACCCCTTCTACAAGGAATGAATCAGACTTCATTGCATGGCACCCTGATAAAAAGGGTATTTTCTCGGTCTGAAGTGCATACAATCTGGGCCTTGCGGAACAGCATAGGAATGTGGGTGAAGGGGCGTCGAGTGCTCGGCCAGATGGTTCCCATCCGGTCTGGCGTCTTCTCTGGAATTGTCTAATTCCCCACAAGGTGCGCATTTTTGCTTGGAGAGTGGCCACTAATGCTCTTGCTACCCAGGTAAACAAAGCGCATAGGGGATTGGCGGTCGACGGTGTGTGTCAAATATGTGGGCAGGAAGATGAGGACACTTATCATGCCTTGATCTGCTGTCACCACGCACGTGCGCTATGGCAAGCTATGCATAGCGTGTGGGATCTGCCGACCAAGGACTCTCTTCGCATCCAGGGGACTGATTGGATCCTAACTTTAATCTCATCTCTTGACGAGGGTCAGCGGATGAGAGTGCTTATGCTTCTGTGGCGTATTTGGTACATCCGCAATGAAGTCACACATGACAAGCAGCCGATCCTTGTCCAGTCTTCAAAGCGGTTCCTCCTTAGCTATGTCGAATCCTTGCTGTCTATTCACCAGTTTCCTCAGGCGGACTTCACTAAAGGTAAGCAAGTTGTGGATCCTTCAGGTTACTCATCACGTTCTGGTGTTCGTTCAGGTGTGTCTCAAGCAGAGCGACTTAGCTGGATTCCCCCGCCGGTTGGATGGACAAAGCTAAATGTGGATGGAGCCTACGATGCAGCGAACAATCAAGCCGGTGCTGGCATGGTGCTGCGTGATCATCTGGGGGTAGTCGTGTTTGCCGCATGTAGATCTTTAAAGAACTGCTCGGGTGCGTTGGACGCGGAGTTGGCGGCCTGCAGTGAAGGTATTATGTTGGCACACCAATGGACGAACTTGCCGATTTTGATGGAGTCGGATTGTGCGGAGGCTGTTGCGATGCTCTCGTCAAATTGCCTAGATCGATCCATCTTTGCGCATAGGGTCCAGGAGACGAAGCAGTTGATACGTGGCGAAAGGGAGGTGTGCCTAAACCGAATATCCAGAGACCAGAACAGAGTGAGCCATGAGCTAGCGAGGCTTGGTAAATGCGCCGGCCGTACGGCTTGCTGGCTTGGCATCTGCCCAGCTGCTATTGAACATTGTGTTGCTCGGGATTGTAATTGTTCTGGTTAAGTAATATAATCTCTTTCTTCGCAAAAAAAAATTAATCTGCTTTAACCGCGGCAACGTGCAGGGTATCAACTAATCTTCAATGAAGACTATCTGGGCAGCTCTATGCTCACCCGGCTCCACCGGAGACTCCACGTAAATCTTGTTGCGTTCAATACGAATAGCAAGGATATCATAATCTCTCTTATTTAGTTATTAGCATTGGTTTCTAACAAACTCATGGGAACTAAACAGGACTTAACTGCGTGAGGCACGGGAGGCCCAACATGTGAGTCCGGCCCATTGAATCTCTATCGTTCACAAAAAATTATCGGCTTTAACGTCGACATGAGGTCGACAATTTCGACCATTAATTTTTTGTTATAACATATCTGTAATGCTTAATAAAATTATATTATTATAAAAGTGCTCTTCATGAAAACTCTACACATATGGTTTTCATATCTAATCTAATTTTTTTAAATAGTAGTGGTTAAAATTTTAAAAGTTTAATTAGACCTACGACCAAAACGTTATATTTTTGTTAATCAGAGGGAGTACTACACTAGCTTATCTCTTAATTATCTTATCTTCTCCTTATATTTCTTTTGAAATTTATCGTCTTCATATGCTACAACGTTGGGCAAACATTTCCTCGGCGACATGGACCAGCAATTAACGGGCGTTGATAACAGACGGATATGTCAAAAATAATAGGGACAAGCATGCAATCCAAATTGAGCTCACGTAAGGTCAGGGTAATCAACAGGCCATTTGAGCCTCGCTCATGTTTGATTCGTGCTAGAGTACGTGCGATCCAATATTATTAGGACATGTAGGATAGAATAGAAGGATGTTTTCTCTTATATCCATTTAAGTTATTGAATATAGCACAAAATATAGCAATATAATGATAGAGAAAAAAAATTCCTTGTGATTAGTGCTATCGTCTCTTATATCCATCGATTCTAGTGCATGCCACTCGTCCTGGCTTTCCCTCCCACAGAGAAGACAAATTTCTCTCCTCTTTGCACCAATAAAATTATAAGTAACACAACAAAGGAAATGTTGACCTAATACCACTGTGCATGCCCGTCAGGCTGAAATACATATGCACATCATACCCACGTAGGGCAACATATTAGTATGCACCATGCTTACAATGTACTCGCTGTGTTCTGGAATATAAGATGTATTTTAATTGGTTAAAACAAGAGTTTAACTAGTAATTACTCTATTAATATGTGATTTATGTGATATAAAATTAATATCATTAGATTCATATTCAAGAGTACTTACTTATGAATTATGATTTTTTATCACATAAATTACATATTTATAGAGTAATTATTGGTTAAAATCTTATCTTATTCAGTCACAGTATGTGTTATATTCCTTGACCGAGAGAATAATATGTTAATATCGCTTAATAATGAATACTACCATTCTTTTGCTTAAGAGATGAATGTCATTTTCAAGCTTTATCCAAAATATATACCATTCTATATACCCAGCGAACTCCACTAGAATAGCCACCAAAGCGCATCAATACCATTCTGTTGTTTAGATCACAGTCAGTGGCCTCCCACGAGAAGACACGTGGCGCATCGCGACCGGAGAAGAGTGTATACGAGGTGGGCCCAACCAGGCGCAGCCGCGCATCCCGCTGTTCGCTCCCGAAGTGGGCCCCGCATAAACATTTTTCTGAAACTCGCATAAACATTCTGTATACACACAATTCGACACTCTCACAGCAACTGACAGTGGGGTCATACCTTTCCCAGGCCTGAGGGCCCCAGCGGCCAGTTGACGGCGCGTGCGAGAGCGAGCTCAAGGCCCACCGCGCCGGGCCCATTTGTCATCGGCGCAAGACTTTGTCGCTTCAAACCGTCACGAGAAGTTTGAAACAAAACGAGACCGAAGTGCCACGTGTACATGCTCGCTTCTTTTCTTTTCTTTTCTTTCTTTCTTTCTCCTCACGCCTTGCTCGCTCTGCTCGTCTTCCTCTCTTCGCTTTGCCCGCTCGGACTCGACTCGATCGCATCGCGTCGAGAGAGACTGGCAAAACCCTAGGTAGATCCCCTCCCGAACCTTCCAGAAGCTTCCGCCTGCGGAGGAGATGCAGGGCGGCAACCACATGCTCCTCGAGGAGCCCGTCCGCCTCGCCTCCGTCCTCTCCCCCGCCAAGCCCGTAAGCGCCTCCTCACCCTCCATTTCCCTCCCCCTCTCGATCGATCTCGAACCATCTGTATCCGTGTCTGCGCGGGTGTGTGTCGTGGATTCGGACTTCTTCCTCTGGATGCGGTTAATCTTGTGTTTTTTTTTGGTGTGCTCGATCCGGTTTGGTTTGTGCGGAGAGGTGGGTGCGAGTGGGGGTGGCGGAAATACGGGTGATCCATTTCGTCAGAATGACAGTGATCTGCGTCGCGCACGAGAGAGGTCGTGCGGTATTGAGGATTTGGGGTTTAATGTCGCGTGCGGCGAACTGTGATGACACGAGTCTGTCAGAATTTTGTGAACTTTTATATGCAAATCGAATCGTGTTATTTGCCAGTGGGTGGATTTAGTGCGTAGGATGATCACTGAAATGGAACGTTGCTTTGGTTTCATTTTGAGGATGCTGGATTGTGACCCTTTCCCCCTGCGTGTGCTCTTGTGCAGAAAGTATTCCCATCCCTCACCAAGATCGTTGGGACGCTTGGGCCCAAGTCGCGCACGGTTGAGGTTATTGAAGAATGCCTCACTGCTGGAATGTCAGGTTTGGCCACAATATCCTTTGTGGTAATTGGATTTAGTGCAATGGGTGTACTCAAGATTTTGTTGCTTTCGTTATTATAATGATTATGATCTGTGTATGTCTCATTTTTGCAGTCGCACGGTTCGATTTCTCATGGATGGATGCTACTTATCATCAGGAGACCCTTGACAACCTGAGGAAAGCAGCACAAAATGTCAGGAAGCTGTGCCCTGTAAGTCGACAGCTTCGTGCACGTGGAATGCATGTTTCTCGCAATATATAGTCATGTTTTGTCATGCGGATATATACTATACTTACACACCAAATTGTCGACAACTACACACATACACAAGCACAATATCATTTGCTTTTCCCCCTCTTCTTGCTTTTTTTTCTTACTTTTTTTGTCATGCTTAGTTACTTTATGCTGTTACATATGGAAATTTTGCAAACCATTCCTCACATATGGGCTATATTTGTTTAAGACTTGCCTCTATACAATTTTCCATTTTCAGTCCAATGTGCACATATGCCTTGCCATATGAATGCCTTGAATGTATGAAAAATGATTTGTTAGAGAAATGCTAAATCTAGCCAACTTTCTCCACTTGAGATATATATTGTTAAGTTTGTCCATTTGATATATATGCTTTATTTGGAAATGCCTGTTTCAATTTACTTTACGCATGTTCATGCTTCTTTTCTCACTGTTTCTTTTTTAAGGTATTCCTTGAGTTAGCGTACTGAAAATTGAAGTTTAAATGCAATAACTTCTTTAATACCTGTGATTTGAGGCAGCAACTGTCTGCTCTATTGCCATGCTTCAATAGTTTTGGAATTATTACAAAGTTATGAGTTTGTACTGGTATTTGATGCTTTAATTTCTACTTTTGAGGTTCATGAGAAGAGTCATACCCTGTTAACATCTAATTTGATCTTATTATGTATAGGTAATGCTGGATACAGTGGGCCCAGAAATTCAGGTTCACAATTCAACTGGTGCGCCAATTGAGTTGAAAGCTGGAAATCATGTCACGATAACACCAGATCTTTCTAAAGCTCCCTCAGCTGAGATCCTACCAATTAAATTTGGCGATCTTGCAAAAGTAAGTGGATAATATGGGTAAATTAAGATATGAAGTTTTAATATATTATTTCTTCTTGAAATATTGCAATATATATCTCTATGCATTTATGTCGATTGGTTTCTTTTACATCTGTGGGACTGTATCTTACATGCTTGCATTAAAGTAAAATTCATGGACTTTTATGCAACAAACAAAAACCATTTGAATTTTTTATTGTGCTAGTGAAAGTACTTGGTTGTAATTTCTCTGCCACTTCTGAAACTCAATTCCGTAGAATATTGTATATTTGACCGTGTTTCCCTTTGCGTTAATTTAGGTTGTGAAGAAGGGTGATACTCTTTTCATTGGCCAATATCTCTTCACAGGAAGTGAAACAACGTCTCTGTGGCTTGAGGTGTGTGAATTTATAAATTCTCCTCTTCAAATACATGCCATCTTCCAATATTTGCATCTCTTATATGCTGTAATCTACAGGTTCTGGAGACCTCTGGTGAACAAGTGATTTGTCTTGTGAACAACACAGCAACACTGGCGGGGCCCATTTTCACTCTGCATGTTTCACAAGTACATATCAGTATGCCCACTTTGAGTGAATACGATAAACAGGTAACGTAAGTTTTCTTACAGTACTGAAGCTAAATATTGTCAATAATTTGTGGCTTTATGTTTTGCCTGTACAAAATATTTTGGCTAGCAACTTTTTTATAAAATAGCAATGGCAGTTCTGTTTCAGGTCTGAAAATTATGTATTTTTTCCTTTCGGTTTTTCTGTTGAAGTTTTTGGCTTACCATGATTGAACCAGATGAAGCTATATGACTTGTTCAGTGAAAGAGAACCCATAAGCCTTACACGTTAAAACACTGCAAGTACCAAAGAATTTATTTTACTGCCATGTCAGGTGTAAATACAACTGTCATTTTGCATGTGAACTTGTATCCCTTGTTACTTTCTGATGTTCACTCTATTGTTAAAATCATGAACACTTGCTTTTCCTTTCCCTTTCTCTTCCTCCTTTACCTGTCATCCTCAAATGCATGCACTGCAGTTTAACATTTGAAACTACACAAAAAATATTTAGATTTGTTATATGGAATTGATATTAGTAGATTTGTCATCAAAGCTTTTTTGCTAATATAATTAGAACAAGTAAGGATTGAAGGTATATATTGGTCTATTGGAGACTACGTCCAAGTCCAAAATTACAAGTAAAAGAGAATGGATGGAATAATTTCTTTCAAGATTACTCTGCCCTTTTTCCGTACTTGCATCTGAAGATACATACTTAATGCATAATTGCATATCAATGCTATTTTATATTAATTCATACAAAAATTCCTAAAAACATTTTTCTTGCAATAGGTCATTTCAACATGGGGGTTGCATAACAGTGTTGACATTATATCGCTTTCCCATACCCGCTCTGCTGATGATGTCAGGGAGGTGAGTTTCTTTTCTGAATCTGGTACTTTTGCACCTGAGTTGAACATTCAGTTGATCAGGCACCTGTTTCTTGATTTCCTCTCTATGGTTCCTTTTGATAATTTATTTAAGAGGCTTTTTCATACTGTTGTGCGCACTAAAAAGAAAAATCAGATTGCAAGAAGCATATTGATGCAAATTGTAAGCTAATTGGATCGTTGGGGTATAATGAAGTTGCATCTGTATGTATCTACAGTTTGGACTCCGAAGATAATCAATGGCACAAACCTACATATCGGTTAATTCAAAGGGGGCATATATTGTCGAACAATAATGGTTGTACCAACAATGATAAAAGCTGCTGAACCAGCATAATTGGACATCAAGAAGAATAAATGTTGTTACTGATTTGTTCCATTGTTGGATATTTATATAATATCTCATTGAAATAGTGTTACTGTTTCTCATGTTATTTGGGGCCACACATACTCTCCATGACGATAAGCTGGTCGCACTTTTCTTGATACGTAGCATCCGAGGACTTCTTGTTAGATAGTTGTGGGAACAATGCTGATCCTTAGATGTATTCTATGTGCAGCTTAGAGCCTTTCTACAATCTTACGACCTTCAAGACACACAGATATATGCCAAGGTTGAAAATTCTGAGGTAACTATCATGCTTTTACGATAATACTATTGTCTGTTTTGTTTCACTGCTATATTATGATTAATTGTATTGTGCGTTACTGCATTTCTTTCAAGGGTTTGGAACATTTTGATGAAATTCTCCAAGAGGCAGATGGTATCATTATATCTCGAGGAGACCTGGGAATTGACCTCCCACCAGAAAGGGTAAATTTCGATCTTTCTGAAAATACCCAGTTTCACACTGTTTATCCCTAGTGTACTATCAGATATGTGTAATATTCATTTCTATTGACGATGCCTTGTCGTCTTGGAACGATAATAGTTAATTGATACAGCAACATAGTACAAGAATATCTTTGTTGTTCTGGCGCAAAAGTTAACCATTTGTATGCTTATCAGTTTACAGTTAGAACTGACTCATTTAGCTCTGATAGGCTGCAGATTGTTCTGAAAATATCAGTGTACTGTTGGTGTTCTGTGCAAATAGTTTGCGCAAATGTCATGCCTGCAGATCTTTCTTGCTTCATTACATAACCTATCACTCTTGACTCTTCAGGTGTTCATGTCCCAAAAGACAGGTATTCAGAAATGCAACATGGCTGGCAAACCTGTGATCATCACTAGAGTTGTGGACAGCATGATTGACAATCTACGTCCAACTCGTGCAGAAGCGACTGATGTTGCAAATGCTGTCCTAGATGGTCTGTAAAACTGTACTGTTCTTAAAACCACTTGTCTAATTTGTTAGGCACTAATTTATTATGCTGTTCAAATTGCAGGAACTGATGGTATTTTGCTTGGTGCGGAGACACTTCGAGGGCAGTATCCTGTTGATGCAGTGAGTACTGTGGGCAGAATATGTGCAGAAGTACGTTTCCTACCCCTTTTAAGAATAAATTGTAATAGTATCTGAATTGCTTGGCTGATCAATGATAAATCATTCTTCTAGGCTGAGACCGTGTATAACCAGTCACTTCACTTCAAGCGAGTAGTGAGGCATGTAGGTGAACCAATGGCCCATGAAGAATCTGTGGCATCATCAGCGGTAAATACTATTAAATCATTAGGCCAGATGCATATCTTCTAATCTAGAACATCAGTGACCTTCTATTGTTCACATGTAGGTTCGTTCCGCAATGAAAGTAAAAGCTGCTGCAATTGTTGTGTTCACTTTCTCGGGGAGAGCTGCTAGGTGCTCTATACTATGCAAGATCAGTACTTTACTAGACATGTTCCCATTATGCAAATGCTATTAATTCACTTTGTGCATCCTCTTCTGCAGGTTAGTTGCTAAGTACAGGCCCCCGATGCCAGTTTTAGCAGTTGTGTTCCCACGTGAGGGCTCTGATCCATCAAAGTGGCGTTCTTATGGCACGACGCAGGTAAGTAACATGCATATCTGTCCATCTGAGTATAATTTTTTTGTTCATCCTCAAGCAGGATCTGCAAACTTACATTTGCTTACTGTTACTTACAGGCGAGGCAATGTTTTTCTGTGAGAGGTGTCTACCCTTTGATGGGGAGTACTGCTGAGGTATGTATGCAGTTCTTACTTGGCAATATCAGAGGCACCTTGAAGTTCTGCTATTTTACAATGTTAAACGTATGGTAGCTCAGGATGCTTTTTGTTTGAAGGTCTACAGAATGACTATCTGAGAGCTGTGTTGAACGCTCTTGTTACACTATGGAACTTTCTAAATCCAAGCTGATTCTTAATATCGTTGAACTCTGTAACAGGCCGAAACTGGTGGGCTCAGCAAGGAAGAGTATGGGATAAAACTTGCACTGAACTATGGTCGGTCAGTCGGCATAGTAAAGCCATACGACAGGGTGATAATTTTTGAAAAGATTGGTGATTCTTCTGTTGTCAAGATCATCGAGTGTGAAGATCCTAAAAGATGAGACACCCATATCCCACGCAAAAGTTTCAGCTACGCGCTTGGGATTACTTCCTCTTTTTGTTTTCCTTTCACTTTTGACCAGAGATAACAGGAGTACAGCATGACACGGTTGTCCTGTTTAGCACTTTGGCCTTTTTGATTCATACTTGGTTGTCCTAATAAATTCAAGAGAATTTCTCATACACTGCTACAACAACCAAGTTTTTGGAAAAACGATTGGATTGTTGAAAAAATAGCTATGAGTGATTCCTAGCCTGTATTTCACGTTACATCATGCACTATAACATCTGAAAAGACATTATCATCACATATTACCTTACATATACCATACCATTCTGTCTATATATTTTACTACAGCCCTGCATGCTTGCTCTTCACATGCTGTTGTCGTCAGTACTGCTCCTTGAAGAAAAGGGCGTAGATGATGCAGCAGATGCTGAAGAAGATGATGCCGATGTCGAATGTGAGCGCGGTCATGGCCTGATCGCTGAGCTCCATGTTCCTGCCACCGAGACGGTCGACCGTATCCGGCACCGGCTCGTAGTTCTGGATGTCGAGCTCGTAGGGGTCCTCGAGGCGGGACCTGAGCTGCTGCAGCCGGCGGCTCTCGGCCTCCTGCGCCAGCGTCCAGTCGTAGAACCGCCGGCTCTCATCTTTGCTCAGCACGTTGTACACCTCCCGGAGCCGGATGAACTTCTCTGAGGCCGACTTCAGCGGCAGCCTCGTCGTGTCCGGGTGGTACTCCTTGGACAGCCGCCGGTACGCCGCCTTGATCTCCTCTATATCCGCATCAGGTGCTATTCCTAAGAACCTGTTTTACCACAAAGGTCTGGTACTTAGTTTTCCAGAAAGATGGATAAGAAAAGTACGGTGAATTTTGTTGGACTGAACTCAACTGGTAGTGTGACTCGGACGGGTTGTTGATGAGGTCGGCGAAACTCCTTCCCAGTGGTTCGCTCTTGCCGCCATCTGCTTCCTTCTTGCCTTTCCCTCCTACCCACCCTTCGTCCGGGTCGGACCAGTGTATCCTCGTGTCCACCGTCTTCTTCTTCCCCTGTCCTGACGCCGTCGACGCCCCCGCCTCCGCCGCCGGGGACGGCTCGCCGGCGTCCGGCGTGCTAGCCGCGACGCTGAGCCTCGCGCGGCGCCGGCTGCGTGCTTGGTGCCTGTGGCTGTGGAGGAAGGGCGTGAAGGGGCGAGAAGCCGTGGATGCCGCCATGAGGAGAAAGGAGTGTGTGTCAGCGTGCAACGCTGGGGACTGAACGTTTTGAGGTGTTCATGCGAGACTGTGAATTGTGATGGGGAGCCGATGAGGTAGGCCCCATTTTGTGGGCCCAGCTTTGGCATTGATGGAGCGCCACACCTTGGCCTTGTGATCGTTACTTCGTGTTTTGGATTGATACAGAGCTGATGAAAGGATCACTAGGAGCGTTCTTAATATTTGGTGAAGCTAATGCACGTTGTTTCCATCATGGAATTACCCGGGGACCGAGAAGCTGCCTTAGCCGGAGAAAAGAAAAGTTACTTTCCAGGTGGGAACCGTAATATATCTGGATATCCTCTGTCGGAAATAGTCATTTATCTGTGCCATAAGATGCTTTGCATTAGTCAAGGAAAATTGCTATTTCTCAGGCGACTAAAAATTTGTTATTTTCTCAGTCGTTTGAATTGTACATTTTTTGTATCTCAGTTACATAAAAAAATATATACAACTTAGGTATAGAAAATATGCAACTGCTCAATTCTGTTCAGTTACACATCTCTAGACCGTAAGTTACACATAATTTTTAAAATATGCAACTATCCCATTAACCATTAAATCAAGAATCAACGTTTAGGATCATTGACTTAGAAATAGTTATTTCTAAGTCGACATAGAAATAAACACTCCCTTAGTTAAGTTTTTTGGTAAACATCTCGGCCACACATTTCCTTCTGTCTTTCTTGGCTTATTGCTAGCCTCCTACCGGGGAAGTCGAAATTGCTTGCGTTGTCTCGTAGTCAGAGAGGTGACAATGAAGCGTTGCATAAGTCCATACTGGTTTCTAAAGCTGAAGGGTAATTATGCTGACCTCATCGTACAGTTGTACAGGGTTTAATCTACACTTTCGAGAGGGTAAATCCGACTTTGATCTTGTTTGGTAATTGCTTTTGTTTTCTGAACTTAAGGAAAACATGAAATTTGGGAAACCGAAAAGAGGAAAACATTGTTGTTTGGAAGAAATCATTGATAGTACGGGGGGAAAAAGATTGAATGGAGATGCGGAAGAAAATATCAATGGATAAAAAACATAAAATGGAGATGCGGGGGGATCGAACCCCGTGCCTCTCGCATGCAAAGCGAGCGCTCTACCATTTGAGCTACATCCCCTCCGATGATAAAATCTTCTAACTGACCACCTAGACGAAAGAGACCTAACGGCCGATACTACATACAGATTGCTACTGTAAAACATATTCTCTGAATTGATCTGAAATTACTATGTACCAATATAATAAAAATGAAATAAAATTATATCTTTTTCTTAGATAATGAAAGTTTTATTGCCTCGTAGCATTAGGTGATGCGTCGAAGTTCAACTCCCGGCCTCTGCATCCGCAGATGCACACAACCACCAATTTTTCAAAGTTGCTAAAAAAAGGGAAACACAAGTTAGAGAAAGAACACATGGTCAAAGCCCCAGTTACACAAACCTGAAACATGAGTAAAAGAGGAACAATTGAATTGAAAGCAAAATGGCAGAAGGTGCTTCTTATGATGGCTGGTATGAAAGTCCTCAAGGTGCTGTCAGACAAAACCTAGATTTCCATCCGTAGCCTGTAAAGATCTATTGGACCACTGTCTCCAATCTCACACACGCCGCAAGTGCCAGCTCCTTGTCCTCTTGCCGTTGCAGCAACACCCATGATCGCAGCCAATAGATACACAAGTATATCACCTGTAAATGATTAAAAATATTTTTCTTGTCAAAAACTGTATCATTTCGGCATAGCCATATCGCCCAACATAAAGCGATTGCTCCAGCCAGTAAACTCCCCTTAAAATTCTTATTTACCCCACAGAGCCAATTACCAAACATATCAATAGTACTCTGAGGAGGAGGGAGACCGGATGCCACCTGGATAATACACCAAGCAAAATGTGCGAAACGACAGTCAAAAAACAAGTGCTGGATAGTCTCTTGGTGATCACAAAAAGAACACTTCGTACTACCCTGCCAATTTCGTTTAGCTAACTTGTCCTTGGTTAAAATAACGTATTGGCGCAAGAACCATAGGAATACCTTAATCTTTAGCGGCACCTTCAGTTTCCACAGTCTCCTATTGGATATAGAGATGTCTTGATCTATCAAAATTATGTCATTACCAACACCAAAGAAGCATATATAGATTAAAAAAAAGTATCCTATTGTTATTTTGTATGCGTCATGTGTATAAACCTAGCCACCTACTGTGCTCCTGATCACAAGCTCAATTTATAGACAAATTTATGATCCTCTGTACAAATGGCATATGCAGCGCTATCGCAAAGATCAAAACCTACATACTGATCGATCGGATATCAGGCCTGACTAGCTAGTTAGCTTTTGTTGGGGCTAGACAACAACAATGCAATGCAAAAATTCGTCAACACAATTTGCCCTCAACTTATAACGAACTTTGAGGAGGACTTCCACAAACAAGCAGTGAAATTAACAAAATAACATGTAAGACTTGACATGGTGATTCACGTGAAAAAATCGGCTCAAGGTGAGAAGTAAAAGACAACAGGACCAACAGGTCCAAATCAATATTTCATTATTAGCAAATTGGATACAGTGAAATCTTCTCTAGAATGAACCTCTCCAAATTTGCTACCAGGCACACGACTGGCTCCGGAAACGGCGTGGAGTTGGAAACTGCGTACCTACGTAGTTACGGCTACCTGCATTGACTGATCGACAGCACGGTCGCCGTTCAAACGGCCAGCAGGCGCGGCGTCCCATGGCTGCAGATTGGCTGGCAACCTGCTGATGGAGTCTCGACGTGGCCAACATGCCAATTGATGAAGAACAATAGGAGTATTTGGTTCGGTTGCCTACTTCAGGATGTACATGTACTCTCTTTAATCTAAAATCTAAATAGTTTTAGAATATCAGACAATCAAAATACTTTTAGATTTAATTTTTAATATAATTATATTTGCCAAATCGACATAACATATTGACACTACTAGATTCATCATAAAATATACTTTCATAATATATAATTATTTTTATTTGAATCCATATACTTTAAAGACCGTGTCAATGTATACAACTACTTACATTCTAGATCAGAGGGAGTTACTGTATATCAAATATACACACGGCCAAAAATAGTTTTTCAGCTAAACGTAGGTATGCAGCGTTATCATAAAACTATATACATATACATATACATATACATATACATATATATATATACATACATACATATATATATATGCACGATGAGACTTATTCGGACAAAATCAGACAGAATTTGAAAATACTATTTACCTTTACTATTTAGACGGCGTAACACTATTCACTATTCACTATTCACTATTCACTATTCAGACACTATTCAGGTGCTATTCAGACGGCGTGACACTATTACAGTACTATGGCACACTATTCACCTTTTAAAATTCGAAGCTATTCAGGTGCTGTGATACTATCCAAACTATTCAAATTTTGATTGTGGTTAATATTCAGCGCTAGCGTTCTTGCAGGATCTTGTGGGTTGGCGAGACCAACAAGACAGCCGGGTGTGTGCTTATTGGTTGTAAAAATCCTACTCGGTACTCACCATATTTATCACTAATTTACTTCAGAAGTAACTAAGCCTTCCCTGGATATTTCTAGCTACAATCATATGAGATGGGTTTTATATCGTCTTCCCAGGCAGTTCCACCCGAAGAGAACACTTCTCTAGCGGAAACCGAGTCCTCTATACCCTATGCTATGCGCGGGGCTTCAACTGAGAACTACCGCAGAGGTTTCTCCTATAGGATCCTTTGTATAAAAAAACCCGTCTCATAGAACTGAAGCTAAAAACACCAAGGGATTTTCAAGACAGAACTACTTCATTTCCATAAACTAGTTTACATATGGTTTTCCCTTTCGGGAACCCCCAAACAGATTACAACAGAGAGAGGGAAACTACCTTCTTAATATTACAAACCTCGAGTAGCGACTATGTTACAAGGGAAGAGTGGCTACTATGTGGAGTGGAGTGGAAACTAAAGAAGAAGTGGAGTGGAGTGCTCTCTCTTGCTCTGGCTATGTGCGATTGTCTTCGCAGATGATTCTTCTCCTGCCTTTGAGTCTGGCTTCTGCCTCCTTTTATAACCGCGCGCGAAGAGCTCCTCTCCATTATTTAATAATTATAGGCTTGGTAGCCTTTTGTACGCTTCACGCATTACCGTCCACCTGGATGCCTAGGCTTAGTAGCCTTTGTAGACTTCATGCGTGGCTGTTCTTCTGGATTCCTTTGTCTTCACGGGTGCAACTGGCGCCCAGATGCTTCGTGTCTATCTTCAGCTTTATGTCAAAGCTTTATTCACTATGCTTCACGAGTGATTCGAAAATTATTCGGTTCAGAATATTCTTCACGTCCTTTCTCTTTTGCAAATATATTCACCGGTACGGGTCTCTGCCACGCCCGAATTATTGATAATACATTATCAATATTATTTAGCTCATATTCTCCAGTATAATTTTCAATTTCCTTCTGTTTTTGGATTTTGCCCATGTCCGGCAATATCCATGATATCATCGTCTGAGAATGATATATCATATTTTTCTTCATATTCCTTTTTCATATTCTCAAACTTCTCATCCATTTCCTTTTTTAATTCCTTTAGGATGTCCTCTAGTTTTTGGACAATCTTTTCTACATCCTTTTTAGATTTTATGTCTCTATACCAATTTGGTGATAATGACTGTAATCCAATACATTCTATGCAAAAATTTGTCATGTAATATTCTTCTATATTTGCACTAAGATCTTCTATGCTTTCTTCAGGAGTCATACTCACGCCTTCAAGGGCAAAATTTTTTAAGTTTTGTGGTTTGGTAGTTCCACCACGCTTTCGCACTTCTGAAATATATGGAATATTGTCTTGATATGGGATAAATGTAATGCCTTGTTCATGTATAATAGTGGTTTGCACTGATTATTGTAAAAATCTTAGGCCAATAATCATTTCATCATTTATCATGGATAAGTCCCTTATTGTGATTTCATCTATGATATATTTTGTTCCATTTATGTATAATTCTATATTATAGGCTAACTGGTTATGAACCTTTCTTATTCCTGACATGTCTGTGGGAGTTTCTGCTTTATCAATATCTATAGTGTGGACTATTTCAGGACACTTTAAAAAGTATTTATCATGAATAATATTTTTTATACATCATGTGTCTACTAATGCTAATATCTTATAGGTGACGTTTGTACTTAGTTTTATTTTAACCGGGATTCTTATTCCTAATATTTCTTTGAATGGTAATTTAACTATATATTTATTCCCAAAATTAGTTATAACCTCATTTAGCCGGAATAATTTAGCTCCCTTGCTATCTTTCATGGTTATAGTTTCTTCTTTAAACTCAGTGTTTTCTGCTGTTCTATCTTCTTGTAACCCTTTGTCCTCTAACTTCTTTCTTAAATATTCTACTTCTACTTCTAAATTATTTACCCTATTTTCTAAGATTCTAACCCTACTAGACAATATTTCTCCTTCTGGTTGTAATTCTATCTCTCTTCTCCACCGTTGGTTGTTTGCTTTTAAACATTCAGAGCACGCTTGTTTTAAACATAGACTACAGGTAGCTCTATTATCTTGACTTGGATAATATATGCAGAATGCACATTTTATATTATAATCACCTTTACCTCTAATCCAATCATGCTCACAGCTTACTTGGTTCATCATCTCTATTCTTAATCCTGCTAACTCATCTATTAAGTCTATATCATCATTACTTGATTCATATTCAGCTTCATTGTTTTCAAGTTCATCTGTTTCAATAATTGAATATATTGACTCATCATCCTTTATTTCATCATCACATACTAATATATTTTCATTTACACTATCTACTATTAGAACCCTTTCTTGTTCTTCATATTTACTAGAATATCTTTTCTGATCCTTATTTGGGCAAGTCTTACTTAAATGGTCAGGTGAATTACATATAAAACATCTACATGTTTTATCATAATTCTTTCTTGGATTGTACCGTCTTACATTCCTTTTATGTAAAAATGGAGCTTTATTGTCTGATCTTCTAAGGAAATATCTTCTCTTTGTTCTGAAATTATTACCATCTCTTCTTTGGGATTTATAATATTTTTTACTCTTAGGTCTCTCTTCACCATATGTTAATGGTATCTGAACTATCTTATTGCAGAAATTATAGTCTGAATGTTTCATAGACCTTTGGGCTTGTATACTAGTGCATATTTTCCTTAACTGCTTGAATACAAATGTTATTGCTTGTGATATGTTGATAACAGAATCTCCAGTTTCCTTTTTATATTCTTCAAATATCATGCTTCCTAAAGGATCTGGTAATTTGTTGAAATATCTCTCAACGACTCCTTTGTTATATCCTTGTTTTGCTGTAGTAGCGTTATATAAGTAGTGTTGTGAGAATTCCTTTATACCTTTCCAATTTGTTAGCGTCAACTTTTCAATTTCTCTTAACCTTTCATTTTGTAGTGTGGTATATCCTAGCTCTGGATCTTCTGCTATAATAATATTTGATATTATATTTGCAAAATTATTTGGGTTGCTACCTGCTCTCTTTAATTCTGCATAATTATTAGGATTACCTTCTACCCATTGTTCCCATAGAACTTTTGCGGATTCTCCCAAAAATGTTTCTAAATAAGTAATCATATCTTCTACCTTATTTCCTATATTGTGCTGGTTTTTGAATGTATTTTTGGACTATCAAACCCTTCCATATGCTTATGATATTTGGCCAGTCAATTGGGTCATGTGCAGCTAGATTCAATATTGCACCATCACTTTTATGATTTTGAAATTTTACTGTCCTTTCAAAATCTCTTCTTTTAGATCCCATATATTTGTATTGGCCAGGGATATAGTTATATGAGGCTTCTTCCCTTTCTGGAGGCCAATTTCCTGAAACTCTAGATGGCCTCTCAAATTCTCCTTCATTCTTTACTGATCCTTCACCGTACCTACTTCTTTTCTTCCCTACTCCTATATCTACTTCCATTGCTTCCATTGCATTTTCCAGATTATGTATTCCTACTTCATCTAAAGAGTTTAAAAAGTCATCATATTGTTGTGAGGCATCTATAGCTTGTCCTTCATTATACATTTCATTTACTAATGCTTCTTCTTCTTCATAGCTTTCTAATAACCATTTTTCATTCCTTTCCCATTGTTCTTTTTCGGTTATAGAATTATTGCTTTTTTTTATGTATATCTTTGTTTTCATTGTTTACCCTTTCTTCAGTTTTAATATGCTTTTCCTTACCTTTCCCTTCTTCTATAAATAATTTGTTATCTTTCTTTGCCTTCTTTAATCTGGATAATTCTCTACAGAAATATAGTTCCTTTTCTCTTATTTTAGGCCATTCATGCGTCATAGTATTATTATATTCATTAGATACTTGTTTTAACTTATCTTCACAATAATTTATTTCACTATCTAAATCTGGCTTTTCCATGAATTCTGAAACACTATGTCTTCTGTTGTCTTCAATATCTTGTTCTGATATAACTGAATCTAGATCATCTAAATCTCTTGTTTTATAATTTATAAACCTAATACTAGTGCTCCCTGCTTTATTTTGATAGCTTACATAATCTTCAGGTTGTTTTAAAGCCTTACTTTCTATTAACTCACTTATGTTCCATTCTTCACCTGCTCTTTCTTCAGAATCTATTCTTAAGGGGCTCATGAATTTTATACCCTTTGATTGCATACTTTCAATTACGTCATTGACATTTACCTTGTATTTAGTTCTACTTTTATTAGTTAGCCTTCCAACAAACTCTATGCTTACTAATAGATTTGTTCCTTTAAATTCTTCATACCCTTTGGTCTAGAATCCGAAACTCATTTTTTCTATGAATTCCTTTATAGGCATAATTAGGTCTGGCGCTATATATGTTATTAATTTATTCTCATTCATATCTCCTTCTAGGAAACCTAGTGCTGCTTTATTAACTGTATCCCATCTTTTATCTAATAAGGTTATTAGTACTTTAGTTCCTAATTTCTTTCTTGTCATACCTTTAATTCCTATAATATACATTCCTTGATGTATAAATTTGTAGCCTGAATATTTTAGTCCATTCTCAAATTGCTTACTTACAACCCTTAAATTCTACTGGCTGTGTTAAAACACTTAATTCTACTTCTCTGGATATTCTATATAATCCTGACTTATTTTCAAACATACCCATTTGATATATCTGTTGAGGCCTTATTTTTCTTAGGGTATCTCTCTGATATCTTTCAAGGTCTCTTTCTAGGTTTACAACTTCTTCTAAATTATCCACATCTTCATATTTTCCTTTCAACCTGTCTATCATAGTTAAAGGTTTGGCATCTCTATCTACTATTTGGAGTGATTTATCTCGTCTGCAGAAGCTCTTAGATATGTCCATTTTTCTGAGTTTATTGTTCTGGTGGATACAATTAAAACAGATGAGGCTAGTACTAACTCTTTACCACCTTCTTCAGTATTGAGTTTATTCAAGATTTGAACTAATAGCTGCAGTATGGTATTATTTTGTCTTATTATTACCTTAGAATCTTCCTTAGATGATTCGTAGTTGGAAAAACCAATAGGATGAGCAAGATATTTTTCTGTTTCTTTTAAAGCTTGTTTATATTCTGACATACACCTACGAAAGGACTAGGGTCTTAACTTCTTCTACTAGATTTTTAATTTTAATTATTTCTAGCTTGAAATTTAACCCTTCTAGCAGCTTATCTTTCTTAGCAAATGTGTTATCTAATTCTAGCTTTTTACTAATTAGTCTTATATCTTCTTTGATATAGTCGCTATTTTGGCTGATTATATTTTGTTTTATCTTACTATCTTCTAGAGCCTTTAATACTAGATTTAAATTATTACTGATAAGAGAGTATTGCTCTTCAAGCCTTTTATATTCTCTATATATTTTGTCTAATTTGAGGTCTAGTTCGTCCTGTCTTCTACCCCAAGTTATATAGAAGTTATGTAATAAATCTACCACTAAATTTAACTGGCTATGAGAAGTATGCCAACTATGTTCTTCAGAGGAATTTAATCTACACCTTATACTATTATTGTCCTTTGTATTGACAATTTTACCAGTACTTACTTCTAGATTTAGGTATTTTAATTTTTCAATGATAACCAGGCTTTGATACCAGGATTTATTGGATTAGGATCTAATCGTGATATATATATATATGCAACATTTTTCACTGGGTACCCACGGATCCACGATGAAAAAGGGTCAGGTAGAAAAATTCAAATATAGTTTTTCAGCAATTAAATTATGCAAAACTAGATGCATGCTCAATCACCCCGTTCCTTCCATGGCCTTAAGACAAACCCATAGAAACCGGGCAAGAAAAAATATATCAAAACAAACATAGATCTAGACATAGCAAGATCGTCAGTGAGGGTAGCGGGGAGGGCATCAAATTGGAGAGTAGCCGAACAAGGAGGAGAAGAAAAAAGAGGTTGAACTAACATTCGTGGATCTGGAGGCAGCAAGGTCGTCGAGGAGGACAGCATGGAGTGTGTTGGTGCGAAGAGTAGTCGAAGGAGGAGGAAGAAGATGAGACCAACTTAGTCGAGCTATCACCGTCGCCAGAGAGAGGCAGAGGTGAAGAAGATCAGATGCGTCATAGTCGGTCGCAACAGAGATCCCAGGTGTGTTCCAAGCAACCAAATGAGCTCTTAATAGGGTGGTTGGGCCTGCATGAAGCATGCATGCTCCAAGTCCTGCAGGAGCATAGAGACAATCGCTCTCTCTAATGCCCTCTACATCATCTACTAAAAATACTATGTGCAAATTTAAGGATATACATCTTTCGTCTAATAGTTTGTTATTCTATCTTATAATAATTATACTTTTTTTATCTAGATAATATAACCTTGTCTTGTACACCCTCGATGAGAAGTATAAATGTGCGCGAATTTTAGAACGGCAACAACAATTTTCTTTTAACTCGGTAATTCATATATTCGTCGGATAGATCCACCGGTGATTCCAAAACTAAGCACTAGACTACCAACCAAACTTAATTAGTACTACATTTATTAGTAACCAAGAAAAATAGAGTGCTGCATGCATCATCCTCTAGCTAGCTAGATTCCATAAGTTGCAATATTCTCTAATTAAGCTATATATAAAATTTTATAATCTATTATCTCACTCAGTCGCTCTACCAGGTGTTTTTATGTAAAACCTTGATAGTTAATTGTAGCGTCAAAATTCACACATAGCGCAATTAGAGAACACTATATTTGAAATAGTGAATGTACTTTGTAAATGAATATGAGATATATATGTATCAATTTGCTCTGAATGAATGTGAATATGTGCCTTTCTGCTGTGAGTGAATGTGATATGTACTAATTGTCTGTGAATGAATGTTATTTATATACATGTGTGCTGTGATTTTTGTTTTGTTTTCTAAGGCTACCAAATAAACAGGAATAATCAGTACTGTTGTAAAATCTCATCATAGATGGTTCTACAGTAAAAACTGTTTTTGATGAGAGGGATATCACAAAAGGCTCTACGTAAGAAATCCTCTGAGATAACATCATATCATAGACGGTTTCTATGAGATGATCCTTGTTTACAGACGATTTACCTACGTTAAATTTTTCAAACTGTCTATAATAACTTTCTTATAGCAATGGTGTCATAAGCTAGCATACAACGGTAACAAAATTGCATATTTCACAAGGGGTTGAAAATACAACCGCTTCTACATGAGATAAATGTGTGTCGAAAGAGCAGCTCGTGGGAGGTCAGCTCATTAAGATAACAAACTGAAAATGGTGCTCAACTCAGTCTATTACTTGCACGAGCGAATCTGAGCCAGCTCACAAGCTTCGAGCAAAATTTTGTTTTTGAAAGAAAATGGCAGGAGCTCTGCCTTTCTTAAAGAGGATAGAAAACAAGTTTTACAAGGTTTAAATTAGGATATGTACAAACATATCGCCCAGCGAAGGGATTAGCAGCTAGCAGCTACAACGCACGTTCTTCGCTATCGTTATCTTCCCATCGGACAGCTCTGCTTCTAGCTCTAAAGCTATCGGTTGCTTTGGTAGCGACTTCAGCGATTGTTCGGAAGTGATTTTGAAAAATCCTTCCATTTCGTTCCTTCCACAGGCTCCAAAGTCCGTATATTAGGATACCATATCTCTTTCTCTTGTCGTTGTGATCCAAATTTTCACCACAAGTTTTTCCACCAGGAGTGTAAGGCGTCTCCTGCATTCCCTATGAGCTGAAGGGGCGCCAGTCCGTTTAACGCAGCAATTCTTCTCCAAACCTGTCTGGCAAACGCGCATCTGAGGAATATATGTACTGCGGTCTCTGGATGGTTTCCGCAAAGCGTGCATGCCTCCCCATTTGGCCATCCTCTCTCTCGTAATCTATCTGCTGTCAGGAGCCTGTTTTGGAGAGCTAGCCATGCGTGTACTTTACATTTGTTTTCTGCGTTTGCTCTCCAGATGCTTTCAGTTTGCATTGATGGAAAGTATCCCTGAAATTGAATCTTGTATGCTGAGTTTGCGGAGTACTGCTTCGAACTTGTCCAACGCCAGGATATGGTATCTTCGTCCTGTAAATTCCGCGGAGTGTGAGTGATTAAATTCCAAAGTTTGATGAATTGACTCACTTGCTCGCTTGTGTTGATTTTGCGGAGCGGAGCTAGCCATTGGTTATCTCGAAGCTCGAATTGGACTGATCTGTTTCTCCTCTTGACAATTGCATAGAGTGTCGGCGCCTCGTCTTTTGCTTTAAGTCCATTTAGCCATTTGGAGGTCCAAAATTTGGCCTTATCTCCTTTACCTACAGTGATTTGTGTTGAGGCTTCGAAGAGAGCTCTGTCTTTATCGTCATAGGGAGTCGCCTGTCCATGCCATGGTTTCGGATCTGCGCTCCATTCCAACCATAGCCACCTTAGTCTCAAAGCTGTTCTGAACTTCTCGATATCTTTGATGCCGAGTCCTCCCATGTTCTTTGGTTTGCAAACTTGCCGCCAACTTACTAGACAGTGGCCTCCTGAGCAGACTTCATCGCCCTTCCATAGGAACTTTCTCATGAGTTTTTTAGCCTTTTTAAGCGCCCATTTCTGAACTTTGAGCGCTGAGAGGAGGTAGACTAAGCATGGCGTGAGAACTGATTGGATGAGAGTCAGCCTGCCCGCTCTGTTAAGGAGCTTTCCTTTCCATCCTGCCAGCTTCGCTGATAGCTTATCAAACATGGGCTGCAGGTTTGTTCTTCTGAGTCTAGTTGTATGCAGTGGGAGACCTAGATAGGTGCATGGAAATTGTTTGAATTCGGTCGGGAAAAGCTGGGTGATGGATTGGAGATCAATATGTTGACAGCTGATGGGGTAAGCATCACTCTTGAGCACATTGGTGTGCAGCCCTGTAGCAGCTCCAAAATCTTGCAGGCACTGAAGTATGACTCTTATCTCCCTTATATCTGGATTAGCGAGTATTGCCGCGTCGTCCGCGTATAAAGAGATCCTGAGCTCATTCGGCACTCCTCTGATTGGATTGATCAGCTTTCTTTCCATGGCCGTGCGGATAATTAGCTGTAATGGTTCAATCACTAGAATGAACAGGAGAGGGGAGAGAGGATCGCCTTGTCTGACTCCTCTTCTGTGCCAGATTCGATCTGTTCGTTCCCCGTTGATAATGATCCGGGAAGAGGATGTGCTGAGCAGGTTGGAAAGCCAGTTGCGCCACCTGTATCCGAATCCCAATTCAGCAAATAGCTCTAGCATGTATTCCCAGCTTACTGAGTCGAAGGCTTTCTGTATGTCCAATTTAAGGAAGAGAGCGGGGATCTTGCGTTTGTGCATTGATCGAATGATGTTCTGGGTGAACAGATAGTTGTCCTGGATGCCTCTCCCTTTTATATATGCACTCTGTGTCCTGGATATGATTTTGTTCAGCTCCGGAGCTAGCCGAGCAGCCATCATTTTAGTGACGATTTTGCCGAAGGAATGAATCAAGCTAATTGGTCTGTAATCCTTCAGGCCAGCAGGTTGTGTCTTCTTGGGTATGAGTACTATATCTGCTTCGTTCAGGAGGTTGAGTCTGTTGGTTTGGAGATCAGAGAATTGCTTGATGGCTAGGATGAAGTCAGCTCTTATGATCTGCTAGAACCGCTTGAAGAAACCTGTGGTGAATCCATCTAGCCCTGGCGCCTTGTCTGTTGGCATGCTATTAATAGCATTTTTGATCTCCTCTTCTGTGAAGTCTACCTCCAGATGAGATAGGTTCCTTCTTTGTATACCCATCGCACTCCAATTGAGGGTATTTGTGCGCTGTTCCTTGGATCCCAAGAATTCGGTGAAGTGTTTTTCTGCAATTTTCCTTTTCTCTTCTTGGTTGTAAACGTCGTGACCATCGGCCGTGAGGCAGGGTATACGATTCTGCCTGTTTCTTGCGTTGATCTTTAGATGAAAGAACTTCGTGTTCGCGTCTCCTTCTTTTATCCAATGCTGATGGGATCGCTGCCTCGCTCGCACTTTTTGTATCGCTGCTAGGCCCAGAAGTTTGGACTTTAAGCAACTCCAAAGGGCATGTTCTAGGGAGGATAGGGGTCTGTGTTCCTGTGCTGCATCTAGCTGCAGAATGATTTCTGCTGAGAGGGCGAATTGCATCTTTGTGTTGCCGATGAGAGTATGCTTCCAGTTTATGAGTTTTTTGGAGAGGCGGCTGAGCTTTATATGCAGACGTCGAAAAGCATCTTTAGTTAGAACAGGTTTGGACCAGCTTTCTTGGATTTCCTGCTCTAATCCTGGTAATTTCATCAACCAGTCTTCAAATTTGAAGGACTTAGAATTTGTCGTGCGTTGTTCCTCTGTAAGCATTAGAGGGCAGTTCCTCTGTCGAGCAAATTTTAAGTCATAGCAAAATGGCTGCTTCTTCCTCTCCAATTTACTGGTACTATGCACACGATAGATCGGGAAATGGAGGCATGGAGTTGGAACTACTTACCAACGGCTACATGCATTGACTGATCGACTACACGCGCGCCATTCAAACCGCCGGCCGGCGCGGCGTCCAGTGGCTGATTGGTTGGCAACCTGCTGATGGATCGCCGCGTATCGATCGTCTCGATCGACATAGCCGACATGCCAACTGATGAGGAACTAAATGAGTATATATATTTGCTTCGGTTAACACCAGGATATACATATACATACTGCATATGACACGTACCATAGCTAAGCAGGATTTCGTAGGGTAGTTGGGCCTCATGAAGCATGCATACTCCAAGTCCTATAGGAGCATAGGACATATATGCACCTTTCGTCCAGCCACGCCAGTGTCGAAAACCGTTTGATAATTTGTTTAATGGCTATAATAACTATATTTATTTTTGTCGAGATAAGTTCAGAAATAAGACGTACTTTAATGGATTAAGACAAGACTTTAATCAATAATTACTCTAAATATGTGGTTTATGTGATATAAAATCATAATTATAAGTAAGTACTTTTAGTTATGATATCAATTTTATATCACATAAATCATATAATAATAGAGTAACTGTTGATCAAAACCTTATCTTAACCAATCAAAATACACCTTATATTTTTAAATAGAAAGAATATAATATTGTCTGGTACACACTTTGATGAGAAGTAGAAATATGCGCGAATTTGTGTTGAGGATGCATCAAACACAGTACCAATTTCCGAACGGCAAAAAATTTCCCTCAAATTTTTTTTCCCGAACGGCAACAACAACCATTCTTTAAAATTAAACTCGGTTTATATATTCATCGGCATAGATCTACCAGTAATTCCAAAACCAAGCATTAGACTACCGATCGACCAAACTTAATTAATACTACATTTATTAATAACCAAGATAGATATAGATTGCTGCATGCATCATCCCCTAGATAGTTTGAAGCCATGCATGGCGACGGCCGGCGGCGCGGCAGCCTCTAGCTAGCTAGTTGCAGGCGACAGAGGCGACGTCGAGCGGGTAGGCGAAGGAGTTGGAGTACTGGAAGGCGACGGTCTCGCCGGGGCCTATGGCGCCGCCGTCCTTGACGAGGCAGTCGTCGAAGCCGAGGCGGCGGAACAGGGCCGGGTTGACGAGCTCCGTGGAGGCGAAGTCGCCGCAGGCGACGTGGACGTCGTACACGGTGCAACCGGCGCAGACGTTGATGATCTCCACGCTGTAGGCCGGGATGCCGCTCGACAGGTGCGGCGCGTTGTTCTGGTAAACCTCCACGTCCTCCTCCGAGCAGCCGTCCGGCGCCGTCCGCTCCGGCCAGTAACCGCCGGCGCCGTCTGATAGATCCATGGCAACATGTATGCATGCGCAAGGCTGGTCAGGATTTGAAGTGCACACGTACATACGTAATTAATGGAGCATTGGTAGATCGGATAGAGGTGGTCGGATCTTACTGTTGTTGAGCAGCTCGCGCTTCTGATGCTGCAGCGAGGAAGATGCACCGGCGTGGGTAACAGCAGCTGGCTCGGTAGGCAAATTAATTAGGATTTGGTTGGTCATTACAGAAAGTTGCATACAAATATTAACGATATAATGGTATGTGGAAAGCGATGCGAACAAAGGGGTATAATCGTTATAGTTGTCGGTGGACATCCGTTTGACTTGCTGAATCCACGTAGCTAACATCCATGTAAGAACATGCCAATTAATTCTAAGCCAAAATGATCGGTACTGGCAATGCTAAGCATGCATGGGCAACATACATACCTCGATCATTACCTTCACAATTAGCAAGGATGAGGAGCATGCCGACGACGACAACAACTGGTGCAGCTGAACGCAGCTGAAAGCATAAGCACCCCATGGCCTTAACCTTTTCTAACTCAAGCTGACTAGCTAGAGAAGTCTGAACTGAAGCAGCTAATTATAGCTAGTCCCCTTGGCAACCAAGAGAGCAAAGTAGCTAGGATGAGTTGTTCTTGTCGTCCTCCTTGACCTTACGGGGAGGGCCTAGCTACTTATACTAGTCCGGCCGTCACTTCTCCTTGGCTTGCCAGGCGTGCTACTGATGACTTACTCGGGAAACGGAGGCTGCTTTGGGTTGAACACCGCGCAGTTAATAACTTGGCCGGCTGGCCAGCGAATAAAAGCACGGACGCGGCGGCGGCGGCGGCGCCATTAGAACGGCCTCATACGTGCATGCGACTTGAAGGAATTGATAATCTCGATCTCGATCTCGACGCCGTCGAACAGTTTGTTGGGATATGTACGTACATGACGTCACGCGCGCGCGCACCTAAAATACATAGCAGCTATTACTTAGTTGGGATATAGAGTTGGGTTTGACGCCTAGTGTAACATCCCTAAACTAATAATCTTGTAATTGTGCATCATGGCATCGCATTTAGGTATAAGTCAGAGGGAGTATGAATTTGAACTTTTGAAATGATGAGGCAAGGGTAAAAAGGCTAAGAAAAGTCTCGATGAATGAAAGAAACACTTCCAAAATTCATGTGAAGATTTAAAGTTGAAGTTCAAGTTTGATTCAAACTACCCTTGAACCAAATATCTGAGAATTACTTTCAATAATCTAATTGAATGACTTTGAGAGAAAAAGAGGAAATTGAAATCAGAAAAGAGGATCAAAAATAATAAATTGAAAGGTAAACAAAAAGAAGAGAAACAAAAATAAATAAAACCTAAAGCTAAACCTCCTTTCCGTACGGGCCTTCTTCTCAGCCCGCCCTTTTTCTCCCCCTCTTCCCCACTCAGCCCAGCAGCCCGCCCGGCCTGCTAACCCACCACCCTGCCCTATCTACCCGGCGCCGCCCCAATCCCCGTCTCCCTTATCCCTGCGCCAGCAGCTGCTTCGGGGGCCGACGCCAATGCCCCGTGGAACGCCCAAGCTTCCCCGAGCGCCACCTCCTGGTTCGGCCGTGCCGACCGACCACCTCTCCTCCCCTATAAAACCCCCTCCCTCTGGTTGCTTCGCCGCCTCACGCCCTCTCTCTCTCTCTCTCTCTCTCTCTCTCCTGAGCTCTTAGCTGCCTCCGACCTCTCGTCCTCGCCGCTCGCCCGAGCTCCTCGTCGTCTCGTCGCCGTGCTGCCCCATCCCGAGCCGCCTGGCCGTGCTCCTCACTGCTTCACCCGACCCGAGTGCCCCGGCTCCGCCGCTCCGCCCTGGCCGCCCCTTCGCCAAGCCTCCTCCGCCTCGGCTGTCGCCCGAGCTTGCCGCCCCGCCTCTTCCGCCTCGACCGCCGCTCCCGCCGCCGTTTCCCTGTGCCATCTCACTGCTCCGCCGCGTCGCCCCGGAGTTCCACCTCCACTCCGAGGAGCCACCCCTACCCGAAGGACAACCGGCCTCCTCCATCTCCGACCTTGCCGCCCTCTACCCCAGCGAGCCCACTGCCATTTCCCGACGCGCTCCGGCAAGGTCCTAAGCCGCCGTCCCTAGCGTCCCGCTCATCGCCGTTGCGCTTGCTGCCGCCGGCGGGACCGCACCGGTCGGACTAGTGTCTAAGTCCGGACGGTCCGACCGAACCCTAACCACCGGCTGACCCCTTAATAAGGGTCATTAAGGCCCATTAAATCAGTTGTTAGGGCAAGATTAATGCCTTAATTAGTGTTTAGTATTAAATGTTGTAGATAAATTGCTAATGATTGAGCGTTAAATGCTAACTGCGGTTAAATTGTACTTAATGCAGACAATTACTGTTCTGACACCTTAATTATTGTCATTAATGGCTAAGCAGTGTGATAAATAAACTCTTTTCGGCTGTCTCAATGGCCTATGGGTCCCACGGGTCAGAAACTAAAGAAAAGATTAAAAGAAATAGAATTCATATGACAAGTGGGCCCCACTTGTCATTGACCCAAGTCAACTTTAGTCAAAGTTGACCATAGGGCCCACCTATCAGCCTTTGAGGTTAGATCTGAGATGAGTAATAAAAGTATTTTTATTTAATATTTATTTTTATTTACTGATAAAAATGCAAAAAGGTATTTAAATGGATTAAATCTTGGAAAATTCATAGAAAATTCATTTTTAATCAGAAAAATACAAATAATATTTCAAAATGTTCAGAAAAATGAGAGCTACTCAAATATATCATTTTCATACATGTTTGCATGCTACGAACAACATAAATAGCTAAAAACTCAAATTAGGGTTTCCCCGATTAGCCGGAGAATCTCGGATCGCGATATTCCGAGCGTCCGGATTTCGATTAAATTGATTTCACTTGCATTAGTCTTCATTTTGAATCCTTTATGCCATGGCATGCATTGCATCTCATGCCGATGTTCAGCATTTAGATATTTACTGTTTTACCCTTGTTTCCGGTGTTTTCGTTCTTCTCCGATAGAGCCGGAAGGTCCAGAAGACGATAGTCTCGATCACGATCAAGGGTTAGTTGCAGAGCAACAAGGCAAGCAGCCCCTTTGAACATATTGCAAACACCTATTATTTGCAAAGTACTATTTGTTTTCAAATTCGTTATTGCATGCGTTCAAATTCTACTTTTCGCTAAGTATTAACCCTATTCCTGTGCATAAAACTTACTTTGTCGCTCAATCAACTTCACGACCATCCCAACCTATCTAGAGTAGTGTAGCGTGCACTTTACCTTGCTTACTATGTTATTAATGCTTAGACATGCTTAGACATGTAAAAGTCATAATTCCTTAGGTGGCAGATGGATTCACACCATTGGATGGGTTGCCTCGTAGGTGGGTGTTCACTGGGATGTAACTAATAATTTGCTTAATCATTATTGGTGTTAGACGAGAGGCCATGGCTGGGAGCATGGTGGGTTGTCTCGTTTTCCCGCAAGGACCGGTTCCCGGTGTCCTTTCGAACCAAGATTTACGTACTTCTACATGGGTGGGATAATGGACCACCCACGACTAAATAATTTGCCTAGACTTAGTGTATGAGCTGCATAGTTTGCCGTTTTCGTTCACTGGGTGAGTGAAAAATGACGTGGTGTGGTGCCTCAATATAGGTGTAAGGGTTACACACGGTTCAAGTCCGGGGATGTATCACCTGCTACAACTTATGGGACCGTGTCATAGTTACGACCGGACTGATGTACATGGAATGGCCCATAAGGGCGGCTCATACCTAGGTCGAAAGCATTGTAACGGTCGTGTTCGATCACCCTCCGCTAGCACACCTCGTGAAGTGTGTCAATTGCATTGGCATTAGGAGTCGATCGATACGTGTAGGTAAAGATGTACACCTCTGTAGGGTTTGAACTATTCGAATAGCCGTGTCCGCGGTTATGGACAACTTGGTAAGAATCCGCAACGAATTAGATAACTACAACAATAAACCTAAAACTTGCCAACTCTAAGGCTGAGGTGTTAGTGATTGCTTCCTCTTAGGGTGGTTGAGGAAGAATCAGGGTATCTAAGGTGTGGTGATCTGCAATAAGGAATGATCGTGAAGTGTTCGATTCGTCCCCTTTAAAAAGTATTCTAGTAATCGATTTTCATCTACTTAACTAATATTGTTAAAAGTAAATTGGCTTTCCGCAAATAGTCCACAGATTACCATGTTATTGATACCTGTTGCATCTACTAGTAATTTCCCCTTGTAAGTCTTGCTGAGTACAATTTTTGTACTCACTCTGCAATCGTTGATATTTTTCTTGCAGAGGAAACTAACCCCTCTGAGGATGGTTTCTACATAGAGATCGATGCCAATGACAACTAGTTGCTAGAAATCCCAGGCAGTGGTCCTGCGCAGGGTTTGACAGCTCGTTTTGTTCTGCTGCCACTTTGGGCCTGACCTTTTTGGCTTCGTAGCCATCTTATACTCTTCCGCTGTGTGAGCAACTCTTGTGTGTAGAAAATGTTGTTAAGTTTCAAAAACTTATAATATCGTAGTTTCAATCGTAGAGTTGCTGCTGTGATACTTGTTTGTTCTCACCCGCCTCATGTGCACTGCGTGTATGTTATTGAAGCACATGATGTGGGTAGGGTTTCAGAGTCTATATCATAGAGTTGTTAAGTTTAATCACCCCTGTGAAGTGACTCTCCTACTGGGAGTTTGGGAGCTATATCATCCTACTCCAGCCGATCATTAATTTGCCGGGACGAGTTTAGAATTGATGTTCCGGCTCAGTAGCAAAAGAGTGAGGAGACCATATCACCCTACTTAATCTGTGCATTTGTTTACTGGAGCAAGTTCGGGTTGACGTCTCGGGTTATTCGAAGCCATATCACTCCACTCCTCTTGGAAATGATACCCAAGGGTCGAGGTCGGGGTTGACGTTTCGACTTAGCGAGTGATTTCACTTAAAGCTCTATGTTATGGATTTTGGGTCCCGACACCTAGCTACGTACGTACGTATGTTCCTCTTACGTCATTGTGCATACGGAAGTACGAGTACACATACGTACGATCGTGGAGTACGGCCGGTTTATACACGATGGCGCGCCATGGATGAATCTCCCGTGTGGGTCCTGATGTTGCTGATTCTCAACTACGCACTGTCATATACTACGCCACATGGCAGTAAACTAGGCTAAACAACGGAATTTCTATTTCTCTGTCGACCGAGAAATTTGTATTTCTCAGTTAACCAAGTTGTACATTTTCTATACCTAAGTTATATAAAACAAAATGTAATGTAGGTATAGAAAATGTGTAATGGTTTAGTTCTACTTAGTTACACATCTCTAGACCTTAGGTTACATATGATTTCTAAAATATGCAACTACCAAATTAATCATTAGGTTAAAAATCAATGTTTATGATCATTGACTTAGAAATAACTATTTCTAATCGACCTAGAAATAGATACTT
This sequence comes from Stipa capillata, assembly GCA_019208055.1. Lineage (NCBI taxonomy): Eukaryota > Viridiplantae > Streptophyta > Magnoliopsida > Poales > Poaceae > Stipa > Stipa capillata. The sequence goes on from JAGXJF010004876.1 coordinate 227,270, forward strand.
CCGCTAAACAAAAAGTAGTTCGAGGGGTTAAGCCGACAACCACGGTGCTTTAGAGAGTAAAGTGATTTTTGTCTTTGTAAAATGAAAACTTAAAGGTGTATTTTTGTGTCGATTTCTCCTAAACTTGGCTAGCCTTTGATAATATCCCCATTTTAGGCCTTTGATCTTTTTCGCCATATTGGTTGTTCACTTCGACAATATATCTACAAGGGTTCTTTTACAAAACTAAGTTAATTTACCCTCTAATAAGCATGTAAAAAGATGGCTTTGCGCTTCATACGTTTCACACAAAAAAAAGAGCTTCACCTCTCTCTCTCTCTTTTTCTCTCAGCTTTAGTGCTCTATTTCTCTCAATTCTTTCCACAAATCGAACTTGTTGATGTATACATGAAGAATACATTTTTGCCAAAAAAGAAACTAGGGTTTGGGAGCAGCGCTCTCTTTCTTTTCCTCCGCCTGTGTCGTGGTTCTGCTATGGGAAATAGGCCGAGGTCAAATTGATCCTTTCGTGATAGGGGATGCGGCTGAGATGTGAAGTGATTATATTTTTCCAAGAGATCCCATGTGGGAAAAAAGATTAAAGACTGACCAAATTTAAGAATATTATCAAGGCTAGCCAAGTTTGGAGAAATCATCACATGATCTCATTATTCTAAAACGACCATGATCCTACCTCCACCTTCCGCACCCGCATATCGCCGCAAACGCATGTTGCACAAGAGGATGTACAAATAGCAAAGCACTGATCCTATTGTATATCTGTATGCTTGATGTGTACACCTATTGTTTTTGTTCCAGATTACAAGCTCAATTTATATACAAGTACCCGTTCCGCTATACAAATGGCATATACAGCGCTGTCAAGAAGATCAAAACCTGAATATTTGCAGGCTTTGCTATACAGTAGTACATGACGAAAGAATGGAAGAAATTGTGCATAAGAAAGAGGAAACCTTGTCTATCTATCTATATTTCTACGCAGATTAATTCGAGGAAGCCTCCTAACTTGCAGGTCTCTGCTTGCTGTTGTAGCTATCTGGGTGGGTTAGTTTTGGCGATCCGACAGAACAGAATCGCTCCAAGAAAGCATAAAGTCGCGTGCCACGGATGGTAAATCTGCACAGATGAGTAAGGTACATATATGAATTGATAAGCAGGGAGATGTTTCGAAGAATGACAAGAGCAAGTAAATAGAGTTTGATTAACTTACCTTGTAGAACTTCAAGAGCAACTGAAGGTATGTCTATTTGATCTTCCACCAGTCTGTATACATCAACAAGCTGCAAAAGAGAGAAATGTGTCAGTGATCCATCGACCAATCTATCTTCGGTGTTTCGTAGGTACATTCCCTTCCATGAACATTGAGCAATCTATGTATAGTACCTCTTCTACATGCAACTTAGAGTCCTCGGTGAAAGCCATTATAAGTTGTCGCCTGATCCCAGAATCAATAAGGAACAGCCGTGCTCCATCTTTTATTGTGTCAGTGAGATCCAATTTCTTCTCCATTTTTTGACTTGTGACAGTTTGTCTGCAGTACAAAGATCAGAACACTTGTAGGAAGAAGTAGATAGATACAGCATGACACAACCAGTGTGTCCAATACTCACAAGCTATTGCTTTTCAGTGCAGGATTACTGCTCATCTTGGTCACATTTTCCTTGGCAAGAACTATAAGGTTCTCTAGTCGTTTCCACTGGAACAACCCATCTTTGAATAACACCTGCATGGAAAAAAGATGGGGAAGTGGTGATAATATCTCAAAAATGCTATAAATAACGTAAGATAATAAAATTGCATGCATAGTGCATTGGGCCTTCCAGCTTATAAACTGTTCAGTGTTAACTAATAGGCATAACTCCAAAGATAAAGCTTGCTGCTTTCTCTTGACAGAATAAATTTGCTATTTTCTTTTTCTGTAACAAGGCTTCATTTCACACTTCGGCTCATAGAGTAGTGGATCATATGGCAGAAACTACAATGGGAGTTGTGTTAAGAGGGTTTTCAGAAATTTCAAGTTACCTGTATCAGTCGTTCACGGAGAGCGGGATTTGGATCTGTCAAAAGACGATTTGCTATATATGGATATGCAACCTAAATATGAAGAAACATACAGTGAAGATTGTAAGGAAACAAACGAATGTACGCTGTTGTCTTCATGAGAACTGCAATGGGTAGCACATGTCATACCTCAAGAAACTTAAAATCAGGCTCAAGAGTAAAGCAAATTCCTTCTTGTGTCAGCAAAGAACGAATAACCAAAGAAAACCTTTCTGGGATGCGGATGGGGTAATTGTACACAAGCTGATTAAACTTCCCTGTGATTTGGAATTTCATTAGACATTAGCAAATGAAATATATCTGAACACATGGGGCAGTGTTACACTAAGAATTTATCATTAGTGGAACCAAAATGATCAAGCATATTCTTCAATATGAGTGAGCACCAACAAGGCATGCCTTCAAAAAATATCATGATCAAGAACTTCCACTCCAACAAACATCTAATCTGACGACATATTAAGAAGATATAGAGCATGTAGAAGCAAGGGTATGTTCATTTATCAGCAGTGGATAATATAGTACGAAAATCAGCATTACCAGTCACACTCCTGAAATTGAAGTCTGCCAAGCCTTTGCCAGCTGAGTTTTGCCAAATGGCTTCCAGAGCTGGGATAATTGGGGATACATCTGTTCCGCTAGCAAGAAAACCAAGCCTTGTGAAATCATTTGCCATTTCAGCATAGTCTTCATTTACAGCATGAACTACAGCATCAATCAGGATTTCTTTGTTTCGCTGGATATATGACAAACAATGATAGGAAAACCTGTAACTGATTTCTTATCTGCCAATGCAACACAATACAAGAATGCATTCACAACATGGAGGGGTATCATTTCTTGCTTCTTGATAAGACTTTTAGTGTTAACAGATTGAAGAACTACAAGTAGCCAATGCGCATTTTTACAACCTAAATGAACAGGTTTTCCTACTAAAGAATTATTGGTAGTAGGTCATGCACGATATATTATTTATCATATTGACAGAGGAATAACAATAAGAATCTGATCAATTGTAAGTGGAAAGATGAATTCTGCCATTGCCAAAAAAAATTCCAGACCTGGCTAAGGACAGCCACATTGCCAAAGTCAACATAAGCAATACGACCATCACGCATTGCAAAAATATTTCCAGGATGTGGATCTCCATGGAAAAGGCCAAATTCGAGCAACTGACGCAATGCTGCGCTCACTCCAACTGTGAGAAAGCCTTCCACATCAATCCCAGCTTCTTTTATAGCCTGTGTGAATAAACTTGTGGACTCAATGATGCTACAAATTTAAAATAAACTGTTCCACATTAGAAATAAGCAAAAAATGATAATGATGAATGCTACACACCTGTGGATCGGTGCATCTGATTCCATCTATCCATTCCATCACCAAAACACGAGAACCTGAAAGCTTCTTATATACTAGAGGGATCTTGACAGTTGGATCATCCTTGAAATTGACTAGAAAGTCCTCGATATTTCTAGCTTCCTAATGTGTTGCACAGAAAAGGAAGGACATCAACTCCCATCCAGGCATCCATCACCAAAATAAACCATCAAAACATAAAAAGTTTGTTGCTGAAACAAGAATACCTCTAGTATCTTAATAACACATAAAAGGTTGCAATACCTCTTTGTAAATGAAAAAGAAGGTTGTGATATGTAATTCATTATTCTGGTAACTTCGCATTGACAGTAAAAAGGCACAAAAAATACTTACAAGAGTGTAATCAAGTTCTTCCAAAAGTTTTTCGCCGAATTCATCAACAATAAGCTCTGCATTGCAGCCTAGTTTTTGAAGGCTTATCCCATTCAAAAAGGAAGCCAGAGTGCGGAAAAGGAACAGATCTCGGTATATTATTGGCTCAATTCCTGGTCTCTGAACCTGCGATTTTGAATCACATAAATTAAAGAGATAAGCATAAAAAAATACTCATTCTGTATAGAAGTCAACAAGTTGACTTAGAACTTAGTAAGAGTACACGACAATCTTGGTAGTGTCAGCATCTGGACATTCTACTGGAGCATATATAAGCATTTGGCTCATGACTAATGCAGTGTAAAGAGTACGTTTATCCTTGATAAAGCACCCTACTCGGAAAATGATGCATCATGTCACAAACTTCAGAGTATTTCAAGCAAGAAAAGAAAATGAAGTGAATGGGAACCTTAATAGCAACATCCTCGCCGGTTTCTCTAAGTGTAGCACGGTAAACTTGGCCCAGACTTGCAGCTGCTATTGTCTCTGATGAAATTTTGCTGAATAATTGTTCTAGTGGTTGTCCAAGTTCCTCCTCAATTATGGAAAAAGCCACCTACCAAGTATACAGCAATAAGCAAAGCTTAATTAATCATCCTGATTTCATCAGCACTACCATAATATGTGTCCAGAACTATTTGCAAGAGATTCAGTTGTAACCGTGTACCTGGTTAGCAAATGGAGGAACATCATCTTGCAGGATGCACAGTTCACTCATATAGTCCTCACGAATTATATCAGGCCTGTTAGCTAGAACCTAAAAAAGAATTAACAAGACGTTGGGACAGTAATACAGAAAATATAGCACCAGTGGAATCTTATTCCTCAATGACATTTATCAGCAAGGGAAAAGAACATAACCTGTCCTGCTTTTATGAACGATGGCCCCAGATCACATAAAAGATTGCGGAGCTGGCGGGCACGGAATGGAACGATCTCTTCATCTCGTCCAACCAAGTAATCATACACCAGAGCTGACCAGTAAAAGCCTAGTTTCCAAATGATCTCCACTCCCCGACTAGCGAGGGACAGTATGGAGCCACTTGATCCCAAGACTTTATTCCTGACCTAGCAATTGTGGAAATGGGCATAATTAAAATAGATTTCAGTGAACCAATCCTGTAGACATAAACACTCGAAGTGCTCCATACCATTTCTGGAGAGTACTTCCGGAAAGGGATACAGACACCACGCTCGATATCAAGTTGTTCCAGTGCACTGTTGAGCTTCTTGCTGGATATGCTTTTGACAACTGCGCCATTAGTTTGTGCAGGTTGACTTATGTTCCGAGAAGAGGGTGGAGCACTAGTTGATGCAGCGTTCATGACATTAAGTGATGATTGCCTTCTTCTTTGGGAAACTCTGGATCTTGAACATGCATATCGATGGTATGGCACTCGACTGACAAGTGTTGATATATGAGAGCGCTGTGCTGAACTCCTGATAGAAGCTGTGCAGAGCTCCATGCTGAAGGAGCTGCAGTCGCTGATATCTGGAAAAGACAGCAAGCTGCATCAGCATACTTCATTCTACCTATGCAACACCGTTAACAGCCCTACGTCCTAAAGTTAACTAGAAATCACAGTTCCGAATATCAATCCCTGAGTTATTTATGAGATGGAGGGAAAAAGCAATTATAATCAACCCAAAATTTGGTTTTCTAATCAATCCAAAACTGTGTTCTTGGTAGGTAGGCATCTTTTAAACACCAAACCCCATTTCTCTAACCTAGATATGCAATCCCCAATTCGTCCATCGGCACGTGGATAATCACAAAACGTTGCTCTCATACCATCTCACAGTCTACAGAAGCCAATAGTCTCGGGGCAGCAAAAGGGGACAATCGGTTCTCGGATCGAAATTCACAAAGGAAGGTCACCAAATCAAACTCTAACTAGCACCTAAACCAACCAGAGGAAGCTACTGATACCAGTGACCTAACTTTCAACAGATACAACGGCAAAAATCCCCATCCTAAAATGGTCCTAGAAAGGAACACCAAGAACAGCAAAATCCATGCAGAATCCATACGGGAAACGGCTCCAAGAAGACCATATCGGCGGAATCGACGAGGCTGGGATGGGGAAAAACTCACCTTTCCGAGGAATTCGTGATGGGATTCAGGATTTGGGGACTCCTCCGAGCTGAGCCGGAGTGTTCTGTGCCGGCTCCTTGATTTGGGCGGGGAAGAAGTGTGTTTTTGTGGTGCCGAATAGATGAGTACAGGTAGCCATGGAGTAACAGGGGCGAGTAGATAGCTAACGATGGCCATCCAATGTTAGTACGAGCAGTCTAGCACGGCTACGTCACGCCTCTCTAAATGGAAACTCTGATATCCACGGAGTTAATACACAAAAATACACGATTTTATCTCTTAACTATCCTTCATTATTCATTTTAATCTCTAAATAATTAAAATAGACAACTAGACCCCTGACTGTCCATTTGGCTCATTTTTATTCTCTTATCTATGTGACATACTAAGACCTTATTTAGCTAGGCTTGAGAAAATAGCTTATAGCTGTGTGCTATTTGTTGTGAGAAAACTGCTGAAAAAAATAATGTAAATCATTTAATAAATTAGTTGTTAGAGTAAGCTAATTGAGATATTTAACAATAAAAATTTCAAAAACTAGATATTATTATTATATAGTAGATCAATTAAAAACTGAAATAGATGCTTTTAGCTTATAAGCCAAAAGTATAAAGCTAAAAATCAAAACTTATTTGGTTTAGCAAAAGCTACTTTTAATAAATCTAATCAAACATCTCCTAGCGTTAAGAGTGCATTTTACTAGAGAGATCCATATAAATGGGTCGAGATCATAAGTGTTTTTAATCTCAACCAGCTGTTTAGTAGAGGGCAGGATAGATAGGACAGCCGGCTAGAGAAAATATTCCATCAAAATGACAGATGAAGAGACCCGGGAAATTTTGGCGGATAGAGCTACCCACATCGCCTCGTCGCATGATGTGACCGCACGCAACCTCTCAACTCATCGCTCCATGCCTCTCTCCCTCCTCTCCTGAGACGGCGGCGCCCAGGGCGACATTGCCGAAGAAGCTACTGCTCCCTGCCTCTCTCACTCACCGCTGAAGCTACCGCTGGCGTGGCTGGGCGAGGCGGCCTCGGCTCGACGAGGAAAGCATGGGGGCGCGGCGAGCCTGGAACTCTGGGAGACTGGGAGCCAGCGGCAGCAACCTCCACTTCCTCTGCATCCTGGAAGCGCGCCGGCTGCTCCAGCGATGAGGACCAGGTGAGGAAGCGAGACGGCTGCTCCATCGAGGAACGGGGCGAGGAAACGCGCTGGGTCCAGTTTGAGACCGAGACTCGAGCGCGCACAGATTTGTGATCCATCAATTGGTTCATTTCTCGCTGCAATACTTGTCGTTTGATCGTTCAAAGCACGATTGCAGAAACTAGCCAATGACTCAGGGTATTGGTATGTGCTTCAGAAAGCTTTTGATTTGCTGTACAACGATTTTGATAGTTGCAATCACCGAAGTAGCAGAGGTGAGTGCAGAGACTTGTCGAGGCGAGAATTGGTTCACATCTCCGTTTGTTCTGTACGTATAACATCTAGCTTGATTTGCTTGGACTTCTATGGATATAATGCTTGCCCGTTTATTTGATTTCTTCAGGAATGCCTGCTTCAGAGCTGTAGTTTTTTTTCCCGAGGACTTTGATGGAGTTTGTAAGCCAGATGGCATGACTCGAACACCCCGGGCATGATCCGTCGTTTGCTTTGCTTGCCATTAGCTTGCGAAATTTGGCTGAAAAATGGGAGATTTTATCAATTTTTTCTTGAAATAGTGCATCCATTACAATTTTAAGGATACAGTACAGGGGTAATCTCACTGTGTTTTAAGTTAGCCCAGTCAAACGGCTAGCTTTCGAGTAGTTTTTGTCAATAACAGTTGTAGGTTTTACGGTATAAATTTAGCTATTTGAAAAAACTATCTCCTCTCCAGCCTTTTTATTATGTGCTGAAGTTTCGAGACTCATTTTTAAAATATTATAGATGATTTGGATTAACTCAAAGTCATATGTTCACTTTCTCATAACCACAGCAACTTTCTTAGATAGCTAGCTAATAACAGCTTTATCAACAGCCACAGTCCAACCAAATAAGCCCTAAGAGATCATCACAACCACTTGTCCACCCCTGTCCTTCTAACTAAACAAAAATTTGGCTCGTTCCGTCCAATTCTTGTACCTCCAACTAAACAGAAATCTGACTCATTTCACTCATGCAACCAAACAAAAACTTGACTCGTCCCATCCATAGAAACTTGGATGGTCTCAACCCATCTAAATTTGCCCTCCAACCAAATGGACCTAAGTACATGATCTGCATTCGAAAACCCTGAAATACTCTCCTCCTTTGAGCTAAACGTTGAGTGCAATATTGCATTGTAACACTTTTCTCTTGTGTTATGGCTCTAATATGATTGTTGGATGTATAAATTTATTGTTGATTGGACCGTGATTTATTAAAAGAACGTATTTTCTCAGGCATTTTAGGATTTTCATGTGCATAACAATTTCTTAGGCTCTCTGCTGCTAAGTTAGCATATCAACTGTACCACGACATAGATAAGAGGACAAAAACGAGCTAAAATGGATAATTGAGCCGCTCTCTGGTGAACTGTGCGTCAAGAAGAGAGATACTCAAATTGAAACACGGTGATCGATCGGCCTTTCCAAGTGAGAAGACGATCACCAATATGACCAGCTAGGTCGTGCAGATTGATCATATTGGTTTCTATCGGCTCCGCGGCATTAATCCAAGGAACTTTCGTGAAGGGTCCAACCCGCGCGGCCTCTATCAATGGTACATAATCTCGCGTCATCGGAAACCCTACGAAGAAAAGAGGCCAGACAGCAATGGGAAAATGTAGTCGCGCGTTTTGGTCACAAAGGAGGAAATGCCGCTTGGCTAGCTTTGTTCTTCTGTTTCTTCCATGGTGTTTGCATGTCTATGTTGTATGGGACACAAGTGAGAGAGTGTTGTATGGGATACAAGAAAGAAAAAGTTTGAGAGATAAGAGTGTGGGGAAGGGGATTAGGATGAGCCCAGATGCAACACATGCCACGAAAAGTACCCTGTCCTCGCCGCTCGATCCTCAACTAAAAAACACATAATTGACCACATCATCTTCCAAATGATGGATCGCCTCCCTCCTCTAGTACAACTTTATCAGTTTATCGTTCAATTAATATTATACATAACTCTTGCTAGCTTAAGGCAGAGCATTTTTAGATTAGCTCTTTTAGGTGAAGCAAAATTAAAGCCCGAGCTACGCATGCATGCCCGCCTCATAGTGGATTGGGCCGTCTGCAAATTTTATGTCGCAGAATGTTCTAGATCATTTCTGCCGATCATTGTGAGCAGAGCGTTATACTTGCAGTAATTTTCAAGTCCAATCTGATATTAAAATATACGGCAGGAGCGTATACGTTAACAAAACTAAAATAGATAATCATATAGCGGCAGTAGAGAAATGATTATTAACAACGGTAAATGGGTTCGTTAGTAGTTTAAATATAGTCTTTAAAAGGCACATAATTATGGTCGTTAGCCGTTATTATAGGCTCTCCATCTCACTTCTACTGCTTATTTGGATTCATTAAAATATTAACGACCACATACTACTCTTTCCGTCCACAAATGTAAGACGTACACAGAATTTAAGATTTAATTTTGACTAATAATTAAATAGAAATATTAAATTATATAACATAAAAGTAATACTATTTAAAAGTATATTTCAATACAAATTCAATGGTACCACTTCTGTGTCATATAACTAAAAATTATTAGTTTAATTATTGATCAAAGTTAATTTTAAATTTCGTACACGACTCATATTTACGGACGGAAGGAAGGAGTATCTTCGAGTGTTATTCCTTATCGATGGGATAGTATGTCCTTGTTAATAGTGAAGAAACAATGACCACATTTCTAGTATTAACGACTATTTTTATCATTGTTACTAACACGCTGTAGTGGCCACTGGAGGATCATTAACGATCGCTTTTAATTATTAGCGACCACCTATTGCATCGTTGCAATGATCATTAATGACCACTTGTTCCTTACTAACAACCATCGTCTTTCGTCACAAGTATAAAAACGGCCATTTTAAATCTAAAGAACAATGAATGAGCAATTGCAGTAATACATCAACCAGCATTTATATTCAGACTTTGAGATAAAATCACTGAGAACTTGTTTGGTACAAATGGCAACCGTATGAACAAATTCCATTTGTGGAAGATGAACCTATTGCATCGTTGCAATGATCGTTCTTGTAACAGTAACGACCACTTGTTCCTTACTAACAACTATCATCTTTCGTCACAATTACGAAAACAGCCACTTTTTAAATCTCAATAACTGTTGGAGGAGTCAGCCGTGACGCCTGGGCTGAGGTACCCCTGATTCCTTGACAAAAAACTAACCGCAGTTTTTTTGCAAAGGACCATTTGGCATACTTTGGAGGGGTGTGCTCGGGCGACTTGGCGACGTGCATTCAGGCGAGGAGACACAACTTATCTAGGCGAGGCGCGCCCAAGTTAGAAGACGTTAGAAGACGACGTGCATCCCGTCGGAGCCCAGTGAGATCCCAGGTGAGATACGAGTAGTTTTAGGTCAGGATTAGGTAGGGATCGCAAACTCCGCTGAAGAAGCACAACGCGGGGTGGCGTTTCGTACCAGCGAGGTGCATCTAGCAGATTTCGGTGAATATGATACGTAACGGCAATGAGGAAATAGTAGAACTACCTTAGATGTAGTAATGAGATAATGGGCAAAACCGTAAATTGCCTAGGAGTAGGAATGTACATGTACTTGTAAGTCATTTCTGCCTATAAAAGGGCGGAACGATCCTCCTCTTCAGGGGGTGGGAAGTTTAATATATCTATAGGAGTTTGCTGTCGTTTTTTCTATCGAATTTTCCACATTTATCTTTAGCAAGAATTCGGGGGTAGCAGTAGCAATCGCAAGGACGGCTTCAAAGCTCGTCCCCTTAGCACCTTGGCTAGCTGATCCAGGGTGCCACAAGTTTACTGTCCGAGGTCGAATTCATTAATAGTTGGCGCCGACCGTGGGGATCCACTGAAGGCTACGTCTTAGCGACCTGCTGCTATCCAGTTGTGGTATCATGCCACCTCAAGTGAAGAAGGGTTCAGTGGGCAACAAGCGGAAGGCGGTAGTGGGAGAGGAGTCCGGCACTCCCGTCGAGTGCTAGACTCCTCCCCCGCCTTCGGGAGGCGAGGAAGGAGGCGTTGGCGAGCAGGCGAGGCAGAGTGCTCCGAGCCTGCCTGGTCCGATTGGGGTTCCTATAGCACCGGCCAGGTCCTCAGGCGGAGTCAAGACTCGTGTTGTCGGAGGTGGCAGAGAGCAGACTGAAGGATGGGCGAAAGAGATACCGATAACCTAGTGGCCGAGGATGAAAGGAGGAGCACACGGAGTCTGGCAGACAAGGTGGAAAACCTTCGCCATCAAGCAGAGAAGACGACGAAGCAGACGGAGGCGGTGCAGGCTCGTCTATAGGCGGCAGAGCTCGAGGTGCTCCAGGCAATCACTCAATCCCAGCAAGTCACCGACTTGTATCGGGTGCAACTCGATGCGACATGGGCAGCAGCGACTCCTGTTCCACCACCTGAAACACGCACGATAGAAGAGCTACATCGCCATCTAGCCGATGCGCACGTGGCGATGTGTCAGGTAGCCCATGTCACTGATCCTGCCGCAGATGAGCTCCTTCAGAATCTAGGCGAGGCCTGAGCCAGAGCGTCGGTCTTCGCGAGCGAGGTGGATTGGGAGGTGGCATGCCTCCAGACCAGCATCTAGCAAAGCCAGCAAGCTGCCCGCGTAGTTGTTCATAGCTATGACGATGGTCCAAGTCATCAGGGGGATCTGTACATCGACCAGCACCCGGGGAAGGCACACATCCGCCAGGCACCTTCCTCCAGTCCACACTGTGTCGCCCATCACTCACAGGCTTCGGAAGTCATCGACCTTACCAGTATGGCAAGTCCCCTAAGTCTGGGGCTTATGGCCCTACCGTTCCCGCCCAAGTTTCACCCCGCCGACCTGCCAAAGTACTCCGGCACCACAGATCCTATCCAATATACCAGGGTGCATGAAGCGGCAGAAATGGCAGCTAGAGGAGGAGAGGCTATTATGGCAAAGAGCCTGCTACTCACCCTCACAGGCATCGCCCAAGCATGGTCATCGCCATCAATTACTTCTAGAAGTGGGTCGAGACAGAGCCTCTCACCAAGATCGCTTCGAGAGCTGTTCAGAAGTTCATATGGAAAAATCTCATATGTCGCTTCGGTGTGCCACGCGAGCTAATAGTCGACAATGGAACTCAATTTGATGCAGCGATGTTCACAAATTTTTGTGCTGGCCTGGGTATTAAATTGTGCTTCGCCTCCATCACTTACCCAAAAGCGAATGGTGCAGTGGAAAGAGCTAACGGTGTTATCCTTTCAGCTCTACGCACTCGCCTATTTGAACTGCCTCCAGGAAAATAGGCTGACGAACTTCCAAGTGTGATGTGGTCGATCTACACCTCGGTAAGCCGAGAGACAGGTCACGCCCCGTTCAAGCTTCTGTTTGGCGAGGAAGTGGTTATCCCGGCGGAAGTCAGGTTCAAATCTTTGCGCATCACCGAGCAGCCATATGTTGTTGCTCGAGGGGATTAATGGCGTGCGACATGAAGCTTTCCTCAACATTGAGCAATACCAAGAGACAATTGCCAGATCCTACAACAAGTCGGTCAAGCCACGCTCTATAGGAAATGGCGACTTGGTGCTCAAGAAGAAGCTCAACTCAGAGGCGGATGGCAAGCTCTGCTCTAAATGGAAAGGCCCGTACGAGGTCATCAGTTGATCTTGCCCTTCGTTGTTCTGCCTATGAAACCTCAATGGCGTCATCCTCAAGCACAGTTGGACGTGGACAGTCTACGCAAGTATTACGTGTGAAGTCGACATAGACCATTTTGCAGAACGTTATATTCCAGATAGCTGTTGCACCAGTTCGCTTGGGTTCTGGTCCTTGTAATGACTACTGCATTTCGCTAGAAAACATGTTTATTTTAACATGAATACAGAGTATGTTATGCTTCGTCTGTAGGAAAAGATGCCTCTACGCCAGGGTCGACCCGCACCTCACGGCGACGTGAGCCCTAATTCCATCTTAGGTGGCGAACGAGGTAACATACCATGCCCCTAAGACCAACGTACATGCCATGTTCGACCTGCGCTCCTTGGTGACGTGCGCCTAACTTCCACCTTAGGTGGTGCCAAAGCGAAATCCCGAGGCCCTAAGAGCGACGTACATGTCACGTTCAACCCGCGCCTCGCGGCGACGTGCGCCTAACTTCCGCCTTAGGTGGCGATGAAGCGAAATCCCGCACCCCTAAAAGCGACATACATGCCGCATTCAACCCGTGCCTCGCGGCGACATGTGCCTAACTTCCGCCTTAGGTGGCAACGAAGCAAAATCCCGCGCCCCTAAGTGTGACAAACACGCTGCTTTCGACCCGCGCTTCGTGGCGACATGCGCCTAACTTCTGCCTTAGGTGGCGACGAAGCAAAATCCCGCGCCCCTAAGAGCGACGTACATGCCGCATTTGACCCGCACCTCGTGGCAACGTGTGCCTAACTTCCGCCTTAGGTGGTGATGAAGCGAAATCCTGTGCCCCTAAGTACATGCTGCGTTCAAGCTGCGCCTCGCGGCGACGTGTGCGTATACGGATACTACCCTGTATACGGTATTAACGTATTACTCATCATCAAGGCTGTTGATATCGAAAGACGATAGCAGGCTGGGTTGATGCAGGAGAGTCGACGCAGTGCAGATCGATGAAAAAGCTGTGCAACGAGCAATCGTGTACTTACTCACCCCAGAAACCTTACTGCCACCCCTGTGCAGGTTCTTGTGATGGTAAGGCTTAGAGATATTGCTCCTCTCCTCCACGATGTAACATAGAAGAGTTGGCGAGGCTTGGACGGCTCAGCACACAGCACAGGTTCGTGAAGAGAGAAGGAATGAGGATGATTTTCTGGAACTTGGTATTTGTCCTTGTTGTGAAATCATGAGGCCACACGTGGAAGCGTAGATATAAACTGGTAATACCGCAGAATTGGCAATGAGAGACACGAAGTTTTTAACGTGGTTCGGCCACAAGGCCTACATCCACCGGGCTTGACTACGGGCGCTCCTCCCCATCTAGTAACTGTTTTTCAAGTTGGTTTGTGTTGGCTTGTGTGGTGTCCCCCTCCTTATATAGGAGGTCAGTATACATGAGTCCAATTTCAACTCTACCCGTATCCTACTAGCACTCCCCGTAGTATCCTATTACAATATTACGCCTTCTCTAGTCCAACCCGTAACCTACTCGTACACATATTCGACACAAACTGAACAAACTCCACATTGACGAATATGTCTTTCGCCACCCTAAAGCTGTCTTGTGCGAACTACCGTGTACCTTGGATTTTGAGATTCACCTTTGCAGTTCAATGACCTGAACCGCCGATGAGACTCCATTGCTACTCCTTAACTCCACCATGATTCCACCTACAACTGTACTTCCTTCTTCATTCTGAATAAATTTTACAGCCATATCCTGAGTCATCTCTATGAGTCAAATTCATAATTGTTTCATCCTTTCCTTTGACAGTCTTTCCAGACCATCTCTGCCTGCCATGCGTCTTCAGCCGCCATTGCGCCCGCTAACCACCAGCGTTCCAGCCCCCATTGTGTCCCAGGCCCAACCACAAAGCAACATGGCTTATAAGAGGTCTTGGGCCCTCTTCCCCTAAAAGACTAGCCTGATAGGAGGAGCTACCATCATCCTTATAAATTGTGTTCAGCATCTGTCCACAACCGATGTGGGACTAAATCCAACAAATCTCCCCTAACATATCGACCCCGCTAACACTAGCGTTCCAGCTCGCCAACCATGACCAGCAACCGTGAGGTCTCCGAGATTTGCATTCGGGCACCTGGGCTCTGATACCACTTGTTGCGAAATAACGAGGCCACACGCGGAAGCGTAAATCTAAACCAAGAACACCGCAGAATTGGTAATGAGAGACACGACGTTTTTAACGTGGTTCAGCCACGAGGTCTACATCCACCGGGCTTGACTACGGGCGCTCCTCCCCATTTGTTAACTGTCTTTCAAGTTGGCTTGTGTTGGCTTGTGTGGTGTCCCTCTCCTTATATAGGTAGTCAGGATACATGAGTCCAACCCGTAACCTACTCGTACATATATTCGGCACAAACTTAACAGTCCTGAAAATCTCCAAGTACATATATGGTGCAGCTCTCTCTGCTGCAGCCCTCTCTACTATTAGCGACTGAATTTGCAGCCTACTAACACTAATAACCGCATCAATTAATACAATTGAGTGCTCACAAGTAACTGATGGAATTAGCACGGAATTAAACCGGCAAATCGAGTTGTTTGAACACATTCAAACATGATTATTTTATTAGAGAGAGATTAATGCACGATTTAACAAATATATAAAAGTGAATTTGTCGTGTTAACAGCCATGTCACACCGGTTGTAAGTCATAAGTTACACGGATATTCACGTCAAAATACACGAATGCGTCTGTACGTGTGTGTGTTTAGTCATGCATCTCTTACCATGGTTCTCATATTTGTTTTGGATGACAAGAGCTTCATTATTTATATTGGTCTCTACTTCTTTGTCTTAGCAACATGAGACTAAACTTTTCATAGCTTTAGAACGTTTAGAAATAGGCTTCATACACATATGGGCATATGGACTGATTTCTAACAATCTCCCGTTAATTTCAAAACAAATCTGAGTGAAAAAAGATCAATGTGCTGAAGTACTTTTGATGTACCAATTGTTTAGTGTAAGTCGCGTACTAGTTGAGCTTGCACTTAGAAATTGATTTTCTATAATAATGTTGAGCGTGTGGCACCCTATATTTCAAAACACATTTTCTCACTCTAGAAGGTCGTAATAAAAATTCAAAACGCTGCGGGATGGCAAAAAATTTCAAAAAATTTCCTTTCTAGAGTGACCACCTGATCGAGAGGAGAGAGGAGGATGGCGAGCTCCACTCCACGGAACCGCTTCTGGGCGCTTGGTGATGAGGGTTCCGATGAGGAAGACGGTAGCGATGCCGTCGCTCGCCGTGAGGCTGCGGCGGCGCTTGACGCGCGTCGTGCTTGATACCTTGCTTCTCCTCCACGGGTTGACTCCTCGTCGATGCGGAGGCGTCATGCTCCGCGAGGTACGTTTGTGATTTCGATGGTGAGATTTCACCAGGTCGGCGGATTGATTCTCGTGATTCGGATGCGATTTTGGAGCAGGTTCCTCATAATCTGCGATCATCGCACGGTTGTGATGCTGGTGATTCCTCTGCTTTGTGATCGTCGCATAGCCGAGATGATACCAGCAGTGCTTCGAGGATTAATTTGGGGGATTCTAGGGTGATTCCAATTGAGATTCTGCGATTTCCATTCCTTCCTGTAGTTTGCATTGTGAAGGGATGAATAGTATGTTGGATCCGGGGAATCGATTTGATATCCCTTGTGGTTAGGCAATTGGGCGGCAACAGATTAGCAATTCTAGACTTGCCTTTTCTGATTTGGCCCACAGCATCTCTGAGTTGGGTCGGTTGATCCGATTCCTACATATCCTTTTACTGTTCCAGGTAATGAATCTCGTATTGTAGGTGCGATTGGAACCCGTCTCTTTCCCATCTTGATCTCCTTTTTCATACACTAGTAAATATGCCCGTGTGTTGCACCGGGAGAAAATGAGCAATGCAAGATGAAATATAAATACTTAAGTTGGTCGTAAATGAACCTACCAAGTAGAAAGTGAAACTCTGAAGGACGCGTGAAATATCAGCATTTATTCAATCTCCACAATCCGCACAAGATACAGTTGGCAGTTGGTGGTACCACGCACTGAGCAAGAGCACTAAAAAGAATGACATACCTGTTCCAATATTGCACAAAACATACATGGTTTAGCATTGAGATATTCAGAAAAAGGTGTGGAAACATAGTTGCATTATGCCACAAAAAATTCAAAGGTTGCATCACCTATTTGGTGAGGACTTCTGGCATAACTCAAAGCTTTTAAATGCTGATCAACAGAAGTAAAAGCTTGTATAAGTAACCGATACCATGAAGCCTTCACCAAAACAAAACAAGAACAGTACCACCATCATAGTAGAGAGAAGAATTCGCACCACTATCACAGACATATTTCTTCATGCATAGGGCAAGTTAGTGATATCACACAAATCAACACCCAGCAATTGCAGGATAGGAGTTTGAAAAGAACATCTGAACAAGACAACATTTACATGAAGTAGGTGCAATCCATAAAAGTTTGTGTATACTGGAATATGAATATGAAATAGGCTAGATATTAGAAGATGTAATAACAAAAAAAGGCAGACAAGTGGGAAGTGCTCTTACCGATTTGCATGTTGAAACATTATATAAAATACCAGGCCAGCTATAAACGGAATATGCTAGTTGTTCGACATCTATTTTTTTTCGGAAGTTTGGGTGTTATTTTCTTAAAGAGTACATGTCTAAATTTTATGAAAGGTAAAAACTCAAGTCATTTACAGCCAATATAATATATAATTGACCCTACTGGTTTACATCCAGTGAATCATGAGGCGCGCTTTTCTTAGCTACGTTGGGTTTTCTTGATACAACTGATAAATTCCAGTACACCGGCAGGTATCTTGTCTTCACATTCATTGTCCTTGAATGTTAGTAGTTGTCCCAAAATTTGTTTTCTGAGTTCGTATCCATCCTGTACATTCATATTTTTTGTAAACGAATAAGATTAGTATATCACATGTGTAAAATAATATTAATGATTTAAACAGTTATGATATTGACCTTTAAAAATGGCAAATGCGGTTTTTCGTCTTCCGATGTGGACATGAAGAGAGAAACAAGATAACCAGACAGTTCCCTGATATAAAATATAAATTAATAATCAATGCCAAAAATAGTATTCCAAAAAATGATTCTAAATAACGCAAAAAAATATTGTTAAATAATAGCATTGAAATACTTAGTATAGTCTTTATCTGTTCTAAAGAAATGTTACCTGTTTTGAACCGGAATATCATGTAGGATTTTTTGATGCTATAGGAAAACATTCTCGTTCCATATAGGCCCAGGGCATGCCTTTGACATGGCTTTTGGTAAGTATTGAGCAATCCATAAAAGTTTGTGCACATATTTTGCGTGTGGGTTGTATTTGTAAATAGGATCAAGAGGAGTAGGGTCCAAAATGTATACAGTTTTGGTATCTTTGTCCAATATGAATACAATAAAATCACCGTTGGATTGTACTGGAATATGAATCTGAAATAGGCTAGATATTAAAAGATGTAATAACAAAAAAAAGGCAGACAAGTGGGATGTGCTCTTACCGATTTGCATGTTGAAACACTATAGTTAATACCAGGCCAGCTACGAACGGAATATGCTAGTTGTTCCACATCTAATTTTTTCGGAAGTTTGGGTGTCGTCCAAAATCAGTACTCATCTAAGATATAAGATAAGTGTTTAGAAAGGTCATGAATAAGAATTAGTACACACACACATATATATAGTAAATGTAAGAACATACTCAGAATTGCATGTCTAGATAATGCTTTGATATTTTTCCTCTCTTTTTTTTCACCATTTGGATGTCGTCAAACATAATTTTCCGTATGACCAAATTGAAACAATCACGGTCCATGGGCAAATCTTCATTTAGAATTCCTTACAGTTTCTTGAGAGTCAATCTAATGGAATATGGCTTAGAGCTTTGCACCCATACTTTTCTGTCAATCATTATCATTAAGGAAAAAGTAAAAAATAACGTATGTTGTCAATTGTATTCAATTACTAAAAAATAATTATATGCAGTAGTAATTTGAAATGGCTTACTCCAAGGTCTCTGCAGAATTGATTGATTTGATGTAGTCACAAAGGCCACCTACTAACTCATGTAAGCCCATGTTAGAAATAACAGATATTAGTGATTGGTATTTATTTTCGACAGATAATGAGTTTAACGCCTTTGATTTATTTTGATCATCTGGACTTTCCAACATTACAACATCATTAGGATCTCCCTCAGTGTCATCACTTTGTTCAAGCACTGTAGTCATTGCCACCGTGTTTGTTTTCCAACATAATAGTATGCTGGCTAACTTATACCTAAAAGGAGTAATAATTTCCTGCACAACACCAACAAATATTAGTATATATCAAAATTCAAAATGTCATCAACTATATAAACAAAAG
The DNA here is from genome assembly GCA_019208055.1 of Stipa capillata. NCBI lineage: Eukaryota > Viridiplantae > Streptophyta > Magnoliopsida > Poales > Poaceae > Stipa > Stipa capillata. The sequence goes on from JAGXJF010004876.1 coordinate 246,427, forward strand.
AAATATATACCTGTGTAATCGGATGGGATAGTATATCTCCGGTAAAATATTCCATGAATTTAAGCATAAATAGACCACATGATGAACTGTATAATTAAAACAGAATTGAGTACTCCAGATGGATCACAATATTTCTTATATTGTTATAGAACATATGTGCCGCTTTATACCTGTCTTTCTGAATTGGGTGTCGTAGTTGTTCTGTAATCTTCCATTTAGTAACATCGAGGTCTTTCCAATTATGGCTAATCAAGTTTTCACTTTTAAGAATGTCCAAATGATATTGTAGTCCTTGTAGCTGTAAAATTATTAGTGATCACAAACGATACACATAAGCGAAAGATCAATTTATGACATTTCACATAATAAAGATTATAAATGATGTAGTAACTAACCGTAATAGTGAGGTCATCTCGGTCAAACTCGCAACACAATGAGTCGAGTACTTGTATCTCACACTTTTTTGCATTGACGATAGCTAAATACCAATGTGTGTTGTTCATATTTATTGGAAGTTCAATCTATAATCAAGATAATGAGTAAAATTACGAATAAAAATGTATTAAACCTAGGACACAAAAATTAAGGATATGGATGTTACCATCTCATGCTTCACATAGTTTCTGACAATCTCTGTCATAAAGGTACCATCTTCATGTATTCCAAGGTTGCCATCCCGTTTTAACAGTGAGGTAACAAAGGGATTCTCAAAATATACTTTACCATCATTTTGGACCTGTACTTGGTCCTTTATGCAACATATATATGCGCTGATTACCTATAAAGATAAAAAAAAATACATTACTAAGCTTTATTAATAATTAGAAGCTTTTTCCTTGTAAGTAAGGGTACTTACATCATCGTTTAGCCACTTTCTATCATCTAGCAGGCACAACAGTTGATGTTGTTTGACAGATATTTCATCTATCTTCACCAGTAATTTTTTTTCCAAAAATGTTTCAATTGCTATATGAGCACATACATCACGGTTGCTCAATGCATAATCTGCAAAAAGTCAAATAATCTGTATAATATATTGCAGTGGCAGGTACTGCAAATATGAATTAACCGTGCACATATACAAATAATAATTGTTCAATAACAAAAGGGCATTGAAGATGGTAGATACAAAAATACACATTATAAATCAGACAATTACCTTGTGGGAGATAGTCATATGTTTCATTATCAAGTTTGATCTGTTTAGGTTCATCTGGTTGCTTATCATCACCTAATGAAACTTTTTCTTCATTCATCAATTCAGAAACCGGAGATAACGTCGAGATGGTTGGTGACGGAGGTGATGACAATGGATCACCATTTATCTGTCTATCTGGTTCCGAACCACTCGATTGCAAACATTCAGAAACCAGAGATGATGTTGAGATGGTTGGTGATGGAAATGGATCACCATCTATCAGTTTATCTGATTCCCAAACACTCGATTCAGAACACAGTTTATCTGATTCCCAAACACTTGATTCAGAACATTTTGCTTTTTTTAAAGGTCGGTTATCAAAATCCTCAATAGTGGTTGATTCAACGTTGTGATCAATTTTCTGCAATCACAACAAAAAATAGAAGTTAAACATCCCATACTAAGATTGTTCAAACAATAATAATTCAGATATCAATAAAGATATAGTAGATATCCAAACTTCAATAAGTTCGGGATTACGGATCCTAGAGAATAGTTATTCCTATACATAGTTTGCAGACTAAACGTTGAAGTAAAAGTAAAGGAAGACTGAAATTTGACCATCACAATCCAAGCCAAATGCAGAAACTTCAAAGAAACGCGCACACACAAGCAGAGCTTCAAAAAGGAAAATCAGACATCTAATGTTAGACAAGGAGTAACATTGAAGTGTAACTCCGTAGCAAATTAGTAAAAGAACTCAATGAAGCAATAAATTTCTACCCCACCACGCTCCTGAACCTAGGAGATCAAGCCAAGTTCAAAACGCGCACCCATAAACAGCAACGCAAAAAACTCAAAATAAGCCTTTTCCCACCAAATTCCGATTAAAAAAAACTTCTTTTACGAATCCACGGGAAGAATTCCCTCAAATGCACGCAACGGTTCCCAGATTACGCCCTTCCCTAAGGCACAAGCTGACCAAATCATCGTATCATCCTAACCCACAAAGCGCTTACTCCACCCACTCGCGAACCAACCGCCGGCATGCCCAAGAACTCGGGACAACACCAAGAAACTGTGAAATCCACGGAATTCGCAGGAGACGGGCTGTACGTTTTGTGACGATAGAACCTTGAAGCTCCCAAACTCTGTGGTGCTTATGTAGGTTGGGTTCTTGGCCTATATATACAGGGTAGTTGGCCTAATCTGGGTGGCCTAATCCGAGTAAGGAACCAGAACCGAAACTGAAACTAAATACTAATCCTAGTTCTATACGGGATTACGGATCCTAGAGAATAGTTATTCCTATTCGGATTCAGTTTCGAGTGAACAGAGGAAATGCATTCGATCCTCTGTCGAGCAGCAAGCAACAAGAAACTGTCAATGCACGCGAGCAATCTGGTGGCGGGCAGGTCGGGGTCGGGGTTCTCCTGGTCGTTGTCGAAGGCGTGGATGGTGGCGTCGGCGTGACGCTAGGGTCTCGCCGGATAGCTCCGCGGTGTCGTCGCCGTTGGCGGGGGAGGAGGAGGAGGAGGGGGTGGACGAGGAGAGGTGGTCGGCGCTGGTGCCCGACCTGCTTACGGATATTCTGCGGCGCGTGGAGGCCGGCGCCGAGTGGTGGCCGCCCCGGCGGGACGTGGTGGCCTGCGCCTGCGTCTGCCGCCGGTGGCGCAACGCGGCCATCGCAATCGTGCGGCCGCCGCTCGAGTCTGGCAGGATCACTTTCCTCTCCTCGCTGAAGCAGGTGAAGGCCGATCATCGTCATTGTTGCAACCTGTATTGTAGGCTGTGAGTATGACTGCCAGATTTTCGACGAATTCGGTGAAGACGTTCCTTCGTTGTTTTTTATTCGAGGACACGACTTACTTCTGACGTTATGTACTCTGTTTTCTTAAGAAATACGTGTAGCTCCAACGTTCTCTTTAAATTATTTTTGTGCACGTTCATGCGATTAAAGAAATATTTTTGTGGTAACATATATGGTACATCTTCTTCCTATAAATAAAAGTTGATGAATTATCATGGACAAGGTATCATTATTGTTTGACCTCTTATTTATGAGGAGTGTTAGTTTTAGTGTATAGGTCAATTGGATACCGAGTAGTTGGATTATTTTTCTTGCCGTTCAATTCTCAAAGTATTTTCTTTGGACACCGGGAAGCAAAAGGTCTGCTTTTGCACGCGATGAGGGACTCCGCTTGTGTATTTGGATTTATGGAAGGATTTAAACTTTTGATAAATGAAAGTCACGTTGTAACTTAAGAATTTACATTCAAGAGTAGGAAGTTGGTATGGTATATCTTTTGAAATATTTATTTGGTTAGTCATTGTATGTTAAACGTAGTTTGGGTATCTCTCTCTCTAAAAAAAAGGTGTTTTTGTTTAAGCTGACTACAAGGTGTTTTTGTTTAAAACAAGTCATGATGAGTTTTGACGAAATGATACTGATAGTCGGGGTGTTTCAGCAGCACAAGATCATGTTGTTTTCTTGCATTTGAGTAGACATTCTTGGTGTTTTCATTTGGTTTTGAGCTGATAATACGGACATTAATTATTTGACCCCTAATATAATATGATGGATGTGTCCATTTTTGTACAGTCTGGACCAAGGGATGCACCAATACGTTGTTTCATCAGGAGGAACAAGAAGAACTCGATGTTTTACCTCTATCTGGGCTTAACACAAGGTAAGTTAGTGTGGAGTTATGTTATCTACTCAAAATGAAGCAGAAAAAACAGCTATTAACTTTGCTCTTGTTCCTATTCTACATATAATGTGTGATGTTGCAATCTTTAAAATTTTAAAGGATGTTAGTAGGTTTTGCTTCAGACCTAAGGAGTTTAATTGTTATTTTGTTGTTGTGATCATTGGCAAGAATGTTATGTTACATTGATACCTACTTTGCTATCAGAACTCACAAGTATGATTGGTATGAGGATGCTAAGGCATCAAGCAGCAGATCCGCTCGCTTGTTTGCAAGCAAAAAAATAAGTGCACGGGTTTCCACTGGTAATTTTGAAGTTGGAGAGGTATCCTATGAGTACACTTTATGTAGATCAAGAGGACCGAGAAGAATACACTGCAGTGTTCAGTGCCCTCTCGATGAGGGTTCTGCAATATATCCACAAGAGGAGAAGCAACTCAGCACCCTGAGCTCATTGATTCTAAATAATAAAGTGGCACGATGGCATGAGCATTTGCATTGCTGGTGCTTGAATTTTCGTGGCCGGGTTATGGTTGCTTCTGTGAAGAACTTCCAACTTGTTGCTCCAGCTGGCACTGGTGAACCATGGGGTGTTCAGGATGACGAGACTGTGATTCTGTAGTTCGGAAAAATTGATGTTGATGTTTTTAGAATGGACTACCGGCAGCCTCTACCGGCAGCCTCTATCGGCATTCCAGGCCTTTGCTATCTGCCTCACCAGTTTTGGCACAAAGTTGGCTTGTCAATAGGTCAGTGTAGTTATCGTCCTCGTATTCTTTTGTTAGCCGTGACCTGAACTATTGATCCTTTGGAGAAAGATGAAATCAACGTGTTTCTCTATTCTGAGGAGAGATTGATCTGAATCATAAGGTTTTGTGAGATGGTACCTTAGGTTGTGTCATAGTGTCATTGTAGCTTTCTCTATATGTAGGAATAAGGTCTCTTATGTGTCGGAATTTCCCTACCTGGACAACACTTGTGCGTGTTTTTTAGGCCGGGGAGACGATGATTCTGAAGTTCCAACCATTAAGCTCTGAAGGACCGCGTCTAGCTGACAGATTTTTTTTGGCACTAAACCAATGGATTCAATTTCTTTTCCTTCTAACTCAACTGTCGCTACACAATAGATCATCAACAATTAAAGTGCAGTCTGGCACCAAAAATATGATCACTGCAGAGCTTTCTGACCAAGTATGATTCCGTTTCCTTCTCTAACTAAGATTAAGCACATTGAGCGAAATTTAGGTGCTAGTAGCCCGCAGTGATCAGGACATCTCCATTTCTGCGCTTTGAGAAGCATCCAAGTGCCCAGCCTGATCACAAGCGCCGTCATTGTGAGAATCCGCCTGCATCCCGAATGATGATGATACAACATTCAGCAATGTGATAGGATTATACACTAATGAACATATCGACATGGGACAGCAGTTGTACCGGCAGCAAAGTCGTGGTCCGGCCGGCGCCCCAGCCGAGCAGCCGCCCGACGGCGTCCGCGAACGCGCGGTGCGCAAGCCTACTCTTGGTCCGCGCGACCGAACCGGCGTGCTGCACCAGCGCCGCGCAGCCGGCGAACCTCTTGCCGACCCTGACGCCGATCCCCTCGCACACCAGGCACAGGAACCGCCCCGTCTCCCGCTCCGCCTCGTAGAACCCCCTCAGGCCCGCGTCTTTCTCCAGCAGCTCCTCGAAGAACCGGGCTACATTGCCTTCCTCCCCGTCCCCGTCGTCGTCGTCCTCCTCCTCGACGTGCTCTCCGAACAACGCGCGGCACGCCATCACCGCGGCGGCCTGGGGGCACGTCGCCGCGACCGGCGGCTGAGGAGGCCGTGGAGGGGGTTCCGCTGGCGTGCCCCAGCTCCAGGCAGCGGAGGGCACGGAGTCCGGAGGCGAGGGTGGGTCGCACGGCCACGGCGTGTCGTCATGCGGCACCCGGGAGGGGGAGGTGGCAGTCGCCGGGCGAGGCGGGGCGGCGAGGGGCTCCCACTGCGCGAGGGCGAGGGCGAGGCGGTCCTGTCGCTTGCGCTCCTTGCGCTTGCGGCGCTCCTCGCGCTTGAAGGCCGTGGACTTGGCTGCGCGGAGGAGGGGCTGGTGGCTAGGGTTTGGAGTGGGGGAGAGGAGGGAGACGTCGCCCCGTGGCTCGGGGTCGGACTCCATGGCCGTGGCGGCGCCCGAGAGTGCGGGAGGGACACTAGCTTACGGGCGATCGAGTTGGACAAACCGGCGCGAGCACGATGCCGCCGCAGTCGATCCGGCCATTCGATCAGGCGGTGAGGAGGACGGGGGCGGAGGAGGCTGTCGGGGAGGAGAAGGGGGGGGGGTGTGAAACGGGAGATGCAGTATCAGCGTCAGTCCTCTGGTCCGCAGATTGCTACTCACGCAGGGCAGCCGTCCTTGCGTGGGACTGGGATTCCGCAACAAGGGTTTCAAGGTGGAGTTGCGCAACATATTCAACCGATAGGGCAGGCACAGGCCGGTGGTATTCAGCAACTAGGGCCTCAGGGTGGAGGTTTCCAGCAAAATCAATCACTTCGGCAGCAATAAGCTTTCGCGGGTGGAACTCAATTCATGCCCGTTGGAATTCAACAAGCTGAGAATAGCTCAACAATGCAAGGTGTTCTGTCTGGTTCGTTGGGTGAAAGCTCTAGGGATGGTGGTTTGAGTAATCAACAGCAGCAGCAACAATTAGGTGGTCTGCAACCTCAAGGGCAGCAGATGAACCAGATTGGCCATAGACCAGCTGAGGTAGGATTGAGATAGGATGTCGGACAAGGAGGTTTTGCAAGAGGTACTGACAAGCGCAAGGATTTGAATTGTTACAAATGCTAGGGCTCAGGGCATACTTCCAAAGAATGTCCAAATGCAGTTCAGTGTACTGTGTGTAGGAAAGATTCTCACAAATCTGATAGCTGTGCTTGGTTGAAACAGGCTAAACCAGTGGCAAAATATGTGGGATATGGTGCAGCTGGGCTAGGATGCCTTTTGGTTCAAAACTCAAAGGATGTTTATACAGCAGATCACATTAATCCAATGGCTTTGATAGAAGTGAAGGAAGGGGAAGCAGATGAACTTTTGTTGCTACAAGGTTTCAACGATGTGTTCAATTGGAACTGGGAATGGCGCACTAAGTCTCAAGGGCACAATTGTTTCCTCATGAGATTCCCCAATAATTCTAAGTTGATTGAATTGTCCAAGTTTGGTAACCTCACATTGTTGGGCACGGGGGCTGTTATCAAAGTTACTAACTGAACACCTAAATGTTTGGCTAAGGGCAAGTTGCATACTGTTTGAGTTAAGGTGTCTGGAGTCCCTGATTCATTAAAACACTTCCTAGGGCTGTGTGAAGTTGGTGGTCCTATTTTAGAAATTGACATGGATACCTTAGGTGTACAGGATGTGGTTCGGGTCAAAGTGGGTGTGGGGATATTAACAAGATCCCCCCATGTGTTGAAGTAACCACTTAGGATCTTTTGTTGTATGACATTTTCTTTGAGCTGCAACTGTGGTAGAATATGGTTGGTATTAACACACAGGGAATGGCTAAGAAAACTGGTGCTGATAGTGGTATTAATCTGAGTTCTGATATGGAAGACAGAGATCAGAGGCAGGCGAAGAAGCAGAAGAGCCCCATGAGGGAACTAAAGACACTATCAGATTAGGCAGTCAATCATTAACTCAATATGAAGCAACTGTGAAGGCAAACAAGGAGGTGGTTTTTATGGATAAAACATCAGGCAGTAAAGATCTACAACATCACATCTCTGCTGATAGAGAGTTGGCATTGAAGCTACAGAAGGTGGAAGAAGACAATGCTAGAGAGGTAGCTCAATTGGCTTTGGAGGAAAAGAAATGGAAATAAGCTGAAGCTGCTAGGCTATTACTGGAACAAGAGGTTAAGAGACAATATGAGTTATTACAGCAAGCTTTGATGAAGACACAATAATCATGATGAGGATTTCCACACTAACAATCAGTTTGATGGGTCTGATATAGGAGGGAGAGTTGATGATGATGATGAGGATGATGGACTTCAAGATAAGGTGGATTTCTCAGCTAGTCAGGGAACTGAAGGTTCTCCAGATTTGTATCAAATGTTGGAGGCACTCTTGAGGAACTCGGTGGTATAAGCAATGATGGAGGTAAAGATGAAGGAGGCATATCAAGGAGATGCTCTAAGCTTAGAGGGAAAGAAGACCAGAAAATTGAAGATATGGCTATTGAGCGTGTTGTACCTAAAGACAACAGTGGTGAAGGTATGGATTCCATTCCTTCCATTGTAGATACTCCTAATACACATTTGCCCCAGATTGCATCCTGTATGGGAATCAATCTTGGGTATTCTATTGATATGGTTGAAAATAATATTAATGTGATTAAGAATTTGGAATAGGCTCGTTTAGATTTAGTTCTTCAAGATCAGAAGAAGAGATATGATTGTTTGACTGATAATACTCCTATTACTATTGAAACTAGTGATACTCTATTAGAAGATTTGCTTGATGATGATGATAATTCTGACCTTGATTTGGAAGATACCTGTATGGATCAATTTGAACAAGTATTCTCTGGTAAAAAGAATAGGAAAAAATGCTCACCAGTTAATGTCTGTGTGAAGTCTGTTGTACAGAAAAAGAAAATTGGTAGGAAATAAAATCATAATAATGAAGGGTATTATTTGGAGTGTTAGGTGTATAGGTAAGGAACATAAGAAAATATTTTTAAGGGAAATCATTTTAGATAAACATGTTGATTTCCTGGGATTATAGGAAACAATGAAACTCTCATTTTCTAAATCTGATATCCATGGTCTGAGTGGAGGCAAAGATTTTTCTTGGCATGTCATCCTCTAGGGGGAGGTCTGGTGGTATTCTTATTGGTACTAGTAATGATTCTTTGGATGTTGTACAAGTCCAAGAGGGAGACTATTTTATTAGGTTGTTAGTTAATGACAAATCTGCTAACTATCAATGGAATCTGGTTACTGTTTATGGGGCAGCTCAACCTGAAGGTAAGGCTGCTTTCTTAACTGAACTTGCTCAGGTTGGCCATGGAAACTCTTTTCCTATTCTGATTGGAGGATTTTAATATCATTCGCAAGGATTCAGAAAAGAATAAGCCTGGGGGTTAGGGTAAATGGAGTTTTCTTTTTAATGCCATTATTGAGCAGGCTGGTTTGAGGGAGTTAGTTTAAATGGTAGAAAATTTTACATGTGGGAAATGACAATGCTGATCCTACTTTTGAGAAACCTTGATAGGATTTTGATTAGCCCAGATTGGGAAAGTCAATATCCTCTAACTATTGTAAGTGCCATGGAGAAAACAATTTCTGATCATACTCCACTGTTTTTAGATTTTGGAAATGCTGTTACACACCAACCTATATTTAGGTATGAGTCTGCTTGGTTCTTGAGAGAGGGCATTATTGAGTTCTTCTAGGACATCTGGACGACTAATTTACCTCAGGTTCTACTTTGCACAAATGGCAGTGGAAGTTGAGAAATCTGAGAAGGGTGGAATAGAAATGTAGATGGATGGTATAGAAAACTCAAAGCTGAGTTGCTTGATAAGGCTTGAATGTGGTTCAGAGATAGGAACAAAAAGAACTTAAGGGATAATTGGCTAGACTGCTAAGACAGGAGGAGCTTAAGTGGATCCAAAGAGCTAAAGAAAAAGAATTGTTAGAAGGGGATAGTGACACTAGATATTATCATGCCAAGGCCAATGGTAGGAGGAGGAAAAATGGACATAATACCAGGTTTTGGGAGGATTGGTGGCTGAATAGTGAGCCATTAGCCTTATCCTTTCCGAGATTATATAATATTTGCTTTACTAAGGATATTTCAGTAGCTGCGGTTTTAAATGGTGGTTGGAATCTGATTCAATTTAGAAGAACTGATGTGGGATAGCCTCCAAAATTTGTGCTCTGGAATTGAACTTTCTAATCAGAAAAACACTATTAAATGGTCCTTGCATAGTTCTGGGGTTTTCACTGTCAATTCCTTTTATAAAATGATGAAGATGAGGACTTCCTTTCATTGTAAGTTCCTGTGGAAGATCAAGCTGCCATTAAAGATTAAGATCTTTTTATGGCTGGTTCTCAGGAATAGTATTTTAACTGAGGATAATCTGTTGAAAAGGGGTTGAAGAGGCGAAAAAACATGTCAATTTTGTGGGCAAGATGAAACAATTGATCATCTTTTCTTTAAGTGTTCACTTGCTCGGTGGATTTGGAGTGTAATGCAATGTGCTTTCAATTTCCAGGACATTGCAGATAGTGTTCCTGCTCTCTTTGGGATCTGGTTACATAAGTTTCCGAAATCAGATAGAATTTTGATCACTGTTGGTATTGCTGCAATTTTTCGGACGATTCGGAATTTGCGTAACAAAGCCTGTTTTGCGAATAAAAGGATATGGGATCCTTTTGCTGCTATTCACATGATAAGTCATTGGCTGAAGCCTTGAAATGGTCCCTGATGCAGACAAAAACTACAAATCAAGAAGCCTTGAAATGGGGAACAAAGCTGTTCGCCCAAGTGGCAAGTGACATCTGGGGAGCGTCGCGGGGCTGGCGACACCACCTTCGGCTGTCTGCAGGGTGAAGCTTGGTAGATGTCGTACGATGCTGCTGCCACTTTTTGCTACTCTGGGATGTAATATACTCTGTAACGTTATGGTTCTAGATAGCTTTGTATGGTATTCTGGTCACCTTAGCTTAATATTGGAGCGAAATAACTCGGGTGAAATCTCCAAAAAGTAGTTGAATTTTACCGAATAATCGACACGGCGTGTGCCAATGTGGTTAGTCTTCATCTTGGATATATATAGCAGTCAGATGGTAGTAACTAGTAAGTAAATCGATGACAAGAGCAATCCCTTGACAACTTGGGCGACAGTATTCATGCGCGGCCGCTTGCACACAGCGTGCAGGCCGAAGAACACGCCGGCGACGAGGGGCAGCATAAGGACGGCGAGCAGGGCCTTCTCCACGGCGTCCGTCCGCGTCAGCGCGAGCGCCAGCAGGGGGCGGCAGACGACCGGCGTCAGCAGCAGCTGCAGGGACACCCACACCTGAAGCCCCAAAACATGCATGCATGCATGCACGCGAACACGTCAGGTGCGAAGATTAATCAAGTATCTACATCAATGATCAACGCGTATGTATGTATGTACGTACGCAGCTCGGTATCGTGCGCCCGGACTCGTCGTCGTCTTCTCCTGTAACACCCCTAAAATTTTGCCAAATTTTGAAAAAAAATCTCAAAATTCCAAAATCTTTCATGGGCCTCGATCTTTCCCTTTTCTCGGCTCATTTCCTTTCTTCAGCCCGTTTAGCCCAACACCGTCACCACCGTACGCTAACTCCCATCACCACCGCCTCCTGTGTATCGCCGCCACCCTCGCCTCATCGCCGGTAGCGGTGGACCCATTCCCCCACCACAGCTCCACATCCCGATGCCGCCCTTTCCATGCGTTGATCGCCTCCCCTTCTTCCCCTGCTATTGCCGCTCAAGCCCCTCTTAGTGCCACACTGCGAAGCTCGCCGCCCGAGCTCCTCTGCCTGCCGCACCACGTGAAGAAGCCACGGGAACCAGCCGGCGAGATTATCACCTCGGGAGCTCCCCGATGCAGCTCCGGCCACAGTATTCCGACCCGGCCGCTGCCCCCGGCGCCCTATAAAATCCCCGCGAGGTCCTCTTCCCCGTTCTCTTCTCCGCACGCTCAAGCTCCCCTTCGCGCCCGCGAGCTCCTTAGCCCTCCTTCTAGAGCCCCGCCTTCCATCCCTTCATCTTCCCAAGCTCTGGTGAGCTCCCCATCCTCGTCCCCGTCACCGCCGAGTTCAACCCGAACCATCCTCCCGTCGCCGAGCTCATCTCCAACAGCATGACCTTCTTCTCTTCATAAAAATGGAATCCTCCCACTCTCCCGAACCTCCCCATCTCCTTCGCATCCGACGAGGAGCACCATCGGCGACGAATTTGCCCCTCCCGTCGCCGGCGGCCAGCCTCCCCTGTTTTCCCTTTTCCCCAAATCAACCGGCCGGCTCAATTTGCAATTGAGCCGAGCCCCCCCCTTTCCGAGCCGAGCTCCCCAATCGGCTCAGTCCCGAGCCGAGCCGTCCGGCTCTCCTCTCCGCAGGCCGGCTCTGCCCTCTTTGGGCCGGCTCGAATCCTTTTGGGCCAAGCCCATTAGCATTAGGAATTCTCTTTTCTTTTTATTTCTCTTTCTGTTAAAGCCCAGAGCCCATGTCCAGGCCCAAGTTCAATTCAAGCCCAACCCTAACCTAGGTTTTGTTCAAGCCCAAGTTCGACCCAGTCCACCTAGAAACCCTAGCGGGCCGTGGGCCCAGCCCAGCCCAGCCCTGTCGACCCGAAAACCCTGAAACCCTAAAAACACTATTATACACCGTTTTGATCATCTCGACGCCACGATTCCGATTCTCCACTCCATTTGACCTAATTCTTCCCCTTTAATGTACAAAACCCACAAAAACCCTATTACCCCTATTCCGCATCCAAAACCCTAATATCCCATACATCCGATCGTGTATCTTCTTAATGTTCCAACTTCCGCCACGTATATCATCGTTCATCTTTCCGCATTCCAACTCCACCCAATACATCTCCACTCCTAAACCTATATCTGAACACACGCACACCTCACCTTCCTATTTATAGTATTAATTTCTAATTATTTACATTTTGCTCCCAGCTCGCATTCGTTGAGCCCGGACTCACATATGTTTGTTTGTTTGGATCTTCTTGCAACTAGGAAACAATAGTAACGAACCGACGCTAGGACAGGACCCCGAAGGCGAAGGACTCCCGAAAGACTTCATCTCAGCAGATCCCCGAGCAGTAGGCAAGTCACATCCCTTGTCCATGTTGATCCTACATGCCATATTACCTATTGTAACAATGTTAGTTTAGTTATTGTTTTTCGCATAGTAGTTTCGTACGCGATATTTTTGAATGACATGATGACATAGATACAACCTACCACCACCACAGCCCAGTCAACCTTTGTAGGCCATATTCACCTCGAAAGCCCTAGAATAGAAACAAGTAATATTAATGTTCCTCACCGACTTAAGGTTTAGTCTTTACGGCAAGTGACGATATTGGATACTCTAGTTGAACTCGGAGAATGTGGTTTCCGAAAGTGAAGTTGCCAACGGTAGGGGTCAGAGAGGATGGGGCCTTCACGAGTTGAATGTGCAGCCATACCCCTAGCCGTGGTGTGAGGGTAATCGGGAGAATTACCGCTCAGGGCAGTTAAGGACTAGACCCTTGTGCATAGTGAGAAACATAAGAAGTCGCTCAACCACATGTTCGACTCGTCGAGCCTGGCTTAATACATCTGCTCTACCCGATGGACAACTACAGACTAGCTTGTCGTTCCACTTCTCTGGAAGGCCCGCAGAAGCGAAACGGGTGATAATCCATTCGGTGATTAATGGGAATTCACAACTGGAACCCACTCAAATCCCGAATCGCGAAGTTGACATTGGCCCGTCGGCTCTCGAGAGAGCAAGTGATGAAGTGTTTCTGGGTAGAAACTTCAAAAGATAGAGCAGATAAAAAGCATTGTCATCTTACCTCTGTAATACACCAATGGGAGTGTGTTAATTGCGCATGACAATAAGGGGTATAGATGTCGTGTGGGTAAAGCTGAGCAACTCTGCAGAGTCAATTTAAATGGTATTCGAATACACCGTACTCTCGGTAAATGGAGTTGTGTTTAGAGGTGATTCTCGATGCGAAGCACAAGTAGAATTTCTGTGATGCTTGAATGACATTCGAGTAAAATTCCAATGCATATAGTTAAGTATTAGGATTTCCTGATGTGGCTTGTTGAGTACGTCGCGTACTCATTACTGCACAATATAAATCAGATACGTAGGTCAATGGAGAAGGCCCATTCGAAGAAGAATATTTTGATGGAGACGAATACGAGTTTTAGGTTTTATCCGTACGCTCAAGACGCCTGTGGTATAGGTCCATTTTGTAATGCAAACTTTGGGCTTGGTGCTAAACCGCAGTTATGCTTATTTTACCGTTCTGTAATATATTTGGATGTTTTATCGATGTGCTGGTAATGTATCAACTCTGCGTCCGAAACTCCTGGTCAGTCGCGGGCGATACGTCGCGGCCCCGAATTTTAGAGGCGTGACATCTCCGGTGGCAGCGGCGGCGGCGGGCCTGCACCGGGCATCCATGTTTGCCGGCAGCACAGCGACGACGGGCCTGGGGGGGGCCCTCTCTCCAGGTCCCACTCGTCGTCTTCGTCTTCCTTGGACATCGCGCGAGAGCTACGGTGCGCAACGCGACTCTTCGGCCAACCCTAGTTAGTCGGTAATACTAACCTACCTTTCCGAATTAACCGACGAGATCGAAGGCCAGAACCTTGCGCTGCGTGTCAGTCCATGCATATATAGACCATCAATCGGGTGAGGTCAGCAGCCGGGTTCCGATTTCGACCAGTTTAATCCAAGCACCACTTGGATCATTGGACTCCGACTCGGAATTGGAGATTACCATCTATGCGACATGTCATCTCACAGAGTCACAGATGTCGAAATACACTCTGAAACGTGCAGATGGCGAAGGCACACGTACGTCACATGATGTGTACATGTGTCACCTGTGTGCTGTGTAACATGATATATATACACACACGTGTGGTGATCACGGTCTTGCACACTGCCACACACGCCGCCACGAACACTCCTCCTGTCCGTTCGGTTGGCAGAGTCAGCTTATGCAATTCTTGGATCTGGTGACCGCTGTCGAATGTGTCCCCGACAAGCCCTGCATGCACCTATGATGATGATCTACAGAGCAGCTGTTAGCGGTAACATCAGAAATAAACAGGAAAATTGTTCAATTTGGGAATTTGCTGGTACGGCCAGATGTTCCTTGTTACACTTCCGTAAAGAAAACGCGAAGGAGAAAAAGGAGGATGTTCAAAGATTTCAGCTGGTGATCTGGTACTGCATGTCTTCGTTTTTCTTGTTCCCTGAACTGAAAAACACATGCTCTGCAATCACCACACAGTGATCTAAATCCAAAGTTACACAGAAGAAATAACAATTTAATTCCTTATCTGCAAACGAGAATTCAAAAGCTGAGATCAGGATACATATACATTACCGAATTGAACTTGATCTTCAAAAGAGAAGCCAAAATCTGGGGAATTTTTCTGGAAGAGGGTGGCCTGGCATGGTGGATGGGAGCCACTCTGGCTAGCCAAGAAGACCCGCCCATGCAGCCACATTCACTGCATCCATCACAAGAATTTCTCCATTGATCACCATGCATGGCTGGTGCGATGGGTCAGGTAACAGAGGGCACGCATAGGCAAGTCATTCTTGGCTACCAAAGGGAGGCTCTCCATCGCCATGCAAGCCCTCCCCCTCTTCTTCTTGTTCACTTGGTAAACAACTCCTCCAACGATGTATGATGGCTCTCTCTTCTTTTGGCTCCTTGTGTGGCATACATCACTGCTATAGCTTACACCAGCTGCTATTTATAAAGTGGACAAGGAGAGGGGTCAGGACAGGTGATGCTTGCCACATTTCAGTGGATTGTAGCATCCCTTGTTCCATTGGAAATAACATAAATGGGATGATTAATTGTACTTTGCAGGTCATGTTTTATAAAAGAAAAGTTGTATTTTGCAGCCGAGTGAAAATCAGCTGTATTTCGGCGAGAATTTTAGACTGCTAGCCGCGACATTCTAATGGAGTAAACATGGTGAAATTAAGAGGTGAAGTATGTGAAGATAGATTATCGCCCAATAAACACTGAAACCATCGAATTCACATTTCCATAGTTTACCGCCGAATTTCTCATGGGTGCTCCTACCAAACTTTGTTTCGTTTAGCTCAATTCAGTGTTTATGTGATAAAATACTGGCAGTGTTCGCCTGTGATAAACCGGTAGCTACAAAGTATTCGCCCATAGATTTTGTTGCTTTTTTTCGTTCCATATGGGCAGTATTATTCCATCCGGAGACGACAGATTCTAATTTTTATTCTCTACATCTTCAAAGTTGACTTGGGTTCAGAATCTTTTGAGTCTCGTGCTCATGCAACTTGTATCTGAACGGATCGAGATGCCCGATGCTAAGATCGATCAAAGCATCTGAATTGTATCACCTCAAAAAGGGAATTTCTGTAACGAATGTCAATGAGCACCAACTAGTCAAGTAAGAACTTCTGGTTAACATTGCATGGCATTGCAGATAATATGCTCCACTTGCAACATGGGGGTACCGATCAGCATATCAATGATGACGAATGGTTCATTGGGAAAAAAAAGTGTTACCTGATGTTACAATTTTACGCATCAACCTGTTTGTCCAGTTGGTGATCAGATACAAAAATTCTATATTTCTACTGCTTAAATCATCAGCTGTAGGCACACAGCACTAATTCAACGATAGATGACACACATATCATCCATCAAAAGCACAGATCGTTCCAAGCAAACCTTTAAAAATGTCAAACGTACGGCTACAAAAGATCAAGTCCACATCCATACCGATGGTATAACGCATGTCAAGTCTAGAATTTGAACGCAGGCAACAGGAGATAGTAATAGCAGTTCAGTCGTTTATTTTACAGGTGGAAATTTCTACATTTCAAGTAGAGTAACTAATGCCTTGTTTTTTCAGTGAAGCTCGCATCAAGCCCTTACTGCCTACCCTGCATGACAGCACAGAGAAGAAGCGTCAATGATCAGCAATATATAACAGCAAAACCAAAACTGCAGATAAGACGCATAATTTCATGGGCTTATTCCTCTGAGGAACAGCAGCTGCTGAATGAGTGTATGCAGAGGATTTGAAACAGACTAGGTCTTACATTGTCTTGTAGCTTGGTTTGATGTATGCGCCAGGACCTAGCCATTTCTCATATTAATTTTCCTAGTAAATGATTGAAATAATATATGCATGCTTGCACTTATAATTACTAACTCAGTGGGTTCATTGCTCTACTATAACAATTTCACCTAATAGATGGGGATGGGAATTAAAGACCAACAAATTTAGTTCACTTATCTAAAGTTTCATTTAGTAGGGAGATATATTGTAGCTAAACATCTAGCGAACACAGTCACCACAAAAACAAGGATTACAGACATGATAAGATAGTAATACGTTGCTTTGAAGTACTAGGTGGCACCATAAGTGATGCATACTTCAGATTTACGGACAGAAGTAATCTACATCGATCAATTCAATCCAATAATAGTCTAACTATACCAGTAAAAGTCATATGCCAAATGCTTTTATACCTGCCAGTTCCCTTGTTGTCCTTGTCCTTCACTTGGGCTAGGATACTGACCAGAACCCCCCTTGCAAGTTATCTCCTCCATATGCAGGTTCTGAGCCCTGTCTGTTGCCTCCACCATAACCAGGACTCCCACCAGGACCCCCTTGGTTACCTCCAGGATATGTGGTTGCAGGTGGTTGCCCATAAGTTCCAGGTGCGGAAGGTTGTCCATACGTTCCAGGCGCAGATGGTTGACCATAAGTTCCAGGTGCTGAAGGGCCACCAGGCCTGAAATCTCCCGCCTGTCCTTGCGAGAAGTTTCTGCGCTCTTGTGGGTTTTGGTAACCTTGGCTTTGACCAGCTTGATTTATATGCCCTTGGTATCCACCAGGCGGTCCATTGTAACCTGAACGGTCTGCATAATCATTCCTCCCATAACCTCTACCATCTTGTCCAGCCTGTGCGTAATTCTGCTGTGGAGCATAGCCTCTTCCATCTTGCTGCGGGCGGTACGTTTGGAAGTTTCCTTGCTGCGGTGGGCTGTTCTGGTAATTCCCTTGTGGTGGAGGGCTGTTCTGGTAATTCCCTTGTGGTGGAGGGCTGTTCTGGTAATTCCCTTGTGGTGGAGGGCTGTTCTGGTAATTCCCTTGTGGTGGAGGGCTGTTCTGGTAATTTCCTTGTGGTGGAGGGCTGTTCTGGTAGTTTCCACGAAAGTTACGGTTTCTGTCAGTCCTTGACGGTTTGCTGTAATGAACAGGTGGTGGTCTTGGAGTAATGACACCATTCTCATATTTGTCTCCTGATGAAACCAAATCATATATACAGGCATGATCAGGGGTATAGTTAGTTAATAAAAAGTATTTCAGAAAAGGAAAAACAAGAATACAACAAACCTCCATATTCCTTTGTCTCTGGGTATAAATATGAATCTGGCAAAATGAAAACAACTCCAGGCAATCCTGATAAAAAGGCCAAAACAAGCAGGTAAGTACTTGATGTATAGAAATCCAAAAACATTGCAAGCAAAACATAAGTTTAGGTAACCTATCCACTCACCACGAAATTTTTCTGACATTTCCTCGGTCATTACAGCTTGAAAACCAACATATGTTGTTGTACTAAAAGCATACATCCTCCTCTTAGCCTCCTCATAACTACAAGAAGCTTAGAGATCAGAAAAATGAGGCAATTATATGTTGCAATTGCTCGAATTTCATTAGTATATCAGTCAAAACAAACATTAAGCATCATAAATAAGCGAACGACTTTGCTAGTTAAGAGCGGAGCTATCAAATGTATACAGTAAATGCTTCACCCATTCTAGGTAAGAGCAATGACTTGATTAGTTAAAAGCAGAACTAACATTTGATACAAAAAGGGTATAACTAAGAGCAATTACTTGATTAATTAAGAGCAGAACCATCAAATGGCTTGGGGCATCATTCACTAAACAGAGATCATTGGTGTAATGCTACCAGCAAGGAACAAGAACTTGATGAAAAACACAATTACTGTAGAGACCATAACAGATAATAGGATCTATGAACTGAAAACTTGATCCAGCAACACCTGAATGTATGTCTCCTAATAACTGAAGTCGCATATTACCAAAATGCCATTACATAATTACCCATCTCCAAAATCAAATCCTTCTTTCTTCTCTTTCTATATCTATCGTAATTTAACACAGAAAGCAACAAAACTCGAGAAATGCTAACAACTCTGAGCAATAAACATACATATTTAGTTTGAGATCGATCTCAAGATGCTACTTTCAATATCTTTGCTTAGGTGGACTATGTCTAGTTTACTTTGGAGGGCCCTAACTAAAAAGGCAGGATGAATGTATGATTTAATTATGACCAAATTTATGCCATTCTAGTCAGGAAACTACAAAGAGCAGTGGAGTTAGAATATTATGACTACTTCAAATCACCACCCATAACAAAATGCAATCACAAGCTCCGCTAAACAACAATCATATCATAAGTACATACCATAAATGTATCAAATTAGTACCATTCAGAAGAAAAAATTGATGACACGAAAAGAATTTGACATCATTCATATCTACAACACTCAAAAGTAGAACAAGCTCACCATAAGTAGAACAAGCTCACCATTCCATCGTTTAAATCAAATGCTAAATAATTTACATCCACAGCCATCACATAAGCATGACTGACAGCCTCAGAGCTATGGCTCGAGAAACACCAAGCTCCACAACTACAGATTGAATACGAACGACAGACCAAATCAAACAGCACAGCTCATATCAGAACGGCAACAATACCACAGATATGCCGTCTTCGATCACTCCAACCATACACAAAACACAACATGCGGGAGCATCATACGGTTCGGCATCGCAATTCAGCCTCCTGAGACCAATTCTACGCAACACAGAGGCCAATTCCTCACAAATTCACACATTTCTGATGAGAGCCTAAATTCGATAGATCTCATTATACCTTCCGACGACCTTGGCGAGGGTCTGGAGGTAGGTCTCGATCATCTCCTCGCGGGAGGGCTTGGGGTCGGGGAACTCCATGGTGATGAGCCAGTGGTTGTAGTCGCACCCCTCGAAGAGAATCTCGTCGGGAGAGATCTTGGTGTCGTCCGCCCCACCCCCGTAGTCCCCCCGCGCCGCGGCCGCCGCCGTCGACCGGAACCCGGCGGCGGCGCCAGGGAGGAATGGGCGCGGTAGCGGCGGGACGTAGGGGGCGAGGAGGAGGAACCGAGAGGGGGTTGCCGCGGCGGCGGAGGCAGCGGGGCGGAGGAGGGAGGTGGAGGTGGAGGCGGCGGCGAGGGCTCGCCGGAGGCGGAGCGCGAGGGCCATGGCGGGCTAGGGTTTTCGCGGGGGCGGAGGAGAGAGAGGCTTCTGGGGTTTAAGGGGTCTGTGAGAAGGGTGGGGAGTAGTATGACTTTTTTTTATAAATATTATTTTTAAAATCAGAAATTCCAAATCTGGACATCCGAATTCAAAATTTACAAAACTATACGTCTGTCGGCCAACGGTTAGCCGACAACGCGCTTGTCAGCTAACCGGAGGCCGAAATGGGCGTTGTCGGCCAACCGTTGGCCGATTGCGCGCCGAAAGCACGCGGGCCCCGTAGTCGGCCGA
Source organism: Stipa capillata (assembly GCA_019208055.1). NCBI lineage: Eukaryota > Viridiplantae > Streptophyta > Magnoliopsida > Poales > Poaceae > Stipa > Stipa capillata. The sequence continues at coordinate 266,670 of JAGXJF010004876.1, forward strand.
TGGGACTGCGTCGCGTCACCCGCTGTCAGCCAACAAGGGCAAACACCATAGTCAGTGGCGTTTACGTACTTAATACAAACGCCAGAACCTCCGGCGTTAGCCCCCGAAGGGTTAAAGTGATCGACAGCGCCCCCCGTGCCCCCTATTCCCCTATTTCCCATCGCCTGCGCGCGTTCCAGAGAGAAAAGAGCAGAGGAGAAGAGAAAGAAAGGAAGAAAGAAGGAGAGGAAGAAGGAGGGAGAGAAGAAGAGAAGAGAGGAGAGGAGAGGAAGAAAGAAGAGAAGAGAGGAAGAAGAAGAAGGAGAGGGAGAAGGAGAGAAAAGAGAAGAGGAGAAGAGAGGAGAGGAGAGGAAGAAAGAAGAGAAGAGAGGAAGAAGAAGAAGGAGAGGGAGAAGGAGAGAAAAGAGAAGAGGAGAAGAGAGGAGAGGAGAGGAAGAAAGAAGAGAAGAGAGGAAGAAGAAGAAGGAGAGGAAGAAAGAAGAGAAGAGAGGAAGAAGAAGAAGGAGAGGGAGAAGGAGAGAAAAGAGAAGAGGAGAGGAGAAGAGGAAGAAGAGAGGAGAGGAGGAAGGAGAGAAAAAACCTCACCCGCGGGATAGAACTCGACATCGATGATAAAAAAATTTTCTCAACTTAAGTATGTTTATTAGCACGAGTATTATGGTTACTATGTGTTACGTACGTAAATATATACTAGTATAGTTGTACTTCTTGTCGTAGTTTAATTAGGATGCTCTAAACTAGTTTAATATGATTAGTATGGATTTGCACGTACAAAAAATTTAGGATGCTCTAAACTAGTTTAATTAGGATGCTCTAAACTAGTTTAATTAGGATTACGTGCATATTTATTTTGGATGTTTTAAAGAAGTTTAAATTAATAGTATAGTTACGTCCCGTGGAATAGAATATGTACTTCTGAGTAGACGTCAGGAAAAAAAGTTGTTAAGTAAGGTCGAAGTAATTAGTAATTATGAGACATGTAGAATGTTGTTGTTTAGTTTGGTTAATTATTACGTGTTCAATTCGATCGTGCTAAAAGTTCTATCCCGATCTGTCGGTTGATAGCCCTGGTGTGTTCCAGATCACCCTTGTACACGTCGTGAACGTGTACTCGACCTACATTTAGCACGAAAGAATTTAGCGGTCGCGCGACGAAATAGAACTGCATGTCTCACTAAGAATGTGACGAAGATAAAAATTTATGTTATGACAGGTATGTCGGAGGTAGTAAATATGACGGTGTACTACAGTGCCGGGGTTGTCCGAGCAAATCAAAGTGGGGTTGATCTTAGTGAATTCAGCCATGTTGATTTGCCTATATCTGATCCGGAGAGGCTGAACTTTAAGGAAGCCAATCACTGGCTTACATGTACCTTCTCGATGGATCCTGCACTATATGCTGTGACCATTCAGGCAGTCTTCACCAAGTCTTGCACTGATATTAAATGAGACTTATTGCCGATCGAGAGTACTAGAGACTGGAGATCGTGGATGAGGGTTTGCAAAGCTAGGCAAAGTCGTCCGGTCGCACTAGTGCAAGCCATCCTGAAGGGTGCTAGGTCAGAAGGCGGTGGTGGGCATGAAGCGGAGCAGACCAATCCAGAACCGCAGGTGGATGAGGTAGTTGAACTAGCTTGGCAAGGTGGGGAAGCTGGGCAGAGCAGTCAACCGGCAGAAGTAGGTCCGACGGGGCAGGCGGATGAAGCAGAGGATTTCGAGTCCATGCAGGAGGTAATGGAACAGGAAGATGAAGATGGAATGGCGGATGATGTTGACGAAGATAACAGTCAAGCGCCCCCGATTCCGAGTGCATGGAATCAGGAAATTCTTGGTGCCATGACTGTGAACGATGGCCATGATTCTGCTTGGGAATATGACAGGAACCAGATCCAGATTGGTTCGATGTATGCTACCAAGAAAGAATTGAAGCGTGCAGTCACGCTCTTCATCTTTTTCTTGTGCGAGGCGAGCCCTCTCTCGCTTAATCGCCCTCTCCGTCTCATGAGCCTCCTTCTCGAGGTGCTCCTTTTCCTCGTTCTCCTTGCGTTGCTTCTCTTTCCAAAGCTTGTGCTTCTCCGCCTCCTCCTGGCGACGCACGGCCTCCCAGTACTTTTCTGTAGCTACGCGTGCCTCAATCTCCATGATAGCCTTGTCCACACTTGATTGCTCATGATCAATCCATGTGTAGTAGTCGCAAAGAGAAGGAGGAGACTACAACAAACATACTTATGTTTGTTAGTCATATGTGATGGAACAAGAGATTTGTGTCGTGTGTGATTGAACTTACCGGTGGGTGGTCATAGGGGTTACACGGACGCTCTGGATCACGGGCATAGTTGGCACACATGAAAAACCTTCTTCCTCTAGTGTACGAAAAGTCAGTGGACTCCTTCACCCTACAAGGATCTTCACACCAACATGTAGGAGGAACCATATCTTTGTCTAAAGGGCAACGGCTCGTCTTCCTTGGCCTATCTTCTTGATCGGCGCAAGGCGGCCTAGCAGTGGGCTCGGAGGAAGCCATGTCTACAAGAAGAAATCAAATGTTAGCAAAAGTCATATATAAGTAGATGAAGTAACAAATATTTACCATTCAGCATCACCATCAACACCACCAGTAGAACCGCCATCACCACCACCAACACCACCACCGGAATGGCTCGTACCAGGATTATCCCCCTTGGATTTTTTCCTTGGCCTAGGGCATGTCGTACTATTGTGTGCCGCCTTTTAGGTCAACTTGCTCACTCGGGTCCATCCAATTCAACACATACGTTACTCTTTCCACAACCTCGTCATAACTAGGACTTGTCACAAATACCGTGACTTTCTCCTCGTTGTCAACAATCTCGGTATTGTTACTCAAAAATGCCGCCATATCCACATAATGAACATTAACGATTCTCGCCTTCTAAAAAACAATAACAACAAACATAATGCATCAACGACAACCCTACCGCGTTATATCCAAAACACATCACAAGCAATGTCTATAATATCTATTATTCCACCTACAACATACCTTAACCCTAACCCTAGTTCTTGCTACAAACCCACATTTCACAATTTCACAATTTCACGAACATATGACCAACCCTAACCCTAATTCTTGCTACACATCACAAACATCACAACCAACCAACATTTCACAATTTAAACAATGGATTTGTGAGAAATCCAAAAAACTAGGGTTTCCCCTTAACCCTAAAATGCCACCACATGAGACGATTTCAACCAACAAATTCGTGGGAGATGGGAGAGTTTACCTCAAGAGATGCAATGGGGTCCGAATCAACGACGAAATGGCACCGATTTAGATGGATTTGAGAGGAGATTGAGTGGGGGAGAGAGAGGGGAAGAGGAGGCACGCTCGGGTGGGCAGAGGAGGAAGAAGGCTGGGGGGTTGAGTGGGTCGGTGGGGCCCACCCGCGGCCCACCGGTCGCTTTAAACCCTTCGGGGGCTAACGCCGGAGGTGCTGGCGTTTGCATCACGTTCCCAAACGCCAGTGACGATGGCGTTTGCCCTTGTCGGCCAACGGTCGGTCGACAGCGGGTGCCCGTCTGTCACGGACCCAGGAATTCCATATGATTAGGGGAAACGACTAGTCGCCAAAGACCGAGAAGTCACCCAACATACCATACGCAAATACGTCGTATGTATCCATCACCGTTGGGCAACCCGACACCGAACCCACATACCATACGCACTTACGTCGTATGTATCCATCACCGTGGGTTAAGCCGGCCAAAGATGACTAAACTTCCCAGAACCACATACATTCCCAAACCCGGTAAAGAGTTGACGCTTCTCTTGAGTCACTAAGCAAAGTAGTTTCGGAGGAGCCCGACCATCGTACCCTCACCCTAACCTAGTCCGGAGACTAGTGGGTCGCCCGAGAGCCCGGTACGATAGTCCACACCCTGCCTGGCCGACACTGCGCCTCAGCCAGCGGGTCACTCAACTGAAACACCTTCCGGAGTGAGCACTAAGAGAGGACATCACTTCTTTACGATCGATTCCATATACTTCAAACATACACGCACTGTATATGGAATGATCACAGATAACAACGTCATATCACAGTTCAAACTCTATGGAGAAGGGATTACAAGATACTTCAGTGTTTACTTACCCGAGAGGGGTTCTAAAACACATCACTTCCAACTCGAAGGCTGGGTACAGTACTTCGAAGTTTTAAAAACAGCAAGTAACTCAAAAGATAAACCCAGAGATGGCAACCATGCCACCTCCATGAACATCATCAAAACCCACATTATCATGACCGGCAAGGATAACACTAAGTTAAGCATCCGAAACGTCATTCCCCTCGTCATAAAACTCACCGATACTGGGATCTCCTGCAACAAGTTCGGAATGGAATTCCGTAAGTACTCTCGTACTTGCAAGCCACATTTATATACCCATCCCATGTTAATTTCAGCAAGGCTATTAATCAGAAATCAATTACTAACATGTATATCACCATGGCATGATAAACAACAACATGGACATTATTGGTAAAACAATATCAATGAGCATCACATGAACAAGTTTATTGTCACATCTGAATATGAATCAATTCAACCAAGAACTTCATATCCAATAATCACATCAAGTCAAACAAGCTTGGGGTGATTTAAAGATAGTCAAACAAGACTATATCAAATGTTATGAGCAAACCAAACAAGGTTTGACCAAGGGAAGTACTTCCGGAATGCCGTTAGTTCGAGGTTGGCCGACCTCGACTACCCGAGCATTGCGGCAAGTCTTCCACCGTGGGTGACAGGTAAAGCCCTACGACACCGGCATCGAATCAGGTTAAATCCACCTGATCGATCCATCTGTAGGTGACAGTACCCCGGCACTCGCATCTCACCATTAGGGTTTCATATTGCATTAGTTCGATTAAAAGATCCTCGCTGATCTTGCAACACAATCAAACCTAGCAATACTAGTGATTCACCATCACCTTCACATTGCAACCATTACGACAATACACGCTAGCAATTAACCTTAACCAATAGAAAGGCATGAAATAAACTTAAGGGAATCTTAGCGAGTATTTTTGTGAACTTGCCTTGCTGGGATTGATCGTATTCGTACTGTGGATCAACTTCGGAATACTCCTCGTTCACGGGTTCTATCGAGAGAAAACACCGAAATCCCGGAAAAGCGATAAAGCGGATAAAAAGTCAACACCAGCAATCGCAGGAGAACAAACATGCATGAAATGCACTCTAACATGTAGAGGACGACAATATGAAGCTAATGCAATTGGTTTCATGCCATTCGGAGCTATAGAATTAAAGTTATGGTTTTTCGAGAGTGTGCGCATATTAGGGTTAGGGTTTCATTGGATCATGCATTAATTAAAGAACATGAGATAATATACAAGAGAGGGTAAATACTTAGAACATAGCCTGTTAGATAAATCATCATATGCTATAATGTTTACCATTTCCAAAGTTTGGAAGGAAATATTAGAATTAAACTTGGAGATTAAGTGTTAGAGGGCATTTTGGTCAATTCCAAAAATTTGTATTCAGGTATTACGAACAAGAGTTATTCCATAATGTTCTATAGATTAAAATAAGAACAACAAAAAAAAGATCACTCAATTTGGAGCTCATATGAAATAGTTATGAATTTCTAAAGTTTAAGCCATTTTCTGCTCAATCTACAAAATCTCAGAATTTCGAAATTAGCTTACTTCTTTTCTCACCCAATCCCTTCCTACCCTCAGACCATGGCGCATGGGTCCAGGGACCCGGCCCCGTCTTTCTATTTACCCCTCACCCCTATTTCTTCTTCCTATCTATTACACATGGGTCCCAACCCCCATTTCTTTTTCTTTTGTTTTTGGTCTTCCTTTTAACCCAACGGGTTTTAGCGCGGTGAGGATCCGGCAAGGGCCGCTCGGCGGCGGACGCCGGCGAGCACCTGCGCGAGCGTCTCGGTGGGGGAAGGAGGGAAGCGAGCAGGGCAGGGGGTGGAGAAGCTCACCGCGGTTCCGATTTGCTGCTCAGCTGCGGTGGAGAGGGGCGGAGTAAGTGGGTCGGTGGCAATGGCGGACGGCGGTGCTCGAGCGTCGGTGATGAGGCGGGCTGTGACATGCGAGGAGAAAAGGGTGAGTCAAGAAAATAGAGGAGAGCACCAGGGAGCCGGAGCTGCCATTCATTTGGGTCGGGGAGCTACCGGTCGCGGCAATCGACGAAGCACAGCGGATGACCGGCGACGGGGAGGAAGCTCTAATTGGAAGGCCTGGCGGTACAAAAATCAAATTAATACGGTAGGGAGGTGCTCGGTACCTTGGTGGATCGATTTGATGAGAAAAGGGAAGAAACGGGGTACCAGTGGCAGGAGAGTTGTTGGACGCCACGGCTTGCTCGCCGGGCTCGGGGAAGACGGCTGCGCGAGGATGGTCCCGAGGAGACCCTGTGCGGATGGAGGAAGAAAACGAGCTAGTTAGGGTCAGAGGAACCTCGCGCGTGCGTTAGGAGAAAAGGAGGGGGTCTTCGCCGGACTCGACGATGGGGTGGTGTCGACGTGGGTGCTCCCGGCAGACCGACCGCCGGGTCTTTCTCCGGTGGTGTGGCTCGGTCGCGAGCTCGACCGAGGCGTGGTAGGGGTGGCGGAGTACTCGATGAGAGCAAAGGAGGTTGCGTGTGTGTGTGAGGCAATGCCGAGGAGCTCGCCGGGTTTTAGAGGGGAGCTCGACGCCGGTAGTGCGGTGGTCAGGGGAGCAACGACGCGTGGCGGGGTGGAACTGACTCGTGGGCGTGGCGCACCAGCGGGAGAAGGAAGCGGGGCGACAGGAGTGCGCCAAGCTGCGGAGGAGACGGGGAGAAGGGAGGCGCCTCTGGTGCGTTTGGAAGAGAAGCAAGGAGCGGGCTGCGGGGAAGAACGGGCCGAGCCCAGGAGGGGAAGAGGAAGAAAGGGCCGGCTGCGGCCTACTTTGACTAAAAGGAGGGGGGGTTTTACACCTTTTTCTATTTATCCTTTTTCTGGCTTCTACTACTAACTTTTGAATTTGGTTTGAATTTTGATTCAAACTCAAAGGTTCAATTGGTATAACAATAAGATTAGGCAGACGATACCACTGGGGTATTGCATAATTGAATTCAAAAAGGATGCATCATCTATTTTGGTTAAACTTCATCTATGTTTTAATATAGTTTAGAAATATAGGTATTCAAGAAATGTTGCCTAAAACCTTTAGAATTCTATTAGGAGTTCAGGAAGATATTTAATTTACAATATGGAATTTTGAGCTAAATGCAACATTTCAATTGCTCTATATGATGGCATGAAGTGCAAACCCTAGCTTGTTCCTTTCAAAACTTAAGAGAGTTCAATTACATGGTTTACAAAATGGGTCATTACACCGTCGGCCGACTACGGGGCCCGCGTGCTTTCGGCGCGCAGTCGGCCGACCGTTGGCCGACAACACCGTTGTTAGCCAACGGTTGGCCGACAACGCCCATTTCGGCCTCCGGTTAGCTGACAAGCGCGTTGTCGGCTAACCGTTGGCCGACAGACGTATAGTTTTGTAAATTTTGAATCCGGACGTCCAGATTTGGAATTTCTGATTTTAAAAATAATATTTATAAAAAAAAGTCGGAGTAGTATAGTTATGGCTTTAGTCACTTACAGGTGGGGTCGAGAGGCAGGTTTGGGTTTGGCTGTCAGTGAGAGTGTGAGGCAAGATTCTTACAGGTGGGGTCCACGGGAGATGGGCAGATCAAGGATGCCTGGATTGAGACCATCTCTTGCCTCTGCAGCTTACCAATGTTAAGACAACATCAACAAGGCAGGCTAGACTACTACTACTTGCTCGTAACCTTCCTCAGTGATCAAGGTCGTTTCTGGTTGCTTTTTCTTTTTCTTTTCTAAAAGGGTTTCTGGTTGTTTTTAACTTATCTTTTTCTGAGTTTTGATGCAACGAAGGGTGATTTGGTTGCCTTTGGACTGTTTACAGCATGGCCTTCACTGTTGCATGAACACCACGCCATGAACCGCCACTCATAAGCACCCCATAGACACAACGATCTGCAAAGCAATCCAATCAAACAGAGAGAAGAAAGAGTAAATCTAACCGGAAGAAGAAAAGGTTGAGGCAAAGAAGAGAGAACCAACGCATCTCATACCATTAGCTTACATTCGCAAGCAAGGCAACTCCTACGACCAAAATGCATCACGATGTACAATGTCCAAACAACACGCCAAAGATCCCAACGGGAACTTAACCATGAAGCCCTTACATCGGCAACTTCAACGCGAGCCAACCGCAAAGAAAAAGGATACATGACACTTTGACAACACCTACAGAGTATACTTCGGCTGTGCCTTCCTCTCCCATCTCTCTCCTCTTTGTCTATCTCTTTCTCCCTTCCCTGGCTCCGACTGCCTCCACCACCACTTGCCCTGTGCTCGTTGGCGCAACTAGCTGGCGTCGACGCAGCCATGGCGAGTTGGAGCAAAAGGGAAAGAGCGTAAAATTTTTGGTTCAAATCAGCAGGAAGCGCTGCTGTTGTATAGGAGGAGAAATAATTGGGAGACAGTTGGGGGAGTGTATTTTGGGCATTGATGGTGGAGCCCTGAGAGGTGATGGTTCGAGCTTGAATGGCTGCAATGGCATTTCATAGAATATTCACAAGCTAGATAGCATCTTTTATAAGTGATCTTTTGGAGTGGCATTTCTAGGATTCGAAGAGTTGTTAGCGACACTTATCCAACTAACCCAAGATAATTTGGTTTGCTACAAGAGAATATACAAAAATACAATGCACATTTTCTTTCATTTGCAAATAAGCCACGTTGATCTTTAGGCATCAATGCCAACATACTGGTCATGTGTTTCACTAGAAAAAATCATAGAAAAAATACACAAGGTCAAAAGATATGCTAAAATCACAGAGAAAATACAAACGTAGTGGTCATGTGTTTTACTAGGGAAAATCATAGAAAAAAACACAAGGTTAGAAGATATGCTAAAATCATAGCGAAAATACAAAAGCTAAAATTAAGTTTCATTCTAGCAAAGATGAATCTTCAATACAGTCAATTAGTAGATAAATAAGAGTGTGGAAACATGGGTAAAAGTAGATGCACTACAGTAACAATAATACACCAACACTAACCAATTAGAAAAAAATTAGGCAGTTTACACCGATGTGACAAAATGATTATTACTTATATAAAAATATAACTCCTAAATATCATAAGCTTTTGTAGGACACAACTCTTGCAGCCTCTCTAATCTATATGAAGTTTAACATCCTAATCCACATGTTACAATAACTCTAAAACTTTGAAACCAAATAGGGTTTGTTTGATACACAGAAATATTAGTTCTACAAACACGAAACAAGTAGAGATACGAAGAGATATAATTTTGAAAAAGTGATATGCAGTAAGAAATACACTACTATATAGAATCTCTAACCAAAACCAGAGTGCAATTGGATCAATCTCAAAGCACAAACAGAATACAAAAGATTATTTGTGTAATACACTTGCAAACTGGAAAATAGCTTGCTCACTCAAGAGATAAATACTCTGCGCCTCAAAAAGCACAGGAAAGACAGCAAAAGCTAGCTCAGTGTATTTATCACTTTATATATTGCCTAAAATTAGCATGGAAGACTTGTTGAATAGCTAAAATTTGATAATAGGCTCATAAAATATTTACTTTAATTCATTCAAATTGGTAAAACCTTTATGCTGCACTGAACCAAGTTGAAGATAGGATTGGTCATTACCTTATTACCGTGAGCATCCAAGACCGTGCCTGCAGCCACTGTTCCACTGATCTGTAAAGCATGCAGAGTGCCAGGGAGCCGCAGCAGTGCCTCCCGAGCGCACGAGGGCTTGCCCGTTGGTTGCAGCGTCGTCGTCCCCCGGGGTCGGTGAGACGCGGGACGGCCACTGGTGCAGCCTCCTCCGCTAGATGGTGAAGGCACCGTGGCCACGACCCCGCTGCTGTCTTTGTCATCAAAGGCACTTCGGAACTCCCACTGCGGGTCTCCCATCTGTGGCACGAGCGCAGTGCGGCGACAAGACGTGCCCTGACATCACTCTCGCGCAAAGTTGTCCCGGTGATGGCGGCTCAGCGGCTGCTGAGACGTAAAATACTTAAAAAACGCATATATTCTTTTGAGTTTAATAATTTCCTTCTTTATATTTTTATTATTTTTCTAGGTTATTATATAATCTGTAAGACTACCTACTTATCCTCTTATTTTATATATATGTAGGAAAAACATAGCAAAGATCAGAAAATCAAACGTTTTTAGAAATGTTCCAGATAGAGAAAACTTCGTACGAAAGGAGGCAGCCAGTGGAGCCACTAGTTGGTGGGATGGCCAAGAGGGACGGTGCAGTCTGGCCGTCTCAATCTCCCACCTAGGCCTACAGGGCCTCGGCTCACAGCGTCCTTTCACGAGTAGATCCGCTTCGATTTCTTGATACCTGCGAAGTTTCACCTCCATATATAGAAGCTTTCGCATCAAAGAGGGGAGAAGCGTTCAGGAACAGATCGGGAGACATCACCGGCAACCCTAATTTTCATCTTCACCGTCACTGCCTTCATCTCCACTCATAGATCATCACCCACAACAAGTCATAAATTAGTTTCACTTGTACTTTCTCATAAAAAATACTACAACTGATTCTCTACACTTGAAGGGTATCAAGCAATCAACTGCCTCTCCTCGTCTGTATAGGATGACAGCGACGACATTAGCACTAGTGTCGGGAGAACGGGATGAGGCGGGACGGTGACGGGGAGCTTGAGGCCAGAGAGCTTGTCGGGTCGATAACCCCTGCTAGAAGAAGGCGCGGCACAAGCCCGACAGGTGGTGGATGAGACCAGAGAGGAGGGAGGGATACCTTGATCGAGAAGGCAGCTCAGATCCATCATCGAGGGCCGCCGGGAGTAGACGCACCTCACACAGGCCTCGCGTAGGAACACGACGAGGACAATGTCCAACACCTCGGAGGGGGCGAAGGCTGCGGCATCGAGACCTTAAGACCAATGAAGAAGCTGAGAAACGGAAAGACATGCCTCAACTCCATCTCCCCAACCCACCTCATGCCCCGCCACGATCTGTGCAGGTACTCTCCCCAACCAAGACGACGGCCACCACCACCATTATGTGTGTCCCCCGTCGTAGCAAGAGGAGGAGGAGAAAGAGATGAGGCGTGGGGAGCATAGGTAACGACAAAAGCGGTGACAAGAGAAGCGGAAGGGCAGCACAAGCGGCAAGAAAGGAGATGAGAGAGAGAGACACGCTCCAATTGAATTGATGAGGAAAGAAAAAGAAATCAGTAAAAACCGGATGAACGGGTACCCTCATAAGTCTCGTAGCCAATAGTGGAGAGAGAAGGTGGGCTTTAGAAGGCCCTTAACCGAGTGTTGTAGAGCTCCTAGCAGGGTTTGCAGGGGTCTAAGTGGGATCTATGCCACATGTCAAACAACCAGGGCATGAGAAGGGAGAGAACAGGCACAAACCATTTTGGTACCGAGAAACCCACATGCACCTTATATTACACCGGAGGAATTTTACATTATTAGTTGCTTACCAAGAGTGAATCGTGCTGCCAAGGATCAAAGCAACCTCACACAAAAAAAAGTGAAATGCACAGGCAAGTACTTCTTACGCCTTCTGTTTTAATAGATGGAGTTTTTGATTTTATACAGTTTTTAATATACAACCTTGATCATTACTTTTTAGATGAGTATATATGTAAAATATTATAAAAATTTATATTGTGCCAAATCTAACAATACTATTTCTATCTGACCAATCTAAGTCATTTTAAGCAATTAGTGATCAAAGATAAAAAAAGTTTAACTACACGCTTTGTAAAACATCATTATTTTAAAATAGAGATAATATTTCAGAAGACCACTGAGTTCTAGCAATAATTCAAAATAACGACACTTAGTTTGACATTTCTTGCAGATTGCCTTAAACTCTACCCCTCTAGCTCGAGATTTGAACAAGCATGTTGCAACATTAGAAGATGAGAGTCTTGTTTGAATTTCGAGTATTTGCACCATGGGGAGGCGTATTTAACTGTGGAAAGACTATATTCGGCATCGTAGCTATGGTGTCAGGTACAATTTCCTTGTGGTCAAAATGGCCCATCGTCCTTTTTGGCTATCGCTCGGACTAAAATTTCCCCTTCCCCTTATCCACCTCTAGCATCTTTCTGGATCCACCCGGCCTTCTATCGCCTCCTCCGTCGCCCCCTCCCCTCACCTCCTTTGGCGGACTAGCCCGCTAGAGAAGTGGAGGAGAGGGGCCTAGCTCCATTTCCTACTATGATATTACATGGATGTTAGGTGCAGCGGCTACCTCCTGAAGGTGTTGCTTGTCTTCTTCTTCACTTCCAGATCTGCCGAGGACGGTGATGTGGGCATTCCCTTGGTGCCTGGCGCAAGAGCTTCACTAACATCTTCAACACCAGCAGCTAGGGTTTCTCTTGGCTGTCTAGCGCATGCTCGTCCCAAACTCATAGACACCGATGGCCTTTTCAATATCCCAATCCTAGAATAGATCAAGCGAGGCCTTACATCCTCAAGCTCCGCTTGCTTGCTGGTGGCCTGTCGGCGGCAGCTCGTTCTTTGGCCATCGACAAAGGGGCCTGAAGAATGTGTGGAGACCTAGGGTTGACTTGTGGGACAGGTGTGTTCTTTAGTGTAGAGTATAGTCACGTGTTTTGTGAGGACATACTATAAATTTTTGGTTGTTTTTTGTCCTTTCTGATTCTCTGGGCAATAATTGGTGGTGCTTTTCTTATCCTCTTCTTTGTATTAATCTCATGTAGGGACAGGTTAAAAGAAAAGAAAAAAATAAAAGAAGTAATGAACAGAACTCCAACTAAAAAATGAAAAGAAAACAACAAGCACGATGTACATGACCACGATTCCCCGATTTTGTTTAGTGTTCTTTTTGCATATTAACCATTCAGTTCTCGTATATTGCCAAGTTCGCAGACATAGCCTGGATGAGTCTTGCCGCCGCCTACTGCTGCACAGCATGATTTCGCATGACCCGTATTTTTATGTTTTTTTGTTTGGTCAAACTTCGCAGCCAGATTATAAGGTTCCTTCCTCTCTGCACTTTCTAATTGAGGATTTAAGTTAAATTTACATCATGTATAGAAATGAACATACCTACGTTCTGCGCTTGAAAGAATAAGTTAGTAAATTTCATTCAGTTTGTAAAAAGACATTCCATACATATAGATGCACCCCGATTCCTTTTTTAATCAAATTCTAGTTTTACTTGTTAGTCAGATTTATGGAATATTATGATTTAATATTATTTCAAAATTCAAATAAAATGTAATCTGACTTCTGGGTTATCCAATGAGTTGTGTAAATTGGAGCTGTAACTATAAAGATAGATTACGTGATCATCTTTAGCTCAAGTGTCCATTTGATTCCTTATTTTCAAAGGGAACACTATAAATTTTGTAATAGCGTGTTGTAACTTAAGCTCGTGAGATCGGATGTGCCATGAACAAGTAATATGTGCGACGTTACTCTTTTCCGCCCATTCTAGTTTTGATGTCTAAGATTGATATGGTGTAATGTACTCATTTAAAGTTCCAATTATGAGCTTTGATGTGTCAACATTAAACATACCTTGAGGTCATGGTGCCTTATATATTTTTCTAGCATGTATAGAAGAGCACACGTGTATGAGTGTATGCTTGGTTGTGATCTTGCAATCTAGAAAAAAATAGATACTATGCACATAAAAATACCCGGCCGTCAAAGTAAACAAAAGATACGCGTACTAAAAAGTTACTTTCTAATAAAAATCTCGTCAGAGCAGCATGAGAAACACATCGGAAAATATAAGGTGCCAATCTAGGATTTTTAATCTCATGAAATCACAGCCAAAAAATGTTTAGCAGTCACAGTCAGGTCAAATGTCAATAACATGCATGCTAACTCTTGTTCCGGGAGTATATCAGGAAATAGGAAATAACCGCGGGGCTGAAACGCAAAGGTAGGAGAGGCATATATATTTTTTTTTAGATGAGGAGAGGCATATTGGTATGGGATTTGGCTGCGGTTTCATATAAACGCGACAACGCGAGCCCCCATACATAAGGAGACAAGATTGAGCTGCCCCTCCAGCTCCCCTGTTCTCCTTCCTCCCGAGGCGTCCGAACTCTCCAAATTTCGACGATTTCGGCGAAGATTTCCCTCACGGGATGGGCGAATCAAGCGCACTTCAGTCCATCCTCTACGACCGTGGGTCGCTTCGCCTTCTTGATCAGGTCCGCTCTTCCATTTTCTTTCCCGTTCGTTGTGAAGTGGGTGTGTTCCTCAGTTCTTGATTGGGTTCTTGGTTTTGGTTTTGATGTGTTGCAGAGGAAGCTGCCCCTTGAGGAGGTCTACATCGATGTGAAGGACTCCACCGATGGATGGTGAGCTTTCTTTTCTCCTTCTCAAACTTCCTAGTTATTAGAAGTATATTGTCAGGGGTGGAGACAGGTCATTCAAGGTTTAGTACCCGATTTTGTTTTGCAAACAAATCGAGAGGTGGTGGTGGAGCTCGGTTGTATTTTAGGCCCTGTTTGGGACAGCTCCAGCTCCACGAAAAAGTGAAGCTGGGTTTTCATAGCTTCACTTTTTCGTGGAGCTAAAGCTAGAGGTAATCAAAGATGGTTAGAAGTCATATTTTATTGACATTGTATACAAAAAATAGATATATAAACCATCTTATTTTAGCTTTTAATCTTCAAATCTGACGTGAAGCTGTGAGTTGGGCCCCGTTTAGCTGTCCCAAACGGGGCCCAACTCACAGCTTCACATAATGCTGGCCGTTCCCTGATGAAATTACAGCAAGAAAACTGATGGGAATGATGGGGATTGAGTGCGGGGGTTCATTGGGAATTGATTCGGCACTCGGGAGTGAAGAGAGGAGGGAGTGAAGAGGTGAATTGTGGCTGCGTCGGTGGCGTTACTGCTGCTGCTGCGCTAGGGCACTGCTGGCTGGAGGTTGAAGACAACCTGACATAATTGGCCCGCTTGCAAGTGAGAGAAAGAGGAAGAAGAGTGTTGCTGATTGGGCTTGGGATTTGGGTTGGCTGGCTGAATTGGGGCCAGGTGAAGGAAAATGAAACTGCCGACAAAAAAAATTAGCGGAAGGCAAAACTGAAGTTAAATTCGATTTTTATTTAAACTAGCCAAATACCCGTGCTTTGCTACGAATAAACAAATTAGACCACTGAACATATTGTAATATTGCTGTCGCGCTCCATGCCATATTCGTGGCTTTGTCACAACTCTTGGTTGAGCTTTAACTCAGGTAGAATTGTGACTTGTTTGTAGAGAGTAGCACCTTTGGTGAATTTGAATTTTTAAATTAGAGTCGGTGGATGAGGAGGACATTTATTGAGATTTCGATATGAGCATATAAGTTTTGTCAAAATTTTGAGATGGCCTCACAGTAGGAAGAAGGAGAAGAAAATGTACGGACCACCGTCACCGATTGACACTTTAATAGGAGTAAAGATAATTGTTGAGAATTCAAAAGATTTAGGAAAAATACAAATTGAACTCCAAAATGTCCCAAAAATTCAAATAAAATTTGTTTGAACATTCTGAACTTGAATAAAACAATTTCAACATAATTTTTATGCAAGAATATCCGGGATGTTGTGCCAACTTGGAAAATCTTAGAGTTGTATTATAATTTCCTTCACTATTTTGTAATTTTTTTTATAACCGTAGAGTTTATATCGTAATTTTCTCATTATAACAGACCTTTATGCTTTACATTGAACTGAATTTTTCTTTTTAAAACTTTGAATACCCATTGTCGAAATCAAATTTGTGTGCTCACCTAGCAATATGCACCAATTTGAATGTGTCTAGTGATGCATAAGAATCAGACCACTAGTTGGACGTAGGGATTAGAGGTACCATCACCCATGTATCTTTGCTGTTTTTGTTTGTGCTTGTGTTCTTACTGAGCATTCAACTCCTTCAAACTATTCAGGAATGCAATCAGAGACATGGTTGTCCGTGGTGCTCCTGCAATAGCTATAGCAGCAGCATTATCGTTAGCCGTGGAAGTTTTTGATCAGGATTTCACCGGTACACCTGCAGAAGCAGCCTCATTCGTTTCCAAGAAGTTGGAATACCTAGTATCCAGGTAAAATAATAGTTCAACTATTGCACTCTTGAACTTCAGGACCTTGTGTGCGACAAGTTTGGTCCCGCTGCTCATGTTTTCCTTTGAAACGAATTTCTACTTCTGTTATGCATAGCTAATCAATGTTTTTTTCTGAATTCCTTTGTCAGCCGGCCCACTGCTGTGAACCTATCTGATGCTGTAACAAAACTTCAGAATTTAGTGTTAAGGACAGCTGAAACAGCAAAAGATGCCAAATCTATCTTTCAGGTGCTAAGCTAGATAAATAAATTCGGTTCATCTTCCTGCTCAATAATAGTTAAGTACCTTCAGAAGCAAACTCATTGTGAATTGTGCCTATGTGTTGAGCCAGGAGCATAGAGTTAATGTGTCGTGCAATTTATCTTTCTTTCCAACCTAAACTGGAAGTAACAAACCTGATGATAGGAGATGGCACGAGGCTGAATTCCCACACTTACAGCATCCAACCAACACCTTTTGGAGCTGATTATATTCTCTAGCGCGCATGTTTAGGTTATTCTTCGTGCTTGTACCTACTGTCAGAACATTACCGTTTGGTAACAGTTCTATGCAAATTCTGGTTTAATTGTTTTGCTTTTGCATGACAATTCTTTACTTCGCACAATTCCTTGAAACAAATGGTGAAACCTTAGCTCTGTTGTTTGGTTGAGTTTCACCTGAAAATTCCTAGAACTAGCCAATTGGTTGTGATTTTTGGTCAGTTCCCAGGAGAGGTGTTTGTGTCCACCATTTGTGCTGAAGTGTCTCAAATCCTATCAAACCGGTTTCAATTGGCGACCGGCAAGGAACAAGCACTGACCACCTTTTATGCGCAAGTGTCTCAATTTCTTGCATACTGGACTACTGATTACAACTGATAACAAGTATAACTGTATAAATACTGATCATTACAACACCATTGTTTTTCCTCTTAGTTGCTGTTCATTTGGCAATTGTTGTTCATTGCTGCCTTACCGGATTTGTGCATCCTCATACATATAAATGTAAACTGCATAGCATGATGAAATTAGGTTATTTCCTTAATTGATGAAACTGTCGGGTCAACGTATTTGACCTATTCTTGTTTAACCTGTTTTGTGATCCTTTCTCCAACCAGGTCTTTATTGAAGCCGCAGAGGCTATGCTAGTTGATGACGTGGCTGATAATAAGGCAATTGGCTCGCATGGAGCTGAATATCTTCAACAGCAGCTTGGAAGTTCGAAAAATATCTGTGTTCTAACCCATTGTAACACTGGCAGGTAAACCTGTAAACCGAAATGAATTTCGTTCTTCTATGTCTGGTGCTCAAATTCCTTGTGTGATTGTACTTTATTGCTTCCTAATCTAGCCTTGCAACTGCTGGTTATGGAACTGCCCTTGGGGTTATTCGTGCTCTTCACTCTGGAGGAGTTTTGGAGAAGGCCTTCTGCACTGAAACTCGTCCATTTAACCAGGTAGAGATTCCTCATTCCATCATTTGCATGTCATAATAATTTATGAATAATTTAGCGAGTTGTATTTTGTACTAAGACATATAAGTAGATCTTATTATTCTTAAACCAACAATCTTTCGGAGCACAGTAATTTACGTCTTTGACATACACACTCATAAGTGGCTAGACCACTGAAAATCAGTTCTGTCAATCATTTTTTTGAATTGTTCACTGACGATCTAGGCCATGTATCTTGCTCTCAATCATCTAAGGTCAAAGATGAATAGAGAAGAACTGGTTGCTACCTTTTTCTTTAGCACTTATGTTAAGATATGTTTTGCAGTGTGTTCACAGACATACAAAGATCTCAATGATTTATTTCTAATTTCCAGGGTTCCAGGCTTACAGCTTTCGAGTTAGTTCATGATAAAATACCTGCGACGCTGATAGCAGATTCTGCTGCAGCTGCACTGATGAATAATGGACAAGTTCAAGCTGTAATTGTTGGTGCTGATCGTATAGCTGCAAATGGTACCACCCACAGCAATTCTTAAATCAATTGAAGAGTAAATATTCTTGTTGCTCACTATATATTTGGTTATGGAATTTAAAGGTGACACAGCCAACAAGATCGGCACATACAACCTCGCAATTTCTGCAAAGCATCACAACGTGCAATTTTATGTGGCAGCGCCAGTAACTTCGATTGATCTCTCCCTCCCATCTGGGAAGCAAATTTTCATAGAAGAAAGGTCCCCTAAGGAGTTGTTGAACTCTGACGGGGGTCTAGGAAAGCAAGTTGCTGCGTCAGGTATATCAGTCTGGAACCCTGCCTTCGATGTTACTCCAGCAAATCTAATTACTGCAATCATAACAGAAAAGGTATCATCTATTTCCCCACCCTTTCTCAATCTTCCTGTGTTATGCACTTCTGTTGTTGGTGTATACATGCAGAACATCCGTTAGTAGACCTTTTGTGTTGACCAGAGTTTGCCCCTTGATTTACAGGGTGTGATTACGAAGTCTGATCCTGATGGAACATTCGACATCAAAAGTTTCATTAAATCTGCAAAGTAATACTCTCCCGTGAGGCTCAACTTTGTTTAACATGAACGCGCCGGAGCATGCTTATCATACATACAATTGATGATAGGAGGCTCATGTTGTACTCCCAACAATAAGATCACTCCGAGTGAGAGAGAAATAAAGTCGTGTGGCAACACACACGAGATGTATTGCAAGGATGAGTGTTTGTTTATCACGAACGAAAGTGAATGAAGTGCAAATATCTTGTAAAACGAATATTTTCTAGTAATAATTTTGGACTATTGTGTACATGTTTCCATTGTAAATTTAACTTTTACAGATTTTGGTTGGGATAAAATTGAACCAAGGCATGCTTGCCGAATGTGATGAAATTTGGATTGCCAACACTAACAGCAGGGGACTTGTTTGTTCTCCCGATCTTCTGTTGCAGCAAAACCGAAATCATCGTAATGCTCATTATGGGAAGGACTGCGGACAAAAGCTCAGCTCGAGTTGGAAGACCAACAACCAGTCACTATACGCAAAACAGAGGTAGGAAGGAGTACTTGTTAGTCATTACGCGCAGCAATGGAATTGCATCCAAGTTTCTGATGTTGTACATTGTTTATATATAAGGTTTCATACGGTTTTGTATGTAATTATTTAGTGCGCAACAATTGAACCATACTTCCGACGTACTCGTTATATGTTGTTACAGAACGCAACTTTGTCCATCGATTTCTCTTTTCAGTTATCATGTGCGAACATTATTGTTGAAAACGTGCCCTTGCCCCCGGGGCTATAACCCCACTATCCATGGTTAGAGCTTTGTTTTAGATTTTTATATTTTATGTCATTATAGTTTTAGTGATAAACTAATTCATATTTAGTTTGTACTAATTCATTTATATACATGCTATGTATTAAAAATAAATTAACAGTTAAGTGATAATCAAATCCAAACCAAATTGATCATGTTTTAGACGTGGTGGCACGATAGGATTTTTTTGTTTAAGGTGCACAATGAATGTGTGGTACGGTGAATTTATGTAGATCTCAATGCACCTACATATGGTGGATCGAGGGGGTACAATGTCTAGGGGGTTAAAAAGATCCACAGTTATCTTACTATTAGATTTAACATAAAAAAATATCATGTTGTGTGAAGCGGCGGTCGGGATAGAAAATGTAGTTTTGTGTTTGGCAAAAGAGTTGCTTGCCTTGTGCTCTTTCGGACATAGTTTCCTACCGAGACCCAAAATCTACAATATGGAACTTTAAGTGGAATCACCCGCTAAGTTGAAACGTTAATCCTGACCTCAACTTTTGGGTATAAATTCTAAAAGGAGTGGAGTGATATGGCTCCGAATAGCCCGATAGTTCAACATCGAACTCTTTCCGGCAAATTAATGCACGGATTAAATAGGGTGATATGGTCTCCTCGCCCTTTTCTCACTGAGCCAGAACTTTAACCCCAAATTTGTCCTGCAAATAAATACTTTGCTAGAGTAGGATAATATAGTTCTCAAACTCTTAATGGAAGAGTCACTTCACAGAGTTGCTCACACCTAACAATTCTATATCATAGAATCTAAAACCCTAACCGCTCCATGTGCTTGATAATCATACACGCATGGCACATGAGGCATATGAGAATAAACAAGTATCACAATAGTAACTTTACACAGAAACTGTACTAATACAAGTAACTCTTATCCGAGTAAAATTGACAACATATTCACATAACAGGTTCAAATACATAGCGGAAGGTTTATACGTGGCTTAGAAACCATAAGGTTAGGCCAAACGTGGCAGCAGAATAAACCAAACTGCCAAATCCTGGGCAGGACCATTGCCTGAAATTTCCAGCGACTAGTCGACATAGAAACCATCATTTGAGGGGATGATCTCCTCTGCAGAAAAAATATCAACGGTTGCAAGATGAGTACAAAATTGTATCCGGCAAGAATTAAAAGGAAAAATAGTACTAGATGCAGTTGTGTATCAACAAAAGGTGATTGTGGACTATTTTACGTAAAGCCAGTTGCACTTTTGATAATAATCTTAAGGAGAAAATCGACTATCAAATTTCTGTAAAAAGGGGTAAGCATAACGCTTCAATGGTAAGCCCAACTTCATATCACCATATGCTTAACCCACTGACTCTCCCTCAACCACATATGAGGAAGTAGTCACTAATTTCTCTATTCTAGGGTTGGCATGTTTTAGAGTAACATTACAGTTGTGTAATTCGATGTAGATAATCACCAAGTTGTCCATAACCGCGGACATGATTATTTGAATAGTTCAAACTCTTCAGGGGTGTACATCTTTACCTACACATATCGATCGACTCTTCATGTCAGGCCTTTAACACACTTCTCAAGGTGTGTTAGTAGAAGGTGATCGAACACAACTCTCACAATGTTTTTCGACTTAAGTACGAGCCACCCTAAATGGGCCAATCCGTGTATACCAATCCAGCTGGTATCCCGACACGTCCCAAAACTTGTAGCGGGTGATACATCCCTAGTACCTCAGACCGTGTGTATCTTTTACACCTATATTCGGGCATCATCTCATATCATATCATTTTTCTCTTGCAAATGGAAATTGCGAGCTATGCAGCTCATATCTTAAGTCTAGAAAAAATATTTAGTCGTGGGTGGCCCATTATTCCACCTATCTGGAAGTACGCAAATCTTGGGTCAATGTACATCGAAAACCGGTATTGCGGGAAAACAAGACGATCAACTATACTTCCAGCCATGGCCTCTCGTCTAAGCCCAATGATGATTAGTCAAGTTCATTAGTTACTCCCTGGGAATCACCCACCGACTCCTACACTTAATCCACCCATTCTGTGTCGGCTTATCTGCCATCCAAGGAATTACGATTTTACACATCTAAGTCTAAGCATGAAATAACAACATAAGCAGTATAGAGGTTTCGAATATACTAGTCTAAATAGGTTGGGGAGGTGGTGTTGGTTTAGGATGACAAAGTAGATCCATGAAAAAGATAGGGGTCAACTACTTATCGATAACATATTAGTAGAACACATGCGATAATAGTGGAAAAACAATTAGTATTTTGCAAATAGTATGTAATTTCAACATGAGCAAGGGGGCGCTTGCCTTGCCGCTGTCGAACCCCAGAATTCATAACAGAGAGGCTTAAGTGAAACCACCCGCTAAGTCGAAACGTCAACCCCGACCTCAACTCCAGGGTGTCAATTCCCAGAGGAGTGGAGTGATATGGCTTCGAATAGCCCGAGACGTCAACCCCAAAGCTTACTCTAGCAAGAGCACAGAGTAGTAGGGTAATATGGTCTCCTCACTCTTTTCCACCGAGCCAGAACTTCAATCCCGAACTCGCCCCGGCAAATAAATGCTCGGCTGGAGTAGGATGGTATAGTTCCCAATCTCTCAGTAGTAGAGTCGCTTCACAGGGGTGATTAAACTTAATGACTCTATGATATAAACCCTAAAGTCCTACCTACCACATGTGCTTCATCAACATACACACACGGCACATGGGCAGGCGAAAACAACTAGCTAACACAGCAGAGCTCTACAACAGAACTGCAATATAGCAATATATTCATGCAAAGGATCCTAGGATCCTAGTACAATATACAGCGGAAGGTTAAATAGGGCTAAGAAGCCGAACAGTAGTGCCAGAAGTGGCAGCAAAACAAACCTAGTTGCCCAACCCCAGGGGCAGGATTGCTGCCTGGGATTCCAAGTGACTAACCGTCGTTGGTGCCGATCTCTATATAGAAACCACCCTCGGAGGGGGGGGGTAGTTTCCTCTGCAACAAAAATATCAACAACAACGGGGTGAGTACAAAATTGTACTCAGCAAGACTTACAGTGCGGAAAGTAGTAATAATTGTGTCAAGTATCAATAACGGGGTAATTGTGGACTATTTTGCGGAAAGCAAGTTTTACCTTTATCAATAACAATAAGTAGATGGAAAATCGACTACCAGAATACCTTTTTAAGGGGATAAGTCGAACACTTCACGAGCATTCCTTACTGCAGATCACCACACCTGAAAAACCCTCGACCCATCCTCGACCACCCTGGGAGGAAGCTGTCGCTAACCGCATCCTTAGAGTTGGCAAGTTTTAGAGTTGGTTATAGTTGTCTAATTCGATGCAAAATCTTACCAAGCTGTCCATAACCACGGACACGGCTGTTCAAACAGTTTTAACCCTGCAGGGGTGTACATCTTTACCTACACGCATCGATCGTCTCTTAATGCTACCAAGTACACACTTCACGAGGTGTGTTAGCAGAGGGTGATCGAACACGACCTTTACAATGCTTTCGACCTAGGTATGAGCCACCCGTACGGGCTAGTCCATGTGCATCAGTCCGGCCGTAACTGCGACACGGTCCCATGCGTTGTGAATTGAGGTACATCCCCGGTCTCCCAGACCGTGTGTCCACCCCACCCTTATATTAATGCCACACCACAACCCCTTTTTCACGCACACGGCAAATGAAAACGGCAAACTAATGCAACTCATACACTAAGTCTAAGCAAATTATTTAGTCGTAGGTGGCCCCATAATCCACCCGTGTAGAAGTACGCGAATCTTGGTTCGAAGGGACACCGGTAACCAGTCCTTGCGGGAAGACGAGACAACCCACCATGCTCCCAGCCATGGCCTCTCGTCTAAACCCAGATATGATTAAGTGAATTCATTAGTTATCCCGGTGAACACCCACCTACCACATAACCCATTCCCAGTGTTGATTCATCTGCTAACCCAGGAATTACGACTTCTACATGTCTAAGCATGTCTAAGCATAAATAGCATAATAGCATTCGAGCAGTGGATACTATACTATGCTAGATAGGTTAGGTTAGTGGTGGAGGTGATTGAGCGACAAGGTGAGTTTTATTCATCGGACTAGGGTTTTGCTTAGCGGGAGAAATAGCAGTTGAACGCATGTGATAATGAATTTAAAAACAACTAATACTTTGCAAATAATAGGAGTTTGCAATGTGACCAAAGGGGCTGCTTGCCTGGCTGCTGTGCAACTAAACCCTGCTTGTGATCGGAACTATCGTCTTCTGGACCTTTCGGCTCTAATGGAGGAGAATGAAAACACCGGAAACAAGGGTACAATCGTAAACATCAAAATGCAAAACATCGGCATGAGATGAAATGCATGCCATGACGTAGAGTACATAAAATAATGACTAATGCAAGTGGAATCAATTTAATCGGAGTCCGGACGCATAAAATATCGCGATCCGAAAATCCGCCAGCTAATCGGAAACCCTAATTTGAATTTTTAGCAATTGTATTATTCCTAGCATGAAAACATGGATGAAAATGATGTTTTTGAATAGATCTTCTTTTTCTGAACATTTTGATATATTATTTGCATTTTTCTGAGTAAAGATGAATTTTCTATGAATTTTACAAGATTTAATCAATTTTTAGCCCTTTGTTGTATTTTTCTCAGTAAAATTAATATTTAAATTAATTCAAAAGCACCAGAGGCTGACATGTGGGCCCTATTGGTCCACTTTGACCAAAATTTGACTGTGTCATTGACAGGTGGGGCCCACTGTCATGGATTTCACCTTTTCTTTTAGCTTTTATTTTAAATTCTTACAACTGGGACCCACACGTCATATAAATCCATTTTCTTTAATCTTTTCTTTTATTCTCTGACACGTGGGGTCCAAATGTCAGTGGGATAGCTCAATTAAGTGCATTCAATACACTACTTGTTATTAACTGAGGTCATTGATTGGTTATTTAGCTTTAATTGAACAAGATTAGCATTAGATGAAGTATTTAACGTGTCTGGACAGCACTCATAGCATTCAATATGTCGGAGACATACTTATTAGTCCTTAAATGCACTTATTAGCCATCATTAATTGTTAATCACCGGTCAACAGTGCGTTAAGAGCACTGAGCCGGTCGGCCACCGGTGCTTGGCTCGGGTGTGGCCGGTGCAGAGCTGCTGGGGGGCGGCGGCGGGGTGAGGCAGCGGCGGCGGAGCTTACCGGAGCGGCGGAGGGCGGCAACGGGAGGAGCGGCAGTCGGGGAGGCTCTGGCGAGCGGCGAGGAAAGGGGCTCTGGGCGCGGCGAGATGGGAGCGGCGGCGCCGGGGCTTCGATGGAGCGGGGGCGACGGGAGCTTCGGGCGGAGGCGAGCCGGGGCGGTGGCGGCGCAGAGGCGAGCTGGAGGGGCACGGGAGCGGGCGTAGCAAGGGGCGGCGCGACTTGGCACTGGTGAGGAGCGACGGGTGGGTGGCCGGCGACGGGGAGCGGCACGGCTCGGGAGGCGCGGCGGGAGGGAGAAGGATGAGGCGGTCGGCCGGGGCCCGGGTGGAGCGGCGGCGGGATGAGGAGCTGCGGCGAGGTACTTCGGGCGGAGGGGCACGGGAGCAAGCAGAGCGGCGGTGAGGGGGCTCGGGTGGTGGGAGTTTGGAGGCGGCCGGGACGGCGGAGCAAGCGGCCGGGGAGCGGGGAGGGGCTTGGACGGTGACAACCGAGCGGCGCAAGGATCGGCGCGGCGGAAGGCCGGTGGGGAGGCGGAGCACGGCGAGGCGAGGAGTAGCCGGTGGAGTGGGAACGGCGGCGCGGTGGTGAACCAGAGGGGGACGAGGCTGAGGCGTGGAAGAAGGGAAAGAAGACGCAGGTGGGGGGGGGAAGAAAGGAGATAAGGGAGGCGGCGGCGTCGCTCCCCAAGCAGGAGGTGGCCGGGGCAGCACCAGGAGCTTGCCACGGCTGCTCCTTGGACAGCAGGAGGTGGCGGCGTGCCAGGGACGAAGAACAGGGGGCGTTGGGGGAGGCGGGCTGCATGGGCTGTGCGGGTAGAGAAGATGGGCCCAAGGGGAAAGCCCATCCGGCTGGGGAAGAATTAGGGCTTTGATTGCTCTTTTCTTTCTATTTTAGATTTAGAAATGTTAGGTTGGTAATTTAAACCAATTTTTGAATCCCTGTACTGTAATTTAAGTTTAAAAGAAAGAATTGGGATCTTCCCTCTTAGTTGATTTGATTTCCTAGCTTGGGTGTTTAAGCAAATATTAAAATAGACTTGGATCAGATTTAAATCCTTTAGAACCACATCAAAGTTTCTCTCAAAAATTAACATCAAATTTCAAAGCATTCTTATAACCTCTTGTTCTATTTCAATTAGGTTTTCAAACCAATTCCACATTCTCTTTTAAATCTTCGAGCTCTACTTCTAACTAGAGCTCCAATTCAAAGTTCAATTCAACGGTGGATTTCCCGTTTAATATAAGCTTTTGGACTGTTAGTTATTTTCAACCTAGGGTTTTATAGCTCGGTCAACAAGTAGAGCTCGGGAGATATTCCTCGAGACCCATTCCTCCAAAACTTTGCGAGATCAAATAAGCTTCGAGGTTTTTCTCCGATATCGAGTTAGGGTTTGTTTAAGGTTTTTCATAAAGATTCAAAATCTTACTCAAATTCAAGTTTCAATGCAATCACATGCCATGAAATGATGCACACAAAGGACAACTTAAGAACGGGGATGTTACAGCCGCTGCGGCGTAGGGTACTGTTCGTACTCGAGGTTATTCATGTCGTGATCGTACGACACTATCGATAAGAAGAACGAAAACACCAGAAAAAGGTAAAGTGCCAAAGTATTAAAAATATGAACATCAGCATGATATGAAATGTGTGTCATGGTATAGTATTAAAAATAAATACTAATGTAAGTGTAATCAATTTAATCAGACCTCGAACACTCAAGATATAGCGATCCAAAGGTTTTCTAGCGACTAGACAAAACCCTAATTCTTCTATTTGGTCACTTTTTTCCTTACATGCAACATGTATGAAAATGACATAGATTGATAACATTTCTTTTTTCTAAACATTTTGATATATTATTTGTATTTTTTCTGATACAAATTAGATTTATTATGAATTTTCAAACTTTCAATCATTAAAAAGTGTTTTTTTATCTTTTCTCAGTAATGAAATAATCACAATTATTTTTATTACTTGGGTATTAATTAACCTCAAAGACTGACATGTGGGCCCAAAGCCAACTCGTGGTCAACTTTGACCCGAGTCAATGACAGTTGGGCACATCGTCATCTATTTTCTATTTTTTAAATTAATTTCTTAACAAGTGGGTCCCACGTGTCATAGACAAAGAGGAAACTTAATTAAACAATGCATTTAATTAAGTGTTAATCATAGTCATTAATGGCTAAGGATTAGTTAACAATTAATATGTCAAAAATGAGCAATCATTAGCATTAATCCTGCCCTAACGCTAGGAATACAGTCAGTAATGACCGTCATTAACTGGTCGGGACGATCGGCTTGATCAGACCACTCGCAAAAGCCAGTCTGATCGGCCATGACACTTTTGACATGGTGTCATGGTGAGCCGGGGAGAGGAGCGATGGCGGTGAGGCTTACTAGAGCGTGGTTGCACGGCCGGGGAGAGGAGAAGGCGATGGTGAGGAGCGGCACGGTAGACGGCAGCGGCGAGCTTAGGTTGACAACAGCGACGCGTTGGGCTCGATGTAGCCGGCGGTAAGAAGCTCCGATAGGCGGCGCATCAGCGCGGCACGAAGACGAGGAGGAGAGGTGACGGGGGTGGTCGATTGGCGACGGCGACGGAACGGCAGTGGCTAGCGGAGGCGGCGGCAGGGGTAGACGACAGCGAGAGAGAGAGAGAAAAAGAGGGGGAGGAGGAGGAGCCTGGTCGGGGAGATTAAAAAGGGGAGGAGGCAGCAGGAAGTGGCGGCGCTAGGGAAGGAGGTGGTTGGCGCTGTGGCCACGTGCGTTCGCCACGGCGAGCTTGCTGCATGGCAGAGCGCTCGGCCGGGATAAGGACGAGGCGCGGGTGGGCTAGGCGGGCCGAGCAGACCTGGTGGAGGTGGGCTGCGGAGTGAGCGGGCCAAGCGGCCTGATGGGCTGCGCGCTTGGGGGAGGGGCGGAAGGAAAGGCTTGGCTTCGACCTAGCCGGCGGGGGGCTTTTTTATTTTTTCTCTTTTTTTCTATTTTCAGAATTAGGTTGTGCTTTTGTAAACTATCCAAATGAAAATATTAATTTCTGGAAATTTCAACATATATTCCTAGAATTATGTAGAATCATATAAAATTAACACCCGATACTTTATGCAAATATTTATTAAATTAAAATAAGATTTCAGATTTAACCTAATTTAGAATTTGAACTACAAATATGATAAAATATCTACCCAAAAAGTATAGAAAATTTTGGGGAGCTCAAAAATACTATTTTGGGCTTAATTTTAAAAATTGAGGAAATTCCTATATTGAAAACTCCTCTGGTTAAGAGATCTTTAATTAGCCCTATTTATTTGATTTAGGGTTTTTCCTTTATTCATAAAGAGTTTTCTATACATTCCAAAAAGTTCAAAATTGTTCTCATTTTTTGGGTTCATGCATGAATGCCATGGTGCACATAATATATAGTTAAAGAAAATGGGGATGTTACATTTACCAGATTTAAGAACACAAATTTTCCCTCTACGAAATTTAAGGATACGGTGTGATTTTGACATTCCGAGGTCACACGTCAGGCTGATGTGCCGGACATCGGCACATGTGCCATGTTGGACGTGCACTACTCCAACGTGGTGGACCTGACCCGTTGGAGCCTAACCTTTAACCCCAACCCGCAACCCAGTTGGTGCCCCAGCCCAATCCAGTCAACCACTTTGAAGCAGGAACGAGGGCTGAGGCAAGCAAAGTGAAGGCGTGAAGGGGTCAACGGGGGTCATCACTGGTGATTGTCGGAGAATCAACCGATTTCGGATAAGACAATCATGTCCCCTGTCTCAGTGCTATTGTTTCCACCAATATTTTGCCTCGTTAGGACTCGTCTTTGTCTCAAAAAATTTACAGTCCACCCACTCGGATCGGATCATGGATCAGGTCTGCCACGTTGGAGGTGAGCGAGGAGAGCGTGTGTCTAACATTGTGCACGTGCTGGTGTTCCCTCCTTGGCACATCAGCCTAACGTATGGGCCCAGAATGTCAGAATCTCCCCACATCCTTAGATCTGGTAAAGAGAGGAATTTGTGCTCTTAAATCTAGTAAACTGTGATGGAAGTTTTAAATCCGGTAAATTGTGTCACAGTGTTACAACTTCTTGGTAAAAAGTGGAATAAACTTTAAAAAGCGACAATCCTCGGCTGTATATGCGCATGTCATGAATGTGTTGGACCGAATATCTGCGGCTGTAACACACTTGAGGTCGGAGCAGATCTACCGCGGATCCGCTGAATGCTCAAGGTTTCGTCCGTTTCACGCGTGATGTGAACCGTTGACCGCCTATAAGTACGAATCTTTCTCTATTGTAAAAAGCTTTCATTTTCGCTCAAATATTTGCAGCTTGTTTTCTACCCTGCAATCGATCAGATCGACACGCCGCATCCGTTGCTAGCTCCTCCAACCATTGGATCACCAAGCACCTTGAGTAGTTTTCAGTGGTATGGTTGGAGAATTGTCTCACAATCGATCCCAAAGGTATGCATATACGGCATTTTTCTTAACTGTTAGATGTTTGAAATTTTCTCATTCAGAGTGCACCCAATGGCGGAACGGGCCTTGCCTTCCTCGGCCACATCCCTTTGTAGCATCTTTTGTGAAGTCTTTTCTTTTTGTCGAATTATTTGTGCAAGTCTTGGGCGCGTTGTTTTGTTCACTAGACGCAACGAAAAACAAGAGAATTTGTTTAAAACTACACCTATTTTGACATAAATATCAGAAAACAGTGCATTTCGGTTTGCATTTGACAAAACCACATGTATATACTAAATTTGACATAACGTTTCAATATACTACGCATTTGTTGATTAGATGCGGTAGAAACTGACATCTAGAACCCACCTGGCAGTTAAAAAAAGTTGTAATTATGTGAAATGTATAGTTTTCTGATAGTTTGGAATAATATACGTATTTTTGTAAAGAAAACGAGAAACTTTTGTAGGTAGTAACTTAGTTTATTTTCTATTTTTCTTTTACTGTACATTTTGTAAGCAATTTTCCTTCTTTGTTTTTTCTAGCAAAGATTGAATTCGGTCTTGAGTCTTTAAAAGGATGTATGCTAAATTAGGACTAATTTTGTAACTGTATGTTTATGAGTAAATTTCGCAAAACTCCACATATTCTATATAAACTATCACAAAACTCCATATTTAAGCAACAGTTTCGCAAAACTCCACATTTAGAGTCACTTTGTATTGTAAAACTCGTTAGATGATGGTGGGTAACGATATAATCCAAAATGTGGAGTTTTCAATACAAAGTGACCTTAAGTGTAGAGCTTTCCAGTAGTTTGTGCACAATTTATTGTGAAGTTATGGGAAATTTACTCTCATTTTTTCCATTCACTTGGTGATTTGGTGAAAAAATAGCTACAGTTTGCGCAACTATACCTAAGTGATGATTAATTTGGACAATATATGTCTCCGTATTTAATTTGGTTACTCTTTAGTTTTTTAGATATATTTTTAATTTGGTATTGGTACTTTTCTTATTACTTTTAGTAAAAAAAAGACTGCTAAAATTATCTGAAACTACACATTTCACGTAACTACACATATTTTTCTACAATCAAAAGGTGAGTCCACATGCTTGGTCCCATGAAATTTAACAGGAATTAACGAATGTGTAGTTTAATGAAATGTTATGCCAAAATACGTGTAGTGATGTGAAATACAAACTGAATTGTATAGTTTTTGTGGTTATGGCAAAATAGGCTTAGTTTAGCGATATTTACTCCAGGAACAAAGAAAATGAATAATGGGACAGGGGTGGTAATTTAACAATTGCTCTCTGAACTTTAATTTTGAATCTCCAGAATTTAACTTTTGAATCTCGGGAGAATGCTAAAGCATGACACTATAAGGCTGTTCAGCTGAGTTATTGAACAGTGAACACATTTGATTTAATGCGATTAGATTGTGTGAGGGTTGCTAGCTAGATTGTCGATTTAAGACTCACCTCATAATAGAAAGTCGGCTTTGTGATTTATCCATGTTTCCTTGAGCTTGAATGAGACAAGGAAGCTTCCCGTAACTCACAGGAGCAAATCCGTTTTATACCTACATCGCACTGAAGTTCAAAAACTACCTTCTCTACAGACGGACATTTTCACCGTACAACTATCAAAACTATTTATCTTTCACACCTAAGCTGGTTTGATCGGTTGTTTTTGCCATGTCGGTGACCATCACATCGCCGGTTTTGGCTTATATGGCGCTATCTCAAAATAGAAGAACAAGATTTATATTGATGTGGAATCTTTAGAAAGAAAAGGATTTGTCTTGTGTTTTTATTTAGTCTTTTATTATATTCTTGGAGTATTTGTATACCTGCTACATTTTGTTCTTCATACAGTTGAGCATTGTATATAAGGAGCTACAGAAAGGGAGACACATGGAGTGGGTAGTCTCAAGAAAGCTAGACATTTCTGATCGCTTAAGCTTGATATGTATTTTAGCATTAGTATTGGCTGATTCCGTAGAAATGGCGGCAATTAAGAAGTCTATAAAGGTCATTGCACAATATACCTTTTGTATTTGCAATTAATTACTTAAGCAAAGCACTTGATAATACATTAGCACACGTCGTTATACAGAGTGAAGATGGCGACATCATTGACTGTATTTGATATCTACAGAGAGCCTGCTTTTGATCACCCACTTCTTAAAGATCACGTAATCAAGGTGATACTTCTAGGGTGTGTTTGGTTTGAGAACGAAGTGGAATGGAATGTCATGGTTCCATTTCGGAACCCTCCGGAATGGGTTGATTCCGTTTCTGTGTTTGGTTGGGGAGAATGAAGTGGAATGGAATGGTTCTATGTAGTTCTACCAATTTGGAGAAACCACCTAGTTCAGCATTTAAGGAGTATATTCTCTTTAGGAGAATCAGTGGGTTTCGGTTCCCTCTCCAACCAAACACAGGAATATGAGCTAGGTGTAGAATCAACCCATTCCATTCCACTTCATTCTCAAACCAAACACACCCCTAATTTAGCCTATGTTCATTTCAGGTGTTCAGTATCTCCGCCGGAGACTCGTCAGAAAGTAGCAAGGTTTTAAATATCCCTTTTTGCTATGAAAGATTAAATTTTTAAATTTTTTACTTTTGAAACGACCCACAGTCAAGTAACTTGATGAATTATATTTTCCTACATTTCAAGATGCAACAGTTAAATTTCCTTTCATCAAGAAAATCAATATGACCACTAGCATGGCGATTCGACAAGTATGGCGCAGGAGTGGAAATTGTCCCAAAGGAACTATACCTGTAAGGACTAAAGAAGTGCCGAGCTCAACACACGATGAGAAGTCAACTAAGTGCACTGTGGCGGTATACTTATTAAATGTTCCTATATGTCAATTTTTTGATATTGTGCATAATGTTTGAATCTGATATGACTTTGTACTTCATTTAATCAGTATGCAGGAATTCGAGCATATGATTATTATGTATTGGGAGCTA
Source organism: Stipa capillata (assembly GCA_019208055.1). NCBI lineage: Eukaryota > Viridiplantae > Streptophyta > Magnoliopsida > Poales > Poaceae > Stipa > Stipa capillata. The sequence goes on from JAGXJF010004876.1 coordinate 298,822, forward strand.
GGGCAGATATTAATACTTGGGGAAGACATGTCGTGGAGAATGAGTGGAGTTTGAGCTCGATTAAAATATATGACAGATTGGACTCTTTCATTCAGTATGGTTGGATGGTGCGAATATGATTCACTATTGGGCACTTGTTTTGAATTAAAAGAAGACTTCTTAATTGTTTGTTTCAGGCTTCCCTAACTAATTTAGTTACCATGCATGCAGACTTTATTTGGACGATTTGGTGTCCTGTACTTCCCAAATTACTCTATGTTCTTCTATAAATACTAGACAATACCTCGCGCAATTGCGTGAGACTAAATTACAGCGCCATCTACGTGCGGCTAAATTATATCGTCACATATAATTCACTATCTACTTTAGCTAAGTCTTGGCTCAATTGATGCTAACTGGGAGCAAAATGTAAAAGAAATGGAGAATATGAGCATAATTAGAAAGATGATGGTTCTTTGAATATTAGAGTATTAAGAAATGAGATTTAGGTTAAAAAGAGCAAAAAAAATGGAATCAGGGTGTCAAGACGATCAAATTGATATATTATATGTTTTTAGGGTTTGGTGAATAGTGTAATATCCAATATTTGTTGCGGGTCAGGTGAACAGTGTAAACCCGATATTCGTTGCGAGTCGGGAGAACGGTACAACCCTCGGTATTGAATAGTGCAAACCCGTTAATCAATGCAAGATCTAGACCATACACGGGAGATCCGACGACTCACAATGAGCCACGTGGACCAATCATATAGCTGGAATCCCATCAACTTTTATATAAAAAGATTTATATGTTTAAGGGTTATCCCGGTACTTTAAAGAATTTATTATCATCAGCATCACTATTGTATTTTAGTTTTGTGGTTATTCTTATTATTGTTATTATTATTATTATTTTATTAAGAGGAAGACTAACGCATACTTTTTTTCTTGTTAGGCAAATCCTGTTTTATATGATGACAATGGTCAAACATGGCTTTTTGTTCGTTCGGCGGTATCCATAGGAATACATCTCTCTTTCCATAACTGCGTTGTGGGGAGAACAAATCAATGTAAACGCGCGTAGCATGACTGAATTCATATTTGCATGCAGGACCTACGTAGTGGTCGCGATTGCTTCAACTTCATGTGCCCTGGATTTGTTCAAGTCTCCAACCAACTGGCGCTTGGTGCAACCCTAGTGCCATTGTCAGTGTAAGGTGGAATGCAGTACGATATTTCGTTCGAAATCTAGAAGGTACATACATATTATAGCACTATTGATCCTGGATGTATATGTTTCTCGTCAATTTGGATAAAAATTATTTAATTCACTTTCCTCATGGAGTGTTCCATTAACATGATGGGAGCAGGATGACACGACAAGGAGTTGGTGGGCAATATACAATGGGGATGTGCTAGGGTACTGGCCATTGGAGATGCTATCGACACCATTCCAAGACCCCTTGGCATGGTGGGCGGCGAGGTATGCCGGAATAGTGGGCGCCACACGACGACGGCGGGAAGCGGAGACTACCCAGCAGAAGGCTGGGGCAGAGCGCCTATATACGCTCAAGACGTATGATGCTACAGATGGTGCACTCTGCACATTCTTTGGCGGACCGGGAGGACGCTGCGGCGGTCTTAACGGTAATAATAAGAGTACAAAAGACTTACATGCACGGGTTGGATGGACGCAAGATACGTGTTGCTATAGCGAGAAGTTACACTGTACACTATTCTTTGAATAACAAGAAGACAAGGGAGATGATGTCATCAACATTCATTTTTATTTTAAAATTTAAAAATATTTATAGATCAAACCGTTTATCCAATTCACAATCTGTTTTCATTGTAAGATCCACTGTGACGAACATAACAAAACTAAATCCCATATGAGTATCTTCCGATAACTTTTTTCTAGCCTTGTTAGTTATCAGGTGGTAATGTATTAGTTACCATCTGATTAGTGATGAGTTATCAGGCTTTTAAAACCTTTCTCCCATGGCTAGCATATTTAATAGTTTTTTTTAGACGTGCTCAACAACCCTCCATTGTGCTTAGGTAGATGGTTGAAAGATGTTTGCTCCACAATCTCTTCCTCCAGACTTGGTAATATAATAGGAATGCATGTGGTTTATCTTTCTTTGGATGGGCTTGAAATACGGCTGAAAGACATCATTATATACTGATAACTACAACTAAATAGTCTGATAAATACGATGAACCAGCAGATAAGTATTAACCGACATCATTTTCTTGAAAATGAGTTTAGAAGTATGTGAAAATCTATTGATAACTTGTAACATCCTCAAATTTTATGAGTTTCCAGTTTTTTTTAAAGCAAAGGATGTTACACAATGTAATCCAAAGATATACATTTTATCTGGTTTTTATTTAAAATTAATTCAAGGTTTTGAATTAATTTGAGAGATATTAAAGGAGTTATGATTTTTCATTTGGTTATTCTTTTGAAAATTTCCTCTTAAATATTTTTATTGGTTTCCTCATACTTAGTTTGATTTATTGGATTTTTCTGAGAATTTTTAGAAATGATTATGTATTTACAAAATCCATAATCAATTTATTGCATTTATTTAAATTCTAAAATTCTTTTCTATTTTTCCTAAGGCCTCTAGTCGAAGACCATTTCCCCTCTCTCACCCCACAGCCGCCTTCCTCCCTCCTACGCCGATGGCCCGGTCCACCCAACTCGACCTGGGTTGAGCCGCCAACCTCGGCATGCGCCGCTCCTACCGCCTAGGCCACCCCACTAGGCCGTGCCACCCCGCGCTGTGCCAGCGGGGCCGTGCCAGGGTGTGTGCACCGGCACAACGTTGCAGCACCGGTAATGACCACAGCTCACTTCTGTAATGCGCCGCTGGCTTGAACGCGGCCGTTTTGGCCGGAGTCGCAGCGTGTTGCCTCCCCTCAACACCAGGGCTATATATATTCCATCCTTCCCCTCCCTTTTCTCTCCTTTGACCTCTCAATCACTAGCTCCACACCAGAGCACCACCACCTTCTTCCCCAACTCTGGCAAGGTCGATTTCGGCCACCTCGATGCGCCTTCATCCAATTCTTCGCTACTAGGACATCTACACGACACCATGGAGTCAACCACTCAAGCAATTGCGTGCTTCCTCGACTACATCAACCGGATTCGCCTCATCTTCCTCAACTCTGGTGAACTATCCCTTTGGCGATTTCTTCGTTCTCGGTGAGCAACTTTTCAATTCCTTTTCACAGAGGCATCCTAGCTGCCCATAGAGTGTTTCCCCTCAACCAATTTGAAGATTTATGCATCGTAGCAATAAATGCTAGTCAGATCTTTAACCCTCTTTCTCACCTCTGCGAATGTTTGTCCGGCGATCATTGGAGACATTTCAGTGGTTAGATTTTGAATTTGTGGGCTAGATTTCAAACTAGAACAAAAAGACTCGTATTGAGCATTATTTGACTACTTTTGATATAATTTCAATTGAGCTATTATATTTTAACATACTTTATTTTTCCTACATACTAGCATGTGCAGGAGACGCTCTGTATTTTTAGTTTACCATCTAGAAAGTGCAGGCGACAGTTGGATCAGGTTTGAAGGAGCAATCGGCCGCCTGTAGCGAATAAGGCCGAAGTCTTGAACCCGAGAATTGTGAAAACAGTACAACCACATACTATATGAGCACTGGCTTAGTTTAGTAGGTTAGTAACCCTTTGTGTGGATGTCGCTGTACCGCAGAAGGGGTGGATGTAGCTATGAGACCCTCAGCATAGATGGGGTAACCGGAGGGTGGGAACGTACTCTCAACTCGGGGCCAGACCATTGGGCATGTCACATCAGGAGGGATCTAGCTAAAAGACCTTGTCACGATCTCCTAGTTGGTACACTGATGGGTGTGTACTATGTTGGCGATAGTTAGTGGCAACAAGGCAAGATTGTGTCATGTGAGTAAAGCGTACAACCTTTGTAGAGTGTAAAACTAACCGATTAGCCATATCTACGGTCATGGATGACACATGACTCATTCATGATGAAAATGACACGTCCTTCTCCCCCTCACTACTTTCCTCTACCCCTTTGCTAATGGAACCTATGGACATGTTAAGGTGGGAGTCTTTGCTTGTATGTGTTGGTCGTGGACCTCACATTGTTTGAAAAACACTCCTGATATTAAAACTAGTTTTTATCAAACACTGCTTCTGAATCTATTGTAGTATTACAACTAAAACTGATTTTATGCAAAAGAGCCTTAAACCCTTCCTTTGAAGCCTCATGTACCTTGGTTTAGGTGTTTCCCTATAAGGGGGCTCGCTAAATATGCGAAGTACTCATCGACATGTTTTTATTTTGGTAGTGTACAGAGGGCTATGCTGATGAAGACTTGGATGGAGACTGCTACAATGATGATTCCGAGGAGTAGGTCACGTGACCTCTGTCGACTGCTTGTGGCACAGATAGAGTCGCTCTATTTTTATATTTCGTTGTTTCCTTTTATTGTAATAATGTCATGAGACATGATACTTGGTAAGCCATGTGGCATATCGTATTCAAACCTCTATAATAACTTTAATGTCGTACAATGGTATGCATTTCGCTTGTGTCCATCAGCTTGATGTTGGACTAACGATAATGTACACAGGGGGTGCCTAGTAGTTGACACTGAACTCTCACAGAAGAGGTATCAGAGCGAACGTTGACCTAGGAACATGACCTTAGTTTAGAATGGACAGACTTAAGGGCTATGTTGTTAAAAATATTAATTGCAAAATTATCAAGTCTCTTCTCTCTTACTTATCCCTCTTATATAATGTTGAAAATGTTACTTATTTCCTTTTCCTTTTAAACTTGTGTCTTAGATGGCTGCCCCGGAGTGTAGGTGAACATTGAAAAGGAGAACACCTTCGGCAAGCTGCTTGGAGGGATGAGGAGGCAGGTGGGCCTCACGGAGATCGACATCTCAGGCTACGAGTACCCACTTCATAATGGGTAGTCTCGTGGGACGCTGATGGTTCGGATTGTTGCCCTGTGAGGAGCCTGTGGGGAAGCTGATAGAGTTCCTAGTTCATGGGGATAGCTGGGCTGACACTATTGAGTAGGTGGTTCAGTAGGCTCTTGCTGCGGTGGCCCACTTCTACCACAAGGACTTGGCAGACATGCCCTACCACTTCTTCCTTGAGTCTCAACTTCATGATCTGTCAAGGATGCAGCACTGTTGGTGAAGCTGACGAGACCATGGTCCTGATGGCTACCCAGCCTTATTTTTATTCTCTAATGTCTCGCTTGTTTTGCCATGTAAAGAGCTCAACCTTATAGATACATTTTATTTTTGTAGAGTTTGTATAAAATAGAAAAAATAAAAATATATAGTAGAAGAGGGGTACTATTCTTTAATGAGTTCTAGTAATTCTTTTGTGCAAGATGATCATTTGTAGGCTAGTGCATGCATATCATTCTTAGTAGCAGTAGCATTATTAGCATTTTGCTCATGTGCTTCACTTATATTTTTAGAGAGCATTCACTTTTGCTCATGATCTTCACTTATATCATTTGGACCTTTACTCTTTGCTTATGATCTTCACTTATACATATTGGAGCTTTACTTTGCTCATGCACTTCACTTATATCATTTGAAAGCACTTACATTGCTCATGTTCTTCACTTATATTATTACATAGCACCTCATTTATATGATATGATTTTCACTTGTTCATTTACAAGGCAATCTCTACTCCGCTTGCAATTTCAATAACTGGGACATGGGATCACTTTGCATTGCAAGAGACATTATTTTTCCTTTGCTTGAGTCCTTCCAACACCTACATGCTGGAGACATGAGACATCAAATGCTTTTGTGGATGAATTGATGAAACAAACAGTGACCAATGAAAAACCTTGCATGATCTTTCTAAAGCAAAAAGTTGCAAGAATCTTTACTTATGGGTACGTAAGGCTTTCCACTTATGACTTTGCCTCTAGTAGGTGAGCACCATCATTACGATATTCTATTGCTCTCTAGTGAACCTTTAACACTCTACTGCTTTCTAGGTGTGGGTCGGATATAAACTAATGAGAATTTATTTTCCATTCTTATTGTAATCTTAGCATTTGAGTTTCAAAGACAACCTTAAGCTTAGTGATTTGTAATAATTCTTTTTGGACAAACGCTTATGTGTTGCAACATTGTCTTTTGCTAAGATTTTCATGTATTACTTTAGTGAAAGAACATACATCAATTCAGTATGATTTCTTTAACTCAAAGTCATCATCAAATTTAAGTTCCTTACAGATGCCTTACGTGAGGACAAGAGTTTAAGCTTGGGGAGATTGATACATCAAAAGTATCTTTTTTTAGTTTAATAATATTTTTTGTTATATTTTTATTATATATTTTAATTATTTTTCTGGTTTATTAAATAAACTATCAGGCTGGCTATTTATCCCTTGATTTTATATATGCAAAAAACGCAGCAAAAATTGAGCGTATTCTGGAATGTTCCGGAGAGGAAGAGTTCGGATGAAAGGAGGCAGCCAGCGGAGCCCTAGCCAGACGGGGTGGCCCCATCTGATGCCCCTTTCCTGCATAGGCCCACCAGGGCTCGGGCATCGTCACCTTTTCGTGAGTAGATCCATTTCACCTTCGTGGTACATTCTACAGAGTTTTGCCTACATATACAAAAAAATTCGGATCGAAGAGAAACAGAAGCTTTTAGGACAGCACGCAGAGACGCCGCTAGCAACCACAATTTGCATCTCCACCATCACCACCTTCATCTCCACCCATAGATCACCCCCAGCAGCAAGCCCTCATAGATTAGTTTCACCTTATACTTCATCGGAGCCTTGGGGATGGGTAGGTTTCATTGGTACCTTCAATATAAAATCGATATTTCCTTTGCTTTTAATGAATTACATGATGTGTGAGTAGTCCGTCGAGACTACGGGGTGTATAGTAGTAACAATGTAACATTATCATGATTATTACGATGATCATCCATCTTTTGTGCCATCAATTTATTATGCTTACCATCTATCTTCGGCATAACCAACTATATACGTTATGTTTTTAATAGATTGATTGATTATATGTTGTGAATTGTTCATGCACTTAGTGATGCATTAGTTCATGAGCACGAGGGATGGAGTAAAACAGCCAACCATGTGGTCATGTCTTATATTTAGCTAGCGAAATTACTAATATTTTTCTGGCTCGTGCCTTATTATAGTCTCAAATTGGTAGTTAGATAAAGAATAGATTATATCTACTTATTGCTAGTAATGTTAGCATCTTTTTTAATTATTTCAAATTCATAGTTTGTACTTTATTGTTGTATAATCCATATTACTTGCTTGAGAACTGTTACTAGTGAACCTGTATACCTCATACCTCATTTTTAGCGATTAGAACACCCTTCCTAGCACTTTCAGTATTAGTTTATTTTCTGTCTTTTATTTTTTCCAAAAATAACTTCAATTCTCTAGTTCAAGTAATTACTCTTTTTAATGTCTATTGTACCCTAGAGATCAACGGTTATTTCTCGTACCATTAAGGCAAAGCACAGAGTACATGCAGCGACCGCTACTTATGCTAGAGATCTACGTAACCCAGACTAGATGTACGGGTTTGGTTGACAATGCTGTACATGTATGCGACATATATATGGACGGGGAAGAACTGATTTTGAGTCGAACAAGAAATTTTTTGCACGGTGACGGCGCAGGGGCCGGAACTTCGACTCGACGCTCTTGCCACTTACTTGCTAGGGTCATGAATGACCAATATATTATTTTGTGATCCCTCGATGGAGCCATCGCAATTCCCTACCGCTAATTCCACGAACGGAAAATCTATTTGCCAAATGTTCGGCTCCTGGTTTTTAACCGACGCCCGGTTCGATGCTCTCTGGAGTGATTCTTGTGCTTACCTTAGATGTGTTCTGATGATGTGTGTAGATGAATGACAAAAGCTGAGTGCATGTAGGGAGGATTGTTAAGTCCACACAAAAAAAAAGACAAAAATTTCTTTGTAGTCGAAGTGTATGCTCGATTCACAATTCGTTTTCACTGTCGGCTCCGTCTCGATGGGGGTTTCAAAACTAGATCCCGCTTAGTATATTCTAACAAAAAGATTGGACTTTTTAGTTACCACGTGATATCGCATTAGTTACCAATCCTATTTGTAACAAGTTATCAGTTAGTTGAACCTCGCCGTCCATATGCTAGCATATTTAACATAGCTTCTCATGTAGGTTCAATAAGTCAAGTCCATGTGCAAGTCGAGTGATGCTAGCAATGATTTATCTTTCTTGTTTCTTGGTACGTGGGACAAATTTGGATTTAAATTTTTGTCCCATTATAGATACATGTTGTGTCAAATTGTAAAAAAAAACACCATTATATATGCTAATTGTGTTGCAATAGTACACCAAAACCTTCTAGTACACATAATATGCCCCCGTGATATTCTTGTTCCTACATATCCACCCCGATGATTTCTAAGTGCATTGTGCTTGGATCTGATAATTGATACTAGAGAAAGCGTTTTCTATAACTCCAGCAATCTAGCTTGGTGCTTGTACCACCGATCATAGCTGGTGCAAACATCGTTACAGCGTAAGCAGATGGGCTAGTTAATTAGTTTATTTTTGTTGTAAAGTAGATAATACTAGTTCTAGCTAGTATGGAGGGTATCCAACCTGATAATATGTGTGGATTAGTTAGGTAACTTTTTAGTATGCAACATGATAACTATATTAGTACAGTAATAGTGACTTTTGTTACATAGCCTGGTAACTATATCACTGTTATGGTGGTAACTATTTAGTTACTAAACGGTCTGATAAGTATACCGCTACTCAATGGTAAAAATGGATTGTGAATAAGATATACGGTTTAAGACATAAAATATTTTATATTTAAAATAAATAGAATTTTTGATGACCTTAGTAAATCTAGATTATTCTGCGTACATGTGTGCATGGACTGCTATAGATGGTTGGATTAATCTTCCTGATTCGTTACATTGCTTCCCACCATTCTCCTCTCTTTGCCGCTTTGGTATCCCAAGCTCCATAGTTGCGAGCACACCACTGCCGCCTCCGTGCTCCCGTGGAGTCCGCTCGAGCCACTGTGGCGATTGGCATCCCGACAATGCCGCGCGTGGGCTCCTCTTCTCGAAGCCAGGCCGCCGTTGCTCTTCCCCAAGCCAAGCCTCCGTTTTCTTGTACCTGCCAGCGTGCAGGACATCTGAAGTCCCAACGTCGAGTCCTCTCCCCTCGCCCCTAAAACCACCATCGCCATCGACACCGCAACCAAAGGATGCAATGATGCAAGATCAGACCAACGTCCGTAAAAATGAAATCTGAGTGCTAGTAGTAATTCAGAAATGAGTTAAATGGCGCACAGAAAAGCTCATTTCTTATGCTTAGACACTTGTCGCCCACTAACTTGACCAAACAACGCGATTTTTTTGCTAGACAAAGATTGGGGTTGACGGCCTTAAAACCCACATAAATATAATCTACAAGCCGACCTAGGGTCTATATTCACATAAGGATGGTTAACTTAACAGATTCAGCTTAGAGTTTGTATTACTAGAAGACAACCATATAAACGAGCATCTACAAATACAATGAATTGACAAGGACTACAATGAAATAACCATCTAGCGTTACAGTGCAAAATGGATCAAGAGATGCCAACCCAGTTCATGTAACATTTATTCCAGCACAAGAGGCAATACTAGACAAACTTGAACACGCTCCCTTGTTAAAAAGACTATTCTACACCCATGAAAACAAAACCATAGGAGAGATTATAGAAACATGATACAAGATTTACAAGACTACTCTGCGACGACACCTATACAGGGGGTAGGCACAAAAGAGGTGCAAAGAATTGGTTGGCTGGCCAGCCATCAGCAAACGGCCCTAAATAACCTCTACTAATTACACAAGCTAAGGGAACCAGCCGCCGGCCAGAGACGGTAACGGCGCTCTAGCACTACTGCAACAAGACTAACACTACGGTGGTGGGATGGTGACATCTTCATCTCCGCCGATGTTGTGCCATTTTTGCATGAGCTTGATGTTGGGCCATCTTTGCGTGAGCCTTCCTATCAGCATACATCGGGAGGGAGCTGATCTCATTGATCTCTTCTAGAAGCTTGTCTTCGGTAATATTATCTGTGATGCTCCTCATCACCTGTAGATGACACAAAGATATTAATCACAGAAATTCTGCTGTCTCATTCCAAAAAATCTGTAGGGGTGAAGATTTCTGTTTCATGAAAAAAAAGTGAATTTTATGGAAAGCTAGCCAAGTAGTGACAAATTGATTAATTTAATAAATAAGACAGCAATGATGCTACCAAGGTGAAGACAAATTTGAAAGTATGCATCTATTGCAAACACAAAGGCAACTGATAATAGATCACCCAAAATACAGCTTTGAACAGTCAAGTTCTATTGGAGGTTCGCTATGTATACAATAGCATATAATGTACCTAAACAAGTCAATGATTCTGAAATTCAACCATCAATTTTTGCAATTAGAGCAAAACCAACTCAAATTAATCATATTAAAAGGATCATGATCATATCCATATGTAACCGCATATGCACAATAAGTAAAATTGCAACATAGAAAAGGGAATAGGAGAATCAGCCTTGCGGTATGTGTTGATATCATTTGGAGTTGATTTATCGGATCTAACACGCATGCAGACCCAACACTGCTCTTCCTTATTCCAAGAGCACTCAACAATCCTCCCTGAGAGGGAGGATGGATCTTCTTCATCTGCAGAAGTTTGAGAACATTAGCATAAATATGCAATAAATATAACTTCAGCACCCAGTGCATGAGTAGGTGAAACTACTCAAATTCCAGCATTGTAAAGAAATAGACAACAAAATTCATGAGTTCATCAGAAATTTCATGTCCATAGCTTCAATACAGGGCAGAAGTGCAAATATACATCCTCCTAGAATTCACTGTTGTTGATATCGGCTTCAGTTACTGAGAAGTCTGCAGGTCATTCAGCTATAGATGTACCATCTAGACATAGGCACATAGCTGAAGGATAATATCCATGACAATTTATAAATCCGTGAGAAAGTGTATTACACAGATTGCAGGCTCCATCAAAAAATAGATCCAAATCCATCAATATACAAAGACTACAATGGAGTCCCCTTATAAGATTACTTAAAAGTTACCATATTCAGAATTGCAAAAAGCTAAATGCTGGATGGCACAAGAAAATAGAAATTTTGGGTGAATCATGAGAAATATGATGTGCAGTGCACACAACATGAAATGAACATAAAATTGCAGCACATGCTTACTTGGAAATACCATCCGAGAACCATCCATGAGTTTCTTTTTGCCCCTCTCATAAAGGAAAACCAGCTGCCGATTATCACTCCCAACCTGCAACAGTTAAGTACGATGAAATGAACCCCACCATAATAAAAAAATCAACACCTAGATCATTAAAAGCAACAATGTTGGAAAAACGACAGTCATACAAACCTCAAACAAAAAGTCAACTGAATTCATTTCAGGGTATTTCCACTTAAGAAGACCTTCGTGGGTACGAGTTACATATGGATCATCCCAGCCCTAATGAATAACAAAGAAAGTGTCAGCCAAGACAAACAAATTGTATTTCTTGAAACCTAAAAAGAACTATTCCCAACCAAAATAAGAATTGCTGATGACAGAGGAGTAAGCATTCATAAATAAATTGCTCACAAACAGTTAACGGACGGTCAAGGTCACAGGTAGGGGGGGCATCATTAGACAGAATCAAGTATCTAAGACTATCAAATAATATGGCTCCCAGTTCCACACCTCGTCAACAAACTTATAACTATATATAAAATCTAGCAGAGGCAGTCACCTAGTCAATTATGTTGAGGAATCACAGTCCACATGCGCTGCTCATACACGTGAACAGAACTACCGCGAAGATTAGTTTGCAAGCTCCCTCGGAAAATACACAAGTGAGCACAGGTGCATATGCCCACGTTGCAAAAAATGCATTTGCACATTTCCAAAATAATTGAAAAAATTCATACATGTGTACTGCATAAAAGTATGAGCACTAACAAAATACTCATTTGTGAACTGTACAAAGAAAAGACAAATTCGTGCACACATTGTTGCTATACTTTTGCCAAATTTTGGCAAAATTGTTTGCTAGTGAACATACTTATGCTCGACAATCAGAGTACTTATGCTCTCAATGATTAACATACTGAGCAGCAAATTAAAGTAGACAGGTCCGAAGACAAGTTCGCATCATTGTGCTAGGAGTTTAAATTGTCAATTGTTCTAAAAAAGACCATACCACTTGACATGTTAATCTCAATCAAGCAATGCCATAACTTGATAAGTCACAACTAGATCGAATGTCAGCCTACTAATCAATACATAATACCAGCCTTACCAAGCCTACTAATCACCACTGCGTATCTGTAGATGAACATAAAAAAAAAGAGATAAGACCATAATCAAATTGATTTGAACATCAAAATGATCTAAATGATCAACAGAACAAAAAGAAAGACAAAAGTACAAAACTACAATCAAATTGAAGCAATTTGCCACAGTCCAAATACTTAAAAACGTACCAGTAGTTTGCAAAATCAGGGAGACTAAAATGCGGAAATGCCAATATTCTTGTCTTCCACTAGTAGTAATTCAAATTGATGTAACAAATGTAGTTTCAAAAGAGGTTCTATCCAAATAAAATATTATAGTATAGTTCATCAGTATAGCATGTTTTCTTGCCTAACCTAACCAATTACGCATTGGATCAATATGTACTGAAACTCCTAATACTTATTTCCAACTTTCAAGTACAGTCACCGACAGAAAGGACAAACATACCTGAAATATAAGGCCATCAGCATCATGGCAAAGTGATGGAATAAACTCCTTAAGTACCTTTTTTGCTGTGGAGAGCAGCCAAAAATCCTTTCTCCTGGCCTGGTAAAGCATCCAAACATAAAAAATGCAATTCAACAAATTCATCATAATGAACAAGAAATTCAGCAGGTTTGGATAAATTTACCGAAAATAGTTCCATATCATATTTGTATATTGGATTGCTCTTAGCACCACTCTCAAACTGTTTTTTCTCATAATAGCGTGGCCGGATTATCTCATCTTCAAGTAATCTCCACCTTTCAGAAAAAGGCAACTGCATAGAAAAATACTCCGAAATTTAAAACAATACTAAGGTCAAATACTACTTTGCAACAATAAGATCTACTTGTAACTAAAAACCTACCACAAAGGTAATTCATATTGAAAAAATAATTTATAGTCAATATGAACTTTGATCTTTACTTTGACAAAGTTTCCTTCTATAAGACCTGATATAATACAAAGCAACCCTTCGACTATCATTTACAAGACATGTGCAGCAACAGGAACTTTATTGCCACTCATGCATACAATCTCGAACAAAAACAAGAAATCGTAATCACAGAGGACATCGAAGCAAAGCATAAACAATGGATGAAGAGACTGGCTTCCAGGTAATAATCCAATAAAGGATACTCAATATGCCTTGAATGAAAGGACACTGAAAGTCCAGTAGATACCTTCGTTTTGGACACCGAATCAAGAGCCATCAGATCATATGCCAAGTACCTCCTCTTTAATCCTGAATCTGGTACTGTGTCTATAATCATTTCTCCATCAATCAAGGTCATATCATGTGGGCCCTTCAATTGGTAAAGAAATAAGGTTAAATTTTGCAAAATAACAATGCCCTACAATTGTTTCTCCAGTATCGGGATGGGAGTCTTACTTCATTAAGGTTCCTATGGGGAAAGCGCATCTGAACTCTTCTAAAGCAAAAATTCCGATCAATCAAGAAACAACCATCCCTCATTATAAGCATCATATATCGGGTTCCATCAGCTTTCCACGTAGCATAATAGTATCGTTGTCTAAGTAGTTGCAGATTGTCACTGCAAGCAGTAAAAAATGCATTAGGCTCAAAAGGGAAACATAAGGCAGCAGGGAGTAGGGGTGTAATCGGAGCGGCAAACCATATCCTATAACATATTTTTCTCGGATTCGGAGTCAGAGCAAATAGTAACCGAATACGAATACGGATGCGGATCAAGTCTGTGAAATACGGGGTGGACAGTTATCGAATATGGTACGGTAACGAATATTTTGTGGGACATCGCATAAAAAACAGAAATATAAATAATGTTCATAGGATATCAGTTATCAAAAAAATTATAAACCCAAGTTGGATGGCACCATGTCAAAGATATTGTCAAGCTATGAACATATCATTTTCCTAATTTGGAGTCTAAATGAAGAAGTTACAAGCCTCTAATTTTTTCTATTACTAACGAGTCACACTTAAATGTCAGTCAGGCCCATATTAACATCACACATCTAATCTCCACATTCATGTAGGTGTTTTGGTTTGCATGTTGGGTAAAACCAACCCAACATATGTTGGGCTGAAAAAGTGAGTGAAAGTTATCCAGATATCATCCGGGTACTATCCAATCAAATTTCGGAAAATTTCGAATACGGTCGGATAATATCTAAACCATATCCATATCCATAACTAAAAATCACTATCCAAATCCAAAGCCGCATCTAAAAATTATCCAATTTCCCTACTGAATATGTCTGAAGGCTGTCGATCGGACAATCACTCAGGAAGTATCTGAACCATTTTCACCTCTAGCAAGGAGTAAACCATACCGACTAGGGACAATTCAGAATAACAGTGTCTTAGTATTAACTTCTAAGTCTTCACTGAGAACCAACCATCACTCTTTTAATGTTACAGAAATACAATTTTTGGGACAAGCTTTACAAACAGGGCCTTCCTTGTTTTCCCACCCTTGAAATAACTATTTTTTCTTCAGATTAGCTGTTACAACCACTTGCTAATCTTAGTATTAACTTCTAAGACATAACTGAGAATCAAGTATCACTTTTTTAATGTTATGAAAATATAAATTTGGGACAAACTACACGAACAGGTCAAGAAACTGATAACATAAAAGAAGAAAGGATTCCAATCTTCAGAATCAAGATGAGCGCGCTTGTGTGAGAGATTCCGAAAAGGGTAGAGTGCATAATTTCAACTCATCAAATGCTTTTACTAAAGAGGTGCTGATTTGCATGTTTTAATAATGCCTTACAAGAATTTCTATTCATGTTAAGCCCTGATAAAATTAATATCATTATATAATGCACACAGGCAATATCAAGAATCAGGACGCACAGAAAACATACAAAAGAAATTCAAGTGGCTACCGAAAGATGGTAGGAATAATTGATCTAATATTCGAAACAAATACATAGCGCAGGGTTTACTGTTTAGTTAGTTACCTGTTAAGAGAGACTGGGTGTGATCCTGGAAATTGTGCATGCCCTCTGACCTATAACCAAAGAGAAAGACATTATAGATTATACGTAAGAAACAAAACTTGTTTGGGAGCTGCACACATGCATATAATTGCAGAAACAAAACAATTCACAAATGTGCTAGAGGAAAGTATCACCTGAAAGTAATATATAAAATAATAGCTATGAAACAGGCTAAAGACACAGAAAACATGATTCATCTGCTCATCATAGCATGTTCCACCCATGTGATATTAAATAGAAATACTTTGAATGTTCCAGCGTATTGAAAGTGACATAACTACATAAGGGAGAGGGGAGACGGGGGGGCTTCTCTATGTCAGGACTCCAGTAGGATGATGCAAAAGCACATCTTTCCTAATGCCGTATAGCTTAGTAAAACAGTTAATATGTACTTGCACACCATGTCAAACAGTCACATACTTCGTGCAAAATGAGCAAATACTTGCATAAACACTTGCCTTAGATTTCATTGATAAGGCTTGCAGTACTCGACAAACAGTAAAACTACATGGATGTACTCTCCGGTAACTTTAAGCTATGCATACAAGATTGAAAAGCAAGACCTAAAATGATTTGAACTTACTCTACAAATGGTAACTGGTGTTTGATGCTATCCTCAGTCTCATATTAATCTACATGCAAAGAAAATGCGAGTTGGCTAGGACTAATAGAACTTATACTTACAGGAGGGAGTTCAAGCAACCGATAACATACGATGCGCAGAGCATCTTGCTGATCGTAAGGTATGGCATCTCCCAATACATCATCGTTAGTGATTACTTTCTCCTCTGCCTCATTCTGCAAGATACAAGGGGGTGTCTCACGAGTAAGAAAACACCAAATCTACTATCAGTAACGCAAAAAATGTTGTTTGACAATGAAAAAATAACAAAAGCCAAGATATGGTAGACTCCATCAGTAATGTTGGGGAAAATACATACATGTGCTGGAGCAAGATCGCCATTGTCATCGTCATCATCTTGCTTAGCTTCACCATTTAAATCAAGATCAGAAGGCCTCTTCCATTCTGGTGTTGAGGGGCATGTTACAACCATATTCTCAGGAACCTCGTGATAAAATGAATAAAGCGCTTCAATGTAGTCCCTCTTATATATACCAGGAGGTCGCCTTTGAGCAAATATATTTATTGCCTAGCAAAAAGATGATGTCAAGAAAAATAGTAGAATTACATTGAACAACAAAATTAGGTATCTAGTTGCCCTACCTCAGCAACGCAAGAGATATGTGTGCGCATGAGGTAATGAATAATCATGAAACCTGTACGGTTATGCCCATGGGTACAGTGAACTAGAATATACTTGGGATTCTTTGACTGTTTTTGTCGGTCAAGAAACACCATCACCTGAAATAGCAAAATTGTTACATAAATACCTTATGCAGAGCTCTTGATATAAATATGGTCGTTAATTAATGACCTACATGCATATTAATATATTGTACTGTAAAAAAGAGTAACCACAAGCACTGACTGCAGTTGAAAATATATCATTAAGAAAACAAGAAAGTCACAGAAGCCAACAAAAAGATCCATAGATATATTTCTACATTTCCACACAAGTATATCAAGTTTGTGCCCCCGGGAATATTGTTTTAGGAAAACAGAAATGAGCATGTAACAACTATGCACCATTCCCATGAACTGAAAGCCTAAATCAATTGGTGCACAGGATATAAGAATATAAAAAATGGAAAAGGGTCAAATCCTAGAATTTAGAATATAGAAACATGATGGTCGTAAAGTAGCACATGAAAAAATGGTTATGTGTGCACATGACACTCAACTTGATAATTATCACCCAAGCCAAAAAGTTGTCCATCATTAAAAGATAAGGTGCCATACTTGATAAAACATGGTGTGGAAGAAACAAAATGCAAATATTGGGTAAAAAAATAAATCAAACAATATCAAGAATTAAGCATCAGACTCCAGCTTGGCACAAATAAATATGCCATCCAGAATAAAATATAATGCTGAAGTGCTGAAGCAAATATCTGTATCAAAAATATTGTCGTTACCTCATAGACAAATACGTTAACAGATTCATTATCCGGTACAGCGTCTCTTCCCTTGCAAGGAATCTAAAAAACCGAATGTGTTAGAAAAGATGTTCTTCAAAATTCAAGAATGTGTTTATGCTAAGCTCTCTCACCTTGACATGCTTAGTACCTTGCTTTGTCCATTCTGATGGTGAGTAATACCGAGAAGTATTTGTCAGATCAATCACCAAACCTATCTGAAAATACAAGAAATACAAATTGATATAGAAATGGAATTATCTGTTGGCAATACACGACTAACTAGGAATACATTCATACAAGCAGAAGTGGTGCCAATAGTATCAACCCTTGGTACAAACAAGAGATAGTGAAGTAACATACACATGTTTTTTTCCTAAGAAAAAGAACTTCAAATTTGCAATTTTTCCTTTGCGTGACTATATATAGCAGAAACTAAAAACAGCACTATCTTCGCATATAAATGATCACAGCATGCACAAGTAAAGATTACAGAAACTATCGACCAAGCATTACTTACATCACGGCAGGCTTTTCTTTGTTTGTTAACTACTTGTTTGGAAGAATATCTTTTGCCAGGAGGAACCGAGTCATTGAATGTTTCATCAAGAGGAACTTTGGAGGGTATGATTTTGTCTATTGGCTCACCAAATGCAGGACAATCCAGCCAGCCTGAAATCACAGCAAGAAAATAACAATATTAAAATCCACCTATTGAAAAGCAATGGGGTAACTAGAAATTGCCAAACGAAAAGAGAGAATAAAAAGTAGAAAAATAATTGTATCAACAATGAAAAAAGAACTCATTAGAAACTTTTTCCAGTACTTCATACCCTGAGGTGCCTCTTTAATCCGACCTCTACCAACTTTGATTTGAGGTAGATAATCATTCCTAATCTGCTGAGAATGTAGCCTTGGGCCTTCATCCTGTTGCTCTCTCTTTAATTTCCTGCGTCTCTCTTCACGCTCCTAGTAACGACAGCAAGATTCGCATAAAAAAGTAGAGCTAGCAACATAAATAAAGCAATTTTGCATGCTTATTGTTAAGAAAACTCAAATATGGTGTTTACATTTTTGTATGGTAAAGCAAGTAATTTAGGATGCATGGCATATATGCAAACCAAATTTGCAGTAAAATAGCTAAGACAGACTGAGCCTCAAGGAAGACCATTGAAATTAACCCAAAAAATATGCATATCTCATTATGTCTTTGATGTAGTACTGTGCCTAGAATTTGCATCTACATAGTCGCAACGTACATATGCATGACAATGTTAACCATCTCTTCAAGGAGATCATTTTCTTCAGCTAACAGTGTTAACCTAGCACTCATGTGAAATAACACACAGCTTATCTTTCAATTATAACTAACTAGACATCGTTAGCTGGCTCCATGTGCACATACGAGGTGAGTAGTCTACAGCAACTGGAAAACTATATCCAGAATGGGTATTACGTACCCTTCGCATTGTTGCAACAGCAGACTCGACATGTTCCTCCTGTGCATAATCGACCCCAACAGGTTCTTCATAAGGCTGTTCATCTTCTTCAGGCAATGGTGATGCGTTCAAATCCATAGAGAAGATCATTCAACATCCACTACTTCATATATCCTGAGGATCGACTTGAGATTTGCACCTAACAACAAGCACATATACTGAGACAAGTTGTCTATGCACAAATAAGTATTATGGAAATTTCCGAAGCCATTAAAAGTAAATACAGTAAAAGATATACAAACAATTAGTGCAAAGACAGCACAATTTTGAGATATAAACAGCAAAGCAGATCAAAAAATAGGCAAAGATTCCAATAAATTTCAACTACATGCAAGCTGAGGCACATTCGCAAGCATTCCGTGTGCTATAAAAAAATACACTGCATCCTTTGAAATGATTCCATTCTTATTCAAACTGCAGATCAAAAATACACATCACATAGCTATTATCCAGAATGCTTAGCTGTCCACAGTGCATTTTAACCTACTATATAACTCCCATGTAAAGCAGATCCTACAGGTTTTGATTTCAAATGAACCTCTCTTGGAACTAAGAAACTGGCATCATATACGGCATTGTTATTATTATTATTATTATTATTACTACCACTATTATTATTACTATTATTATTACTATTATTATTACTATTATTATTATTATTATTATTATTATTATTATTATTATTATAACTGCAAGAGAGCAAATATTTCATCTTGTTTCACTTATGGTACAACAGACAAGATTTCAACCATTTATATTTTGGTAAGTCCAACAACCTTGGCAAAAACAAAAAAACAAAAGAAAAAGAAAGACATGGCTGTAAAGTTTCAAATAAGAAAAGAAAGTAGTACAGAAAGCTATTCAAGGTCGTGCCACAGTCCTAAACAACAACAAACTAAAAAATTAGTTTGAAGAATAGGCACCACAATCAAGGACAACAGAAATAAACCATAAACACAATGCATACTGCTAGTATTCCAAATCCTACAAGTACCCCTGACACTTAAAGGAAATGTCTAGTTCAAAAAAGAAAACCAGGAGTAACACGAAACCAAGCAGGATCGAGCATCAAATCAGACCGACAGTTTTGTCTTTCTCTAAACGAATCAGCAAAAAATATTAAAAGAAACAAAGAAGGGATGACCTACCAACCTTCAAAAAATTTAAGCCAAAACTGAGTTAATGTTAAGAGAACCAAAAATGGGAATCCTGTTGTGAATAATATCCTTCATCTTTTTCCTTTATTTTTCTTTGGACCCATAATTCAATGTATATTTCCATTTTTTATATTACCGAATGCTAACTAACTGCGTCCGAAAATGGCGAGGACTAGCTTCACAATTTTGATATTTTTTATAGTCGAGGACTAGCTTCACAATTTTGAGATTTTTTTTGCATGACGTCAAATGTAACATGGTCTGCATATTAGCACATATTGGGTGGGTTGCCCTAGATATGCCCCTCTTGACCAAATACAAGTCGCTGTTACATGAATTATTTGATTTTGACAAGGGCATTGCCAGAAGACCATCTCATCCTCTATACAAGGTAACTTCTACAGTAGACTGTAATATCATGCCAATGGATGAAGGGGTATTGTTCAATTATTCTCATTTGATTGGAAGTAAAGATAAATTAGTCATTTCTCCAGTAAAAAAAAATACAAATATCAGGTTAGTATGGCATCACACATTTAGAAAGGACAATGCAGTCTCCCACGCTTGTCTTAACTATTAAGATATCAACAGAAGAGAAGTTCAATTATTTAAGTGCATGGTATTGAGTCTACTACCATGTTTTGAAAAGCCACAACACCAAGCAAAACACAAAGGAATCTGACATATTCATCCAGGGGGCAGTTAATTTTTCCGATACAATAGAAGTACAAAAGGACTTATAATTCATGGAAGAACAAGCGATATACATAGGGAAACAAAGATGATCCAGATCAACTCAGAGCCTGTGGGCTTTTACAGCAGTACAATGGGGAAATGGGCTAGATTCACAAATCAAGGCAATTGATGGCACGAACCAGGCAAGAGAGCAAGCCCATATTTTATTTTATTTTTGAGGGAGCAAACCCGTAAATTATTCCAACACTATCCAGCACAGGTCAAAACAACCCTCCTCCATATCTCCCACGACGCAATTCATAAACCAAAACACAAAAAAGCAAAACGATTGACACACTCGAGGGTTTTGCGACACCATTGCTTCGTCCAGGCAATCAACTGTTTTCGAATTGGCAAGATAGGGTTCACGGCCACGCATGGGGAAACACGAGACCAAACCCAGAAAGGAGCGGCGTGGAGCATGCGTGGCCGTACCCATGCCCCATAGGCACCCCCCCCCCTGCGAACTGCCTCAAGAACACGGGTCAGGGACCCACCTAGGGTTTGCGAGGCCGCGCTTAATCGCCCGCGCCCCGCGCACGGGACCGCCCGGCGCCGCAAAGCAAACCGTCGAGGCGCACCGCGCCGAGCGAACGCGGACCCAGAAGAAGTGCGAATTGGGTAGGTGTAGGCGTACCTCGCGGGCGACGGCGGAGGCGAGCGTCGAGACACCCGAGGGTTCCGCCCAGGGGCGGAGCAGCGGAGGGCAGCGCCCGCACCGGCAAGCACCGCGGACGGGCGGAGGAGGAGGGAGGCTGGGGAGGAAGGGTTTTGGGGTGGGGAACGATCTCCGCAGGTTAGGGTTTGGGAGCCGCCATGCGATGCGAGGAGGGCCCGAAACCGGTTCGAATCGAGTCGAGGGGAATGGTGGGGAAGTGAGTCGCGGACGAGGTGGGCAGGGGGGTTTTTGCTTTTATGAGCCCGGTGCACCACGTGCGCCCGTGCGCGCGACCAACCGGGCGCTGCCACGTGGGCTGCCCTCGCGGAGCCGTCGCCTTTTCTGCTGTGCTGCTGCTGACGGAGCGAGAGCAGTTCGCTTCTTGCTTTTATACTGTCGCCCGCAATGGTTTGCGTAGGACCGAGTTAAAAGGCGGAAAACGACCTCCGTTTGGTTTTCCTTTTTCAGAGAGGAGAAAACAAGGTTTTCTTTTCGCTGTGAGATGAAAATAAGTGTTTGGGTAAGTGCATCGTGCTTCGCATCAGGTTAAGACATGGGGAAAAGATTGATGTGTGTTTTCCATTGCACACCATGTTTTAAAATGCTTCAACTTCTGATGTTAGGGCATCTTGTTAGATATATTTAGCTAAAACTGATAAATAATAATTCTCAGATAAATCTCAAAAGCCCATCAATTACAAGACATGTGTACAACAATTAATCCATATTGTTAGTAGAGGTAGAAATACACCAAAATATAAGGTAGAATGTGTATCCCTCTTTGTAGAATGGGAAAAAGAGAAATACACGCAGCCACTCGCTCACTCGTGACGCCACGCCTTTACACGTGTGTTGTGTCTCTGAGCAAAAGGTGTGGTGTTTTGCTAGCCCGGATGATATCGTAATTATACGATATTAATATTGTATTGGACGCGTTAATGAGAAAAATGTAAAATGATTGATTTAATCACAGTGCTTAATGAGATGTTACTGTTATAATGTGGGAACTAATGACTCGCGTCCGTTGTTCTCTCCCTACCACGTGACTATACAAGCAGGAGGAGTGCAAGCGCCCAAAAGTTCCTTTTTGTTGTGATGCGCTTCGTGGTCTACTCCATATCGACTGCAGCATGCACCTTCTGTCGGGAGAGCAGGTCTCCGAAGCTTTCGTCCCTTGAGGGCATGGACCATGTGGGGAGGGGCGAATGAAGTTTTTGCCTTCCTGGGAAGTGATGTTCATCACGACTACTCGTTGTTCTTCTACTTCCACTTCATCCACGATATACACTCCCACCACGACATTCTCTTCTTCCATGACTTCCTCTACGTCGGCTACATCAATACCACAACGTCATTTTCTTCCAAAAGCGAGTATGTTCCTACCACCATGCTTTCTCTATTATTGTTAATAGTTGCCATGTTAGCATGTATAGATATGCTTAATTGCTTCTCGGTAACTACTAGCGTATCTAGGATGTACGTGCCATGCTTATATCTTAATGTTACAATGTTCATAGTCATGTTTTATATGTGGATTAAAATGAACTCAAAGTGCTAATTATTCCAACAAGTCAAAAACCTTATTCTAGGCACTTGGGTTTTACATGGCTGGTTTTGCTGATGCACTAAGGCTGTATAAGTTTGCGGCTATGCACTTTAAGAGATGGAAAATGAAAGCCACTTTGTGGCTAACAGCTATGAATGTCTACTGGGCCACGGCTGGCAAATCGGAAGGAGCCCTGACCTTTGCAGAGGAGTAGTCATTCGAGAAGGCCACCGCGCTCTTTGTAGGTGGCATTCTTGCTAACCACCTCTAAGTTTGGTGCATAGGACGCAAGCAATGAATGGTATGTCATGGAGCAATATTATGACTACAAAATGGTCGATGAACGCTTTATGGTCGAGCAGGCTCATGAGATACAATTCATTGTAAAAGAACTCGAACTCCTCAAATGTGCATTACCTAACAAGTTTGTTATTGATGGCATTATTACCAATTTATCTTCCTCGTGGAGGAATTTTACCACAACTCTAAAACACAAGAGATAAGAAATCTATGTTGAGGACTTGATAGCATCTCTTTATGTTGAGGAAAAAGCTCGGGCGAAGGATGTGCATCCTAAGGGGAGCGAGGGACAGTCCAGTGACAACTTGGTACAACAAAACTGTCATGGCAATTTCAAATGAGAAAACAAGGTTAATCAAACCGCAAACCACCAACTACAAGAAGAAGAATAATTCAATGAACAAAGCAAAAAAAACCTTGCTTCGCGTGTGATGAGCTTGGTCATTGGGCTAAGGATTGCAAAAGTCATAGAGGAAAAAAGGTTCAGCTAGGATAAAACTCCAAATGTATCAACATGACCATTGGCAATGCCAAAACAGGAATAGCTGGATATGGTAATTTGCCTACTATCACTTCGGTTTGTCAGTCTACTGATTAGTAGATTAACACTAGTACGGATGTTTCATTATTTTTTTTCATATCAGGTCACTCGGGCTTCTTCTGTCTTGATGAGGAATATGTCACATGCTTTTGTTCATGGTATTGGCAAACTAGATCTAAAGTTTACCTCAAAAAGGATAGTGCAACCGAAAAACATGCAGCATGTCCCTTCAATAAATAAAAATATTGTCAGTGGTTCTCTTCTAAGCATAAATTTAATCCCAAAAGTTTCACTAGTCAAAAGAGTTAGATCGGATCGTCATGGAGAACACTTCTCAAATGAGTTCAACTCTTTCTATGAGGAACATGAAATCATCCATTAGAGGACGTCTTCCTATTTCATCCCAATTAAATAGGATTGCCGAAGGAAAGAATGTCACTTTGACTGATTTGGTTAGCATCATATTAGACACTGCTAGATTATCTAAGGCACGGTGGGGGAGGCTATATTAACTATAAGTCATGTCCTAAATAGAGTTCCCGCTAAGAATAAAGAGATAACTCCTTATGAGGGGTGGAAAAGAACGAAGCCATTACTTTCTTTTTTGCGCACATGGGGGGTGCTTGGTGAAAATCAATTTACCAATAACTAAGAAGCATAAGCTAGATCCTAAAACTGTGGATTATGTTTTTCTAGGATATGCTCATCCAAGCATTGCTTCTAGATTCCTAATGATCAAATCAAAGGTATCCGACATGCATGCGGCACAATGATAAGAGTCTTGAGGTGCTTTGTTCTTTAAGAACATATTTCTAATAAAAGATATGCCTAGCACTTCTAGTCAAGCGGAATGTTTGACTCCTAAAGTAGCTATTCCTATTGAATATTTTAAATAAAAAACTAAGCAAGTCCCTAAGGAGGATGACAGTGTTGCTTATAGGAGGAGCAATAATAAAATTCTTTAATGATGATTGATGGTGACATGACACCCGGGTATCATCAAGGAGGATGAATCCGGCCTCCCGGCCACGGGATGGGCCGGGCCGACTACTCGGAGTCCGACTACAACACGGGGGCGCCTCATCAACGTGAAGTACAAGACAAGGACTATTACCAATCCGGCATACCCGGAATCTGTTGTAACCGATTAGGAAACATATCTGTTAACCGATCCGGACTCCTGTAACCCTATCCCGGCCGGCTATATAAGGCCCGGTAGGGGACCTCCGATCGGTATCTGATCTCATCTGACCTAGTCTCCATTGTTTCAAACCTCAAGCCCCCTCGAGATCGATTCTCTAGGGCTTGCGGCACTCGGGATACACGCAATACCAGCCACCAAACACAGGACGTAGGGTATTACCTCTCCGTGAGGGCCTAAACCTGTCTAAATCTTGTCTCCCGTGTGCACTCATCCAGATTTGCCGTGCTCACGCCGCCCCATAAGTAGTATTACCGGAATAATACTCCGACAGTTGGCGCGCCAGGTGGGGGGTGCTCATAGATCCATCTGCACGAATCCGGATGGGTTTCGACAACGTCAACAACGTCTTCGTCCCTGGAAGCATCATGAGATTCGCTCTCGTGAACGCTGTCCCGGATCCCGGCCAACTTTTCCAATTTGGAAGGTTGAGCTTCATCGCCGACAAGATCGGCCAGCTTCACCTCTGCTACTCGGCGACACCCCGACCAGCAGAGGCTTCTTCAGCTCCTCGGCACGGGCTCTCCCCTGAGCCCGCGCATTCGGCCCCTCTCCTCAGGGAAGAGGCTTCGCCGAAGCCAGATCCGTTTGTCGCGCATGAGTTCGCACTCGGATCCCGACTGGTGGGAGCAATCGACTCTCTCCTCCCTGTCCTCGAGTATTACTCGGATGAGGATGAGAGCTCTGGCAGCCACCATCCGTCCCGGGAAGTCTTCATGGCCAACACCGACTCGCCAGACGGCGGCAATGGCCAAGAGGTCCCCATTGTGGAGCAAACACCGACTGAGCTCGAAGCTACCCGACTCTGACTCCTTGCTAAGGAGGAAGAGTTGATCGAGCAACAGACCCGGCTCGCCCGCCAGCGTGACGACCAGCGACGTAATGACGACATGAGGGCTCATGGACGTCAGGTCCACAATGAGTTCCGCATGCGCGAAAGGGAAGGAGTCTCGATATTTCCTCTCCCGAGTCATAACATCGTCGCGGCCACAATGGCGGCACGCGCCATTGAGATCCCCGAGGGCAACCCGGGGCACGATGAACTTCGCCGACTTTGGGTTCTGCTAGAGGAAACCGCCCTCCAGCATGCCGAAGCCTCAGAAGGTTATCCCGGCTCCTCAGCAGGTGCAAGAAGTCGGCGCTCTACACCGCCGAAAAGCCCATCAAATGTGGGTGGACGACGGGCAAGCCCCGACCGACGTCAGCCGGCCGGAGATGTTCATGAGCGACTCGGTCCTGACCGAGACGCCCGCGGCACCGTAGCCGCCAGAGCCCGCGCCCGACAGGTTGCGGGTAAAAACGCCCGTCAAGCTGCACCGGTCCGCAATCGACTCGGACCAAGAGACCCTGCAGGCGCTGAAGGAAGCGCTCATCATGGTTCCGGGAGAGACGATCGTGGTGGCCACCGCAACGACAGCGGCGCCACCAGCCGGGGACGCTCTCCAACGTCATCTGGCATGGGATACTTGGGACCAAAGGCATTCGGCCCCCGTATCCGCAGTGTCATTTTCCCGTCGCGGTTCCGAGTCACCGGCATCGACAAGTATACCGGAGAGACCCGACCTGACATTTGGTTGGCCGACTACCACACGGCGTGCAGGACCAATGGTGGGAACGACTACGTCGCGATCCATTACTTGCCGCTGTTCCTGGCTGACTCGGCTCGAGCCTGGCTCACCAGCTTACCTCCGGGTTGCATCCAGACATGGAGCGACCTCGAGACCCTTTTTGTGAACAACTTCCAGGGCACGTACAATCGGCCCGGGAACGCGTGGGACCTCCACAGTTGTACACAAAAAACGGATGAGACTCTCCGAGAGTACATCCAGCGCTTCTCCAAGAAGAAGAACTCCTTGCCTGAGGTCCGAGAGGGCGATGTCATCACTGCCTTCTCCAAGGGGGTTCGAAGCACCGACCTCATCCACAAGATAGCGCGCAAGAATCCCCAGACCACGCACGAGCTCTTTGACATAGCCAATAACTTCGCCACCGGTGAAGAGGCTGTCCGCAGTGCTACTCGGGACGACAAGGGAAGAAACAAGGGCAAAGGGTCCGACTCACCCAGTCGAGACGCTCAACCCGAGTCATCCAGGAAGAAGCACCGGAAGCGTAAAGGTGGAGATCTCGTTGCTGCGGCTGAGCGCGCCCCGCCGCGCCGACTTTCAGCGCACCAACGTGACCTTTGAAGAGATGATGAGTCAGCCGTGTCACTTCCATGGACCCAAGTCCAATCATCTGACGCGCGACTGCAACCTCTTGAAGAACTTGAATAAGCCATACGTCCCCAATAAGGGCAAGAAGGAGCCTCCTCAGGACGATGGTGACGAATTCCCGAAAGAGACCGCTTGCTTGATGATCTTTGGCCGCCCGAACGGCTACGATTCCAAACGTCGCCAAAAGATTATTGATCGAGAGGTCAACGCAGTGGAACCAGCCGTGCCCAAGTACCTGCGATGGTCCGAGTCCGTAATTTCATTCGGACGCGCGGATCACCCCGACTACATCCCCCAGCTGGGACGATTCCCCTTGGTGGTAGACCCGATCGTTTGTGGCGTCTGCCTCACCAAGGTCCTCGTGGACGGCGGGAGTGGTCTCAACATCCTCTACGTCAAAACCCTTGATGACATGAAGATTCCTCGTTCCGAGATCAAGCCGACTGGTGCCCCCTTCCACGGGGTGGTACCCGGCAAGATGGCGAGTCCACTCGGGCAGGTCAGCCTGCCCGTCACCTTTGGCACTCCTGACAACTTCCGGACCGAGACTCTCACCTTCGAGGTTGTCGACTTCCCAGGATCGTATCATGCCATCTTGGGGTGTCCCTGCTACGCCAAATTCATGGCTGTTCCCAGTTATGTCTATTTGAAGCTCAAGATGCCGGGCCCCCACGGGGTAATCACGGTGCAAAGCAGCTTCCAGCACGCTTATACGTGTGACTTGGAAAACTGCAACCTTGCCGCGGCTCAGATCGCCGAGGCCACGCTTGCTGACCTCAAGTCGGCCGTGGTTGAGGAAGCACCCCCGGCTAAGAAGGCTTCGACATCGACATCTTTTCAGCCAGCACGGGACACCAAGGCCATTCAGCTCGACCCCGAAGACCCTTCGAAGGCAACGCAGATCGGAACTGCGCTCAGCGACAAATAGGAAAGCGTGCTCGTCAGCTTCCTCCAGGACAACCGGGATATCTTCGCATGGACATCTTCCGACATGCCCGGAGTTCCGCGGGAGGCTGCCGAGCACTCTCTGAATGTTCGGCCGGACGCCAAGCCGGTCAAACAACGCTTGCGCCGATTCGCTGAGGATAGACGTCAGGCTATAGGAGAAGAAATAGCCAAGCTTTTAGCAGCCGGCTTCATTAAAGAAGTGTATCATCCCGACTGGTTAGCAAACCCAGTTCTTGTTCGCAAAAAGAATAGAAAATGGAGGATGTGTGTTGATTATACTAGCCTTAACAAGGCATGTCTCAAAGACCCTTTCACCCTACCTCGCATCGACCAAGTGGTCGATTCCACGGCCGGGTGTGAAATTTTGTGCTTTCTCGACGCTTACTCGGGCTATCACCAGATCAAGATGAAGGAGGATGACGAGATCAAGACATCTTTCATCACTCCGTTTGGCGCCTTCTGCTACGTCTCCATGCCTTTCGGCCTCAAGAACGCAGGCGCTACGTACCAACGGTGCATACAGCGCTGCCTTCAGTCGCAGATCGGCCGGAACGTACAAGCCTACGTCGACGATGTGGTGATCAAGTCCCAAAAGAAAGAAGACCTCCTGAGCGACTTGGGAGAGACCTTCTCCAACCTTCGAAGATTCAGCATGAAGCTCAACCCCGAAAAATGTGTATTCGGGGTCCCTTCGGGCAAGCTACTCGGTTTTATCGTTTCCGAACGAGGAATCGAAGTCAACCCGGAGAAGATCGATGCCATCGTCAAGATGGGCCCACCGAAGAACCTCAAAGACGTCCAGCGGCTGACCGGGTGCATGGCAGCTCTCAGTCGGTTCATCTCCCGACTCGGCGAGAAAGCCATGCCCCTTTACAAGCTCATGAAGAAGTCGGAGACCTTCACCTGGACCTCCGAGGCCCAGGACGCCCTTGACGGCTTGAAGAAGTTCTTAACTACCCCCCCGGTGCTCGCGTCTCCCATGCCCAATGAACCACTGCTTCTCTATGTCGCAGCGACTACTCAGGTAGTCAGCACGGTCTTGGTGGTGGAACGCTCCGAGCCCGGCCACATTCAGAAGGTCCAGCGCCCGGTCTACTTCATCAGCGAAGTCCTCTCCGAGTCCAAGGCGCGGTACCCCTCAGATACAGAAGATCATCTATGCGGTGTTCATAACGTCACGGAAGTTAGTCCATTACTTCCAGGGACACCCCATCACGGTGGTCAGCTCCTTCCCAATCGCAGATGTCATCAATAATCGCGATGCCACGGGTCGGATTGCCAAGTGGGCAATGGAACTAATGGCTTTCAGCATAGTCTACGCCCCCCGCACGGCCATCAAGTCCCAGGCTCTCGCCGACTTCATGGCTGAGTGGACAGAAGTCCAGTCCCCGCCCTCCGTCATCGACCTCGAGCACTGGACGCTCTACTTCGACGGCTCTCTGATGCTCCAGGGCGCGGGGGCTGGCGTTGTGCTCATCTCTCCCAAGGGCGAGCGCTTCAAGTACGTGTTGCAGCTCCACTTCCCGGCATCCAACAACGTTGCCGAGTACGAAGCTCTGCTCCACGGTCTTCGTCTTGCGGCTTCACTCGGGATCCGCCGCCTCCTCGCGCGCGGAGACTCGGAACTGGTCGTCAGGCAGGTCATGAAGGACTGGTCGTGCCGAGATCCCTCCATGGAAGCCTACTGCCAAGAAGTTCGCAAGCTCGAAGCCAAGTTCGACGGTCTCGAGATCACCCATGTCTTGCGCCGAGACAACGAAGCCGCTGATGCACTCGCCAAACTGGGGTCCAGTCGGGACGTGGTTCCGACTGGAGTTTTCCTCCAGGAGTTGCATGTCCCTTCTATCAAGGCGGACACAACACCAGAGGCCGAAGAACAGCAAGTCCCGGAGAGTGACGCCGCTCAGCAGCCTTCAACAGAAGTCCTCACCGTCACTCCCGACTGGACCGCACCTTTCCTAGACTACCTCCTGCGGGACATCCTCCCGTCGGACCGAACCGAGGCACGCCGCATCGCGCGACGCGCCAAGGCCTTCGTCGTCGTTGACGGCGAGCTCTACAAGAGGAGCACCTCCGGGATCCTCCAACGATGCATACCCCAAGATCAGGGAAAGCAGCTCCTACATGATATTCACTCGGGAGTATGTGGACACCATGCGGCGCCCGGGTCACTAGTCGGGAAAGCCTTCCGACAGGGTTTCTACTGGCCGACTGCCGTGTCCGACGCGGAGCACATCGTCCGCACTTGCGAGGGATGCCAACACTTCGCCCGGCAGACACACTTGCCGGCTCAGGCTCTCCAGACCATCCCGATCACCTGGCCCTTCGCGGTCTGGGGTCTGGATATGGTCGGCCCTCTCAAGAAGGCTCCCGGGGGCTACACACATCTCTTCGTCGCGGTCGACAAGTTCACCAAGTGGATCGAAGCCAAGCCGGTCGCCACGATAACTGCCGAAAAGGCCGTCGAATTTGTCCGGGACATTGTCTTCCGGTTCGGCGTACCCAACAGCATTATCACAGACAACGGCACCCAGTTCACCGGCCGAGCCTTCCTCCAGTTCTGCGACGACTACAATATCAGCCTCGACTTTCGCCGCCGTGGCACACCCACGCACCAACGGGCAAGTCGAGCGGTCCAACGGCTTGATACTGCAAGGCCTCAAGCCCCGAATCTTCCAGCGACTGAACAAGTTCGCAGGCAAGTGGGCAGCCGAGTTGCCATCAGTACTCTGGAGCCTTCGGACCACGCCCAACCGGTCCACCGGTTACACACCCTTCTTCATGGTCTTCGGTGCCGAGGCAATCCTCCCGACTGACCTGGAGTACGGGTCCCCCCGCGTCCGTGCCTTCAGCGAGGCCGAGTCAGAGGAGGCCAGACAGGACGCTCTCGACCAGCTCGAGGAAGCCCGCGAGGTGGCGCTCCTTCGTTCAGCCAAGTACCAGCAGAGCCTACGGCGATATCACAGCAGACATGTACGCGGCCGCTCCTTCAACGTCGGCGATCTGGTTCTACGCCGAGTCCAATCAAGCAAGGAGCAGCACAAGCTCTCACCGCCATGGGAGGGTCCGTACATAGTCGCCGAGTACTACGCCCGGGGGCTTACCGACTGAAGGACGGCGACGGCAACATCTTCACCAACGCATGGAACATCGAACAGCTACGTCGCTTCTATGCTTAAGTGTTTTATGAACTTGAATACATGAATAAAGAGTTTTCTTTTTCATTCCACCCAAAAGCAAGTTTTTCTTCCTCCCGACTGACCCTGCTACGCCCGCTCGTAGCAGGCACTCGGCGCATACACGGCTTTGCCCTCGCGGAATACTTAAGTACTGTGTATAAAGTCCAACGTTAACTCTTTGACTCCAATCGCCGGTTTACGCCACACCCTTACGCTACACGGGACACACGCCACCGGCTAATCCCTACGCTAAGGAGGCTACAACGGGTTGGCGAAGAGCACAAACGAACAAACTCAAGTACACAGGAATACAAGTCTTTTCCCGAGCAGAACAAAAATTACTTGTTAAAACTAGCAAGTACATAAGTCACTCGGCACCCCCGAGTCCTTTACAAAATTCACTCGGCATTCCCGAGTCCGTTACAAAGCTTTACTCGGCTAGCCCGAGCAGTTTACAGCTACTTCTACTTTTTACAGGCCCGACCGCTTGATCAGCGAATCGACGGTGGACTCCACGGACTGCATCATCCCCGGAATATCTTCTTCCGGGACGTCGGCGGCGTACCCCTCCCCGATTGCCTGCATGTCCAGCAGCGGGTAATGGGACCGCGCCACCGCCAGGACTATGCAGGCCCCCGTCCGCGCGCCGTCCGCCTCGATGTTCGCCACTTGGTCGGGCACTTGGCCCAGCCGCTCGGCGACTGCCGCGACGGAGTCCGGGGCCGTCTCGTCCGGCCAGACGGCGCCACACGCCACCTGCCCGGCCTTCAGCAGCGACTCGATCATCCCCCGGGACTTCTCGAGACACGCCTTCGACTCTGCAGCAACAACACGCATGAGCAAAGCGAACAATAGACTGGGGCAAAGCCCACAGTCAAAAAAGGGGCACTCACCGGACTCCGCCGCTGCGGCATCTTTCTTCACGGCCTCGGCAGCCGCCTCCGAGTCAGCGGCCTTCTTGGCTGCCGACTCGGCCTCACGCCCGAGCTGCTCGGCACGGGCTTCTCTCCGCCACGAGCGCCGCCTCCAAGTCAGCGGCCTTCTTGGCCGCCGACTCGGCCTCGCGCCCGAGCTGCTCCGCGCGGGCCCTTTCCGCCTGGAGCGCCTCCTCGAGCGTCCGCGCCTGCTCCTTGGCGGTCGTCCAGGTCCCGGGCGCGGGCCGTCATCGTCTCGAGCTCCGCCCTTAGCCGGGCAACTTCTTCTTCGGCGGCTGCAAGCGACAACACGTCAGCAAGACAAAGACACGGACAGGGGAGAGGCAACAAACAACTCGGCTCACTCACCTCGGGACTTGGCCATCTCCTGCGAAAGGCCCGCCTGCAGGCCGGTAATTTCCGCCCCACGCTTGCGGGCCACGTCCTCCGCCGACTGCCGGCTCGCGGTCAGCTTGTCCCATTCGGACTTCCGCAGCTCCAGCCGTTCGATCACCGGCAGCCGGTCTTGGAGGAAGGCGGTCTTGTCCTGCGACCGCTTGTTCAGATTCTGCATAAAGGAAATGGACATACATTAAAGTCACCCGGGAAGATTGTTGTAACCCTCCACTCGGTCCCAAGGACCCAGCGGAGGCTCGGGGGCTACACCCTCTGGGTGCACTGTTCGTGCACCCAGAGTCAGACTGAAAAAAGACAACTACACCCTCCGCCCGACTATCCTAGTCGAACGCAGGCTCGGGGGCTACACCCTCTGGGTGCATGTTCGTGCACCCAGAGTGAAGACTACAAAGAAAAAGCAAAGGGCCCTCCGCCCGACTGACTTAGTCGGGCAGAGGCCCGGGGGCTACTCCCTACGGACATACTCCTACAAGGGGAGAAAGTCAGCTTACCTCCATCAAAGGACGCAGCCTGCCATTCAGCAGATTGGCGCCCTCCTTCGCGGCCTTCAGCAAGGCCGGGAGGATCTCTCCGATTTGAGCCGCGGCGTCCGCGGCCGCCTGCCACTCCTTCTCCTCCTCGACGTCGTCAACCGTGGCAGTCGGCGATCCCGGGCCCGTCTCCCGGACTCGGAGAGGTCGGCGCACCAGCTCGGAACACGGCCTCGTAGGCGGGGCCGCGCTGAACTCCTGCATCGGCGAGGGCAAGCCAGGCTCGCCCTCCGCCATCTCCGCGTCCCGGCTGGCACCCGCGACCCCACCGGCACCAAAGCTCCCGGGGAGGTTTCCTCCTGAGGAGCGACCGGCGAGGTGGGCTGCACGCCGGGCTGTCCGGAGGACGGCGGGGGAGTGCTCACGGGCTGAGGCGACGGCGGCCGGCGAGATGGAGAAGTCGCCGCAGCCGGAGGTGACGAGGCCCGGGCGTCCGATGCTGGGGGATCCGCGCCTTGGCTTGACCCCGGGCCACTCGGGGGCGCCTTCGGGATGTCTCCCCACCCTCCGAGTCCTGCAGAGGCAAGACCAACCATGTCAGCATGTAAACGAAACAAAGACCGGAAGACAACCGCCGAGGATACTTACTTGGAGGATCGGGGGACCTGGATACGCCTCTTAGGCCCCGCGCCTCGCCCCCCGGGTGCAGCGGCAGTCGGGGCCGCCGAGGCCTCCGGCCCACCTTGCGCCCCAAAGGCGGTGTCGGCATCTCTCTTCTCCCCCCGACTGGGGGGAGCGTCGTCTTCGGCCGCCCGAGAAGCTTCACTCGGGGCGGCAGCCGGCGCTGTCGGATCAGCGCCAGCGGCGGAGCCCTCCTGCTCCGCCGGCGTAGCTCCCGTGGCGGCCGGCGCCACGGGATCAGCGCCAGCGGCGGAGCCCTCCTGCTCCGCCGATGCAGCTCCCGTGGCGGCCGGCGCCACGGGATCAGCGCCAGCGGCGGGGTCCCTCCTGCCCCGCCGTGCAGACCCCGTGGCGGCCGGCGCCACGGGCTAGCGCCCGCGGCGGGAGTCCCTCCTGCGCCGCCGCGGGGGACTCGGTAACAGTCGGCGCCACCGGGTCGGCACCAGCGGCGGCGTCCTCCTGTCCCGTCGGCGTGGTCCCTGACGGAGCCGTCGGGCTGGCAGGGGAAGCAGAGCCGCCCGTTCCGGCGAGGCGGTGCCCCTCACGACGGTGGTTGAGCCCCCCCTCTGGGTGGTGCCCGCCGGCCGCCTCCGCCTCCTCACCAGGTAGGCGCTGATGTCGTCCGAGTCCTCGTCGTCTTCCTCCTGGGCGGGCGTGCTCGGCGGGGGAGGACGAGGTGGAGCGACCGGCGGGGCCTTCGAGGGCCCGGCGCCCTTGGAAGACCCGGCGCCCTTTGAGCGGCCGGCGCCGGAAGCAGAAGACCCGGCGCCCTTTGAAGGACGGGCGCCGGAAGCAGAAGACCCGGCGCCTCCCGAGTGTCCGGCGCCAGAAGAAGGAGCCCCGACTGCTCCTGGCGGTGGCGCCCCGCCGCTCGGGACGTCGGCGTATTGCGGCTGGTTCCAAATCTCGTCCTCTGGGAGGGGAGCTTTGGAATAGAAGCCAAACAATACCTGCAGAAGCACAGAAGCAAATCCCGAATGAGATTCGGTGAAGAGATAGCGAAGAAACCGGAAAGGCGGGACTCGGGTACTTACGTCACTCGGGGGGTTCGCCCGGCTGAAGGGGGCTGGCCGCTCGGGGAAGACCAGACTCGTCCCCTGGGCCAAAAGCCTCTCGAGCCGGCCCTGGATTTCGCTCTCCGTGAGCTCCTCCGCGGACTCCCGAGTCGGGTCGCCTTCACCGGTGTACTCGTACATCGGGTGCGCCCGCAGCTTGGCCGGCTGCACCCGCCAGCGGACGAAGGTCGCGGCGACGACCGCTCCGGTGACCCCGGCCTTCATCGCCGCCTCGAGCTGCGCCATCACCACCGCGACGCTGTCCTGCTCCCTCTCGAGTGGCGGGTCCGACCAGCTCGGCTTGATCACCGGCGGCTGACCCGAGAAGGCCGGCAGCGATGGCTGCCGGGTTGGCGCAGTAGAACCAGAAGGCGTGCCAGCCCTTGTTGGACGTCTGCATTGGCGGAGCCGGGTAGCTCTTTGCTGTTCCCGACCTGAGCTGGAACCCGGCGCCGCCCACCACGGCCGGGTTGTCTCTGCTCGGCTGCGGCTTCACCATGAAGAGGTGCTTCCACAGGGTGAAGTGCGGCTGGATGCCGAGGAAGCACTCGCAGAGGGTGATGAAGCAGGAAACGTGGAGGATGCTGTTCGGGTTGAGATTGTGGAGCTCCAACCCGTAGTAGTAGAGCAGCCCCCGCAAGAATGGGTGCGCTGGCACGGAGAACCCCCGCTCGAAGAAGGGGCCGTGGACGACCAGCTCGCCGGTGTCGGGGGTAGGAATGGTCTCCCCGGCGGCGGCGCGCCACCCGACCAACTCCTTCGGCGGCAGATGCCCGAGCCGCACGAGGAGTGACAGCCGAATGTCCGTCGCCGTCGACTTCACCCACGGGGCCATCTGGCTAGCAGGCGACTCCTCCTCACCCAGCAACTTCCAAACCAGAGCGTCCTCTTCGGCTTCCGTCGGATCGGCTTCCCAATGCGGGGATTGCATCCGAGGTGGTTGAGGCGGCGGTTAGGGTTTCGAATGGAGCGGCGTGCGCGGGTGGATTTGGGAGAAGAAGGCGAAGCGTTCGGGCGCGAGGAGGAAGACGAAGGCGAATGGGTGCGTGGGCCGAACCCGTGACCTTTTCGGGGTATTAAAAGACGGGCCGACGGTTCGGCTCCCCCACGCGCACACGTGTCCGAATCTGCCGCGCCCCACTACGCGCCTCTCCGGATTCCCGCGCGCATCCCGCGGGCCACGTCGCGTTCATTTCGCGCCCACGACCTGGCGGCGCCGCGATTCGTGCGTCTTAATGAAGGAGATCCGACGGTTGGCTTTTCAGGCTTTACAACCCGACGGAATACGTCTCCGCTACACTGCGGCTAAAGCGTATTTCCCGTAAATCACTAGCCGGCTGCCGGAAAGAGTCGGCGCGGGCGCTTTGGCTGCGAAGGGTATCAGAGGCTGGCCTCAAGCAGGAACGCAGTCGACTGAGTACACCCGAGTGAGGGACAGTAATGGCGTGCCCTCCGTAGGCCACAAGTTGGACGCTGAGCAACTCGGAGCTACTGGATTCTCCACCCAGACCTGTCGAGCACTTAAGTCTCGAAGGCCCTGGTAGCTGGGATCCCCAGTTTCAGTGGAATGACCCGGTATAAGACTTCGAAACTCGGGAACCTATGCGCCGTGTCTGTTTTCTCTGGTTCGGACAAGAATTTCGGAGGCATTCCTTCAGGGGACTCCAGCTGGCCTTAACCCTCTCGGGAAGGCCGGGTGCTACTCGGGAATTCAG
Organism: Stipa capillata; assembly: GCA_019208055.1. Lineage (NCBI taxonomy): Eukaryota > Viridiplantae > Streptophyta > Magnoliopsida > Poales > Poaceae > Stipa > Stipa capillata. The sequence goes on from JAGXJF010004876.1 coordinate 335,481, forward strand.
TCGGGATTCATGGCACGCCCCACGCCGGGTTATCAGTCGGTCCCTGTCCCTAAGGATGGACCGAGTGCCACCAGAGATTACCCGTTAACAGCTCATTCGCCTTAACATTCCTGCCTTACGGGTGAGTGTTATTTGGCTCTAATTGTCTTGTTTGCAGGAGTTCCATTAGCCCTTCGCAATCTCCCAGTCAGCCGAAGTCAGTCGGGAAGATCATCCAGAGGCAAAGACCGGCAGTGGTGAGATCGTGAAGGACTCGGGGGCTACTGATGGTGACATGGCACCCGGGTATCATCAAGGAGGACGAATCCGGCCTCCCGGCCACGGGATGGGCCGGGCCGACTACTCGGAGTCCGACTACAGCACGGGGGCGCCTCATCAACGTGGAGTACAAGACAAAGACTATTACCAATCCGGCATACCCGGAATCTGTTGTAACCGATTAGGAAACATATCTGTTAACCGATCCGGACTCCTGTAACCCTATCCCGGCCGGCTATATAAGGCCCGGTAGGGGACCTCCGATCGGTATCTGATCTCATCTGACCTAGTCTCCATTGTTTCAAACCTCAAGCCCCCTCGAGATCGATTCTCTAGGGCTTGCGGCACTCGGGATACACGCAATACCAGCCACCAAACACAGGACGTAGGGTATTACCTCTCCGTGAGGGCCTGAACCTGTCTAAATCTTGTCTCCCGTGTGCACCCATCCAGATTTGCTGTGCTCACGCCGCCCCATAAGTAGTATTGCCGGAATAATACTCCGACAATGATTTCACCATGTACCTTGTAGATAATGCTCTCAAGATCATTTGAAAAGCATATGCATCTCCAGATACAGATTTATAGAAGGAAATAGTCTGTAGCGAATGGACTCCATTGTCGCTAATGAGACTTAGAAAATTCAATAAGTGCAAACATTTTAGGGCACTTGGATTAGAAAGAAAGAAATGTTTGAGAAATTTTATGCCTTTTTTAAGCTTCATGTCATTGAGGAGCTACAAACATTCGTGCAAAAGAGGACTTTTACTTAATAAACAAGTAATACAAAATATCTAGAGTTGAGCACTGAAAATGAATTAACCCGTGGTAGAAGAAATATTTGGATAACTAATTGGATTAAACGCAAAGTGTGATTAAGACTAAGGGCCTAAAATTTTTTAGCCCACTGTTGAAAGATGGAGAGCCATGATGCTCTGGATTTGCTAAACTCGTATTATTATATTGGTATAGATAATGGTCTAGCCTTTTGGATACAAGCAAAAAGAAGGAACTAAATTTTGAAATATGAAAACTTCACCTTTTTTGATAGGAAAGCTATAAAATTCATGCTCCGAGATTACGAAATCTTGGGTCTACCACCTATGTTTATGTGTAGTTGCATTTGCCTCCAGACACATGTCACTAGGGTTCAATGCTACTTCTATTGTTCAAAGGTAGAAAAATATAAAAATTCGTCGTTCGGTGGCGCTCTGTGTGATGAGTTGGGGACGACGTTGGTTGGCGTAGAACACTAGCCAGTTTTTTCTTAAATAGTAAGTAACATTCAGAAACTAAAATAGTAGTAAAAAATGTTACATATGCATGGAGGAGACTGTTCTCAAGGGCGTCCAACTGCGGACGTTGTTGACAATGGAGACCAGACCTGGACGTCGCCCTGCATAGCGTCCATCCTGAGGTTCGCTGCTCGACCGTGTAGCACACCAATTGAGTACCCAATCCTAAACTAAGCCTGTCCTGGCTGTCGCCACCGTCGGCTTGAGGTGTCGCTCCGGTGACCCCCGTCAAGGCCGTCGCCACCCTCGGTTCGAGGCGTTGCTCCCGTCCAGGCCACCATCGATCGCCCCCCGTTCAGGCGATATCGCGGGTCATATTTTCCTGCCATGACCCTCGGTTCCCAGGGTGGGGGCGTCGTGTTTAGGCCATCTCCATCCGCGGATCCCTGGTGCTGCTCCCGTTGAGGTGCCGCCGCTGCACTGGGCTCCCTTTCGCCGCTCGTTGTTGAGGACGCCGCCACCCTTTGTTACTTCTACTAGCGCCAAATAGAAGTAGGTATTTTTCAATTATTTCCCTGGTTGATCAGAGTCTGGTGTGTTCATATTCTTGATTGGTGGATACGTTGGTTAATAAAATTTGAGATAGTGAATTCAATTGACCCAATAGGCCGAAGTGAGAATGAAATTTGGGAAGTTTGTGCGTACAAGAGCTCTTCTTGGATCAACTTTGTGTTTCAATTCAATAAATGAGAAAAAAAATCTGGAAGTTCTTCTGTACCCTCTGTTTTGAAATATCTCAGTACTTTATTAGTCTAATCATTGACCAAATTCGAATTTTGAAATGCATGAACGGCCGTACATTTCGAAACGAACGGAGTACTAAGCAGCAAATCCTTCCATATATTTTAAGCAATGGTGCGCAATTAACAAGAGCGTGGACGCTGTTTTGAATAGCCTCCTTGGTTTCACAATTTTTTTGGAATGAAGTGAACTTAGTTAATTACTCAGGACTTATGATATCCTGAGATACAATGCGCTCGATACAACTGGGTACGCGCTCCATCCACACCGCAGTGGTTTAGGCGGGCAGTTGGCTGTGAAAGCTCATGAGCAGCTTTTTAACTCTCTTCTCACTTTACAGATCTTATAAGACGGCAAAAGCTCAGCATGGTCTTTCGCCTCCCGAACAAGAAAGCCTCGCAGTTATTAGTAGCCTTTTTCAATTTTTTGATTTTCCGGATTACTAGTTATTATCTAACAAATCACGAACAGTAGTGAGGTGTGTTTCTGGGGGGACAAATACACAAACTTAGGTGGCATATTCAACATTTTGCAAACTCAAGTGTACATAGGATATTTCCCTTAGGAAATTAGGATGTTAGCGATACAACTTAAGAAAGGTTCTACAGTGCCTCAATCATCATTAGATAGGCTTATCAACACATAAGGGCATATAGAAAGACGTGCTGTTAGTTGACGCTTGATTGTGTCACATAAAATAATTGCTAAAGTGGAAGAGAAGGAGAAGAGATAATAAAATTTACTCTTTGTGAAGGGTCAGACTGTACGAAGGATGGAAACTTAGAGTTGACCACGTTACCTTAATACGTTAATATATTTAATGTTAACTTTTCTGTAGAGTTAACTTAAGACACAATCTATTATATGAATTATCTGATGTCAACTCTAAATGACGTGGAGGGATAGAGAGCCAGTAGTAAGCTCTACTTTTGTACATGCCCCAAGCGGTGTTACTATCAACCATTATCACATAGGGTGCGTACCTCACAGGGTTCCACCAAATTAAGGGCTCAATTTTTTTATAATTATGTAGTCTACGTAGCTTATTACAACAAATTGCTCTTAATTATCTACTTTTAAATTTTAAGAGAATAGTACGTAGCTTATTACACCAGATATAGCTAGTCATTTCCGGGGGAATACCATGGTGCACATGGGTCTAGGTGCACCTGCAAGCAAAGAGTGATATGTGTCTAAGTGTCCGTATTTGATAGAGTATATGACGCGTATTTGTTACTTATTGTATTTTCGAAAATACAATCCTAACAATTTAATGTAGCTTTCCCTCTAAGTAGTTTAAATTTCGTAATTTTGAATCCATCTATCTTTTCCTATTAGCAACAATTAATGTTAATGTTAAGCAATTAACATTAATCAAGACCATCGATTAATCACAAATATGATTTCAAATTGTTTTCTTACGGGTAATTCAAATTCAAATCTTAATGCATTCAAAAGATTTCATGAATTTTATTTTTATGGGTTCTTCAAAATTCAAATATTTATAGAATTTCAAAATTTTCACAAATATGAAACCAGATTGATTATTTCGAATATTTCAGAATTTGGTAACACAAATACTGATTTTGGATATTCAAATTTTCCCGAGGTAATTCAAAGATTTCACAAACTTGATTTCTTTACAATGTTTCGAAATTGAATTTGATAGCATTTTTGGTGTCCTGATCTTTCGATGAGAACAATACGATTGATTTGGTGGAGACAATATTGACGATCCAACTACACATACCATATGATAATAGTGGGCCTTAGCAAACGCTAAACTAACTTCGATAGGTTATTGACAATGCCAAAAGCACGTCTAACATGAACATGAGGTTCTAACCCCTGCGAGTAATCGATACCTAAAACAAAGTACCCGATAATTAAGCTGTTGTGCACAATCTCTAGTTATTGGTCCTTGTATTATCGGTACTTGAGGAGTAGTATCTTGTGAAGGTGTGGGGCTATGGGTGTAACTGAAGTAATATTAAATGGAGTTCATCCCTTAAATTCAAATTTCAAATATACACACAAACATGGATGAATGTTAAAATATTCAAATTTCTTACTATATATTTCAAAGGTCGGATCTAGTAAACTAACAACAATTTGGAAGATCATTAGATCAAGCAAAAATGAAGATTTGCACTAATAATTTGAATTTGAGTGCATTTTTAGACATTACATAATTTCAAGTCCAAAATCCCCCCAAAAATTTACATATTCAAAATTTAAATGTTAAATTATCAGAATATGGATTCCAGAAATTCGCAGTCTTGGAATCAGATTGAATTTTTTAATTTCAAGTTCTTAGGGTTACGACGTGTGACATTGGGTTTAGAGATTACTACTGATGAACAATCAATTTACTAATACAATATGTACTAACATCTAATCCACACAATATCATCAGTTCACTCGGAAGAACATATCAACAAAAAGAAATCGTACATCCAGTGAACAAATGCAGATCCAATGAGCACATGAACCAAACAGAAGAAAAGGGTACAACTGTAACCATCAGTGAGACGGTCGAGATCAGGGGTGTCGCTGGTCGGAGGTGAAGAAAAACGGAGAGAAATTCATATCGATGATGTAGAATTGCTGGGGTCACCTCGCCGGCGCTGAGGCTGCAGCGGTGGTGCTGCACCTGAGGGCTGCCGCTATCTATTGTTGTGGGGTGGCTGGTCAGGACAACAGCAGCTCACCACGCCGAGGTGAAGAGGCCGGGTCCGGCCGTTGGAGGGTAGTGGGGCGCGATGGATCAATCTCCCACCCCTCAGGCAAGGGTTCTGCTGTGGTATCGCCTCTCCGGCGAGCAGCCTGCTGTGGCGTTGCCCGATCTGGAGGTCACTGGCACCAGGAAGATTAAGCACCTCTAGATCTGCTACGAGAGAGACGTAAGCGACAGGTGCAACTTGGCCCTTTCAAAAGGCAGCGGCCATGGCGAGGAAGACCTCTTGGTGGTAAGTCTATCTTTATTTAGTTTGTGTTAATCTATTTTTATGTGTGCTAGGTACTGCAAATAAATTAACAATTAAGGGACAATCAAATTTAGATCGAATTGATCATATTCTAAACATAACAATACTATAGAATTAGATTTATTAAGGTGTAAAATGAGGATGTGCTATAATAAAGATAGTGAAACTACAAGATCTCAAAGCACAGACCAACGTAGGATATAGGAGTGATATAATCCACGGGGCTATCCACTAATTAACTAAGTAGAATTCTAGCTAATCATAGAACGCACTGCCGCAATCATGCCGTTATGTCATCGTCCATACATCGCATGCATGGACAATATTGCGCGGTACTAGTGTACTACACCTGTGTTCTTTTCCACCTTGCTCCGCGGTGCAACCAATATTGGAGACCGACGATAGCAACGGGGTAAGCGTCTTCAGCCGCACGGTGAGAAGGAAATATAGTGGCATGCACGTGCATTTCCGCGTGGACTCTTCAGTCTTTGAATCTTTCTGATGTGCCTATCCGAATATATACTGTACATGATATATGGTCAAAGTCTGAATCAATCACGATTATGTGCCATATGCTTAATTCTTTTGCTAAGGCACCTGGTTAATCTTGACCTGGGTGGCTTTTCTTCTTGTGTAAAGAAAAGATTCCTAGCTCCTCTTGCTCCAAGCCTTCTACGTTTTCCGACAAAGCGTCTGGTATTTTCTAAAATTCAAGTAAATTTATCTAGCCTTTAGGTATGCTGGAGATGCGTATTTTTTAAACAAAAGAAAAATATGAAATACATGCCTCGCAAATAAAAAAGATCGTGTAAAATACATGCTTAATTATGTGGACATCAAAATAGCGACATGTCTATATATTATCTAATTTATTCATCCCACAAGAGGATGAATTAGGTAAATATGTGGTCTGTGTGTCTTCATGATAAATAACAAGTTGAAAAAGCATCTCGTAGTTTTCTAATGTTAACATTAACACGTAACTAATTCCCCACGAAGAAAGAATGGGCTCCTATATAGGATCAAGGGTCGATACTGCCCATCAGACGCACAACCACTAGAACTCCAGTGGTTCGGTCCAGATGTGTGGAGCACCTAGGGTGGTTATCCAAGTCCAAGAAAAACACAAACTGGATGACGTGTAATGGAAATGGCATCACAGTGTCATTGTCACTAGAGTGAGACTTGACTCCAAATTTGAGTGCTCCAAACTAACAACTTCGAAAGGGACTCTCCACAATGGTTGCTCGTAAGGATTGATTTAGGGCCAACCCTGCCCGGCAGAACTGGCATGCGATCTAGACCGTTAAATGTAGATCTGATAATCTTAAAATTTGACATTTTAACCAAAAACTATTATTAGATATATAGCATAGTTATTCTATCTTTAAAGGAAATAATTAATATTCAATTCCCGTATGTGTATGTTGACATTGCTATTAAGGTACGATTTGGAGATGGTCTATCAGACAATGGATGATAAACACTACCGGTGGTTCTATGTGTATGCTCGTTGGCGCTAACCAAATCCATCGCACTTTCCAGCTAAAAAATAAATAAATCCACAACCCTTTTCCACGTGTTTAGGGAGTTCAGAGCCAGATCTATATGCAATGACTGGGTCACTTGTCACCGGAGACCTCCACCATAGATATATAGCAATGTACTCCCTCCATTCTAAAATATATGGTGTATTTTATTTGGTTAAGACAAAAATTTAATCTATAATTATTCTTTTAGTATGTAATTTATATAATACAGAGTCACAATAATAAGTAAGTACTTTTGAATACGAATCTAATGACATACATTTTATGTCATATAAATCACATATTAATGGAGTAATTATTTTTTAAAATCTTGTCTTAATCAAACAAAATACGCCTTACATTCTGGGACGGAGCGAGTATTTGTGCACAGCGACTACACTAGTCTACACCAATCAATATGTAAACATGCACATGACTTAATAGTACAGACTGAGTTTACAGTTGCTGGACTATGTTGTGTTAAACTTATTTTATAATCTACTGTGATAAATAAAAGTAAAACATGGTCAGTTAAATAAACAGTAAAATAGACAAAAGCTAGTTAGACAAATGAGATTATTATAATCCACCACAATACTAGACGGAACCGTGGTATCTTGGATCCGTCGTGACCTGACCAGCCATCAATCTGTATATATCTCATCCAAAACTCGCAAGGCTGATTATCAGCATTATGTGCCAATTCTATTTTCTTTTCTGACTATTTTGAGAAATATAGAGTATAATATGTAGATATACGTTCGCACATCACTACACCTATACCCTCACACAACGTATACTGAAGATTGGAGTGACAGAGCTTGAAGATTGACGAAGTCATTTTAGTAGATACATAGTCTACCACTAAAAAAATAATTCACCTTATTAAGATATAAATATCAGACTTGACATTTGATTTCTGATGAGTAGCACCTCCACTAACCATGCCCCAAACTCAGCCTTGTTCTGTCTAATTTGTTTCAGACCCTAGCTTTGGACCTGAATTGGGCTGGCTCGAAGCCTCCAAGGAAACGTGGATTTTGCGATGCCGCTGTTTGCATTGATGAGCTAATGTACTCCAATTGTGACCTCCAACCGGACAGCTTGTCCTTTTGTTGATACTGGCTGGTCTCAGCCAGGATAAGGTTTATAGATATGTTACAAATTCTCTATTGCAATAATTTCTTTGTTTGAAATTTCTCTTGGACCATTTCTTTATTTAAAGTTTCTCTTGGAACAACTTTTTGAGTTTTCCTGGTTGAATCTTATCTACGAAATGATAAACTCTAACTACTATATAATACATAACATAGTACCTTCACGAGTTATGAAAATATAAAAAATGGTACTCAATCTCGTCATTAACTAAATTTAAAATAGAAATATTCAGAATAAAAAAAGAAATTCAAAATAAAGTAAAGCTAGGCGGCTGAGAAGACATGGTAGCAAAACTACAAGAACACCTATTGATTGGGATGGTAAGGGCGTGGCTTAGAGCGCTATGCAAACCAAGTTCGGTGCCTAGAAGTGACACTAGTCACCTTCACAGCACCCCACTACAGAGAATGATAGCCGAAATATAATGTTTCGCAACTAAGATTGTGAAATGTAAATAAGGTCGAGTACTAAACCAATCTGAAGGGACAAACTATTATAAGTGTTGTAGACACATGATAGCCTTGAGGACTATAAACTACCATAATTTCAAGGTTCCTACTGCCGACAACTTGGCCATTCAGGGTTGGCAACACCTGACACTTCGCCTCTATGTAACAAGTCAACAAGAAATGGACGTACATCTATGTCTAATACCGCATCTTCACCTTCGCTCAGGATGTTTGAACCAATGTCCTTTCCTTCTACGGCTACGACATCCTTCATCGTCTGAAGCCTATCATGTGGATCATTTCGAAACCGGTGAATTTTTCAAGTGGTTGTGGCGTCGGTTCAGGACATAGCAACCTTGGCCAAGGAGGCCATCGACCAAAGCAAGAGGCTTTCGACCCCTCCTCCCGTGAGGTTTTCATGTTTTGCCCTGGCTTAGGCCAGACTTTCCGCATCCCTTGGAATGTGTCTGTACGTTATACTCTTTCGCCTTTAATTGATTGGCAGAGATCCGCCTCTGTTGCCCACAGGTAAGGTTACTAAAAAGCAAGGAAGCATTGGGACCACAAACAGTTGCTAATGACGTTTATGAACTTTTCTTCTTCACAGTACCGAGCTCATGATTTTAATAAATGAAAGCAAGATGTATGCCTTAATATAAAAGAAAACAAGGCTCAGTCAGACAGTGAAAAAGTGCAAAAGAATAAGGAAATACTTCGAAGCAGAGGGTCCCGTGAGAATTTACTTTGATTGTTACGCAATCAATCTTGTGTCTATATTTTATTGAGCGATAAGTAAATGACCGTTTGGCTTTCCACATTTGAGCAAAACATTGGCTACTTCTTTCCTTCCGAGAGTACCAGAATATTTACTAGAATCAATAATCAATAAGGAACTACAAGGACGACAGTGGCCCGAGTGGTGGGAGTAAGAGTACATTTTCATACACCTAGGTTCGAACCCTAGGATTGACACGTATACTATTTATACTTGTGTGCATTCTATAGATGCACAGGATTGATACGTATATTATTTACACTGTGTGCATTCTATAGGTGCACGGGTGACGTGTTTCCTCTCTTGAAAGAATAGTCTTAAGGTACTTTTTGGATCATAGGAATTTATAAGAATTTTATAGAATTCTAACCTTTAGAATTGTTTTCTATAAATACTCTTTAAATTAAAGGAATGGTGCTACAAAATTCCTTGGTTTGCTTTTCTATACCCTCAATTCCTTAGAAATTCCAACATCCACTCCAACCTCTCTTTTACACTCAGTCGGGTAGGATCGAGGTACTTTTCCTGTGTTTTTTTTCTTCTATCCAAACAATTGTTCCTACGGTTTTTCTGTATTTTATAATCCTCTGTTTTGCGCTTGCAATCCTCTTTGGATCGTAGGAATTTTATAAGAATTTTGTATGATTCTAATACTTAGAAAATTTTCTATATATGCCCTTTGAATTAAAGTGATGGTGCTACAAAATTCCTTCGATTGCTTTGTTATGCCATCACTTCCCCTTAGGAAATCCAACATCCACTTCAACCTCTTTTTTACACTCAGTCGAGTAGGATCATTGCACTTTTCCTGTGTTTTTTCTTTATTCTATCCAAACAATTGTTCCTGCGGTTTTCCTGTATTTTACAGTCCTCTATTTTGCACTTGCAATCCTCTTTGGATCGTAGGAATTTTGTAGGATTCTAATCCTTAGAATTTTTTTTTCTATAAATGCCCTTTGAATTAAATGAATGATGCTAAAAAATTCCTTGGATTGCTTTCTTATGCCCTCAATTCCTTAGGAATTTCAACATCCACTTCAATCTCTTTTTACACTCTGTCGGGTAGAATCAAGGCACTTTTTTTGTGTTTTTTCTTTGTTCTATCCAAATAACTGCTCCTGCGGTTTTTCTATATTTTACAATTCTCTGTTTTATGCTTACATTCCAATCAAATTTCTGAGATTTTCTATTCCTGTATTTTTTATTCCTACCGTCCAAAAAAAGTCTTAAAGCTAACTTGATTGCGTAGTTCCATTTTTAGAATGAGCGGGAGGAGAAAAAAAGAATGCAGGAAGTACAGATATAAGGTTTGGTAGCTTTGGAAATGGTCCCATATAACAATGCAAAATTGACCCTGACTTATGACAACTTATTTCATGCATTCCGAGTTCTATATGTTTCATAGCTTTTGCTTTTACAACAGCAATATTATGTTTTCTTGGTCAGTTTGTTGCAAAACATGCCAAAAAAAATGATGTATTGATTGTGCATCATCAATCAGGTACTCCTTTTGCTATGCATTATTTTGCAGTGTCATGTCTCCTCTTATTTTATTTTTTGGGGCCCAACATGAGAACGTTTCTTTTTGGTTCTTCGCCCAATGAGGCCAACAAGATGATCACAGGAGAGAAACGATCAACAAAGCAAGCCAAGAGGCAGGAGAGAGAGAGAGAAACAAGGAGGGAGAATAAAAACAGCACGACGCCACCATATCATGGTGTGGTCGCAGCTGGATCCTGAGCTGTCCTGCTGTTGGCATGAGTTGTTTTCTGTTCTGTGTTTGCCCCCACTACCCAATATGGGCTGCATAAACAAGGCCATTCATGCTGTATTTGCCACATGTACCAACTCCATTGCTAGCTCATTGATATTAGTTCATCATTGCCTATTGTATGCTGCATCTTTTTGTTTTCCAGAGGCTAGAGGCACTTAAGACTTTCTCATAGATTTCAAAGGTGCCTTGAACCATTTCAAATTTAAGCTAACCAGAATAATTTTTGCTGTTGTGTACGCCATTGCTGAAAAGTTCGTTTTGAAACTGAATTTTGTTGGCCAACAAGTATATGTATATTGTGTTTTGAATTATCTCTAAACAACTGATATGGATGTACGATATTAGTGAATTTCAATCAAACGACTGTGAAATGCATATATGCAATCTTTGAGATCTCACGGTGCAATTTAGCTTAATCAGATGTGTACTGGCTCTGTGTCTCTTTGGTAACTAGCAAATGCACTACTTTCTTTTAAGCCGAATGTCTAATAACATAGAAATCCTATAAACTGAATCAAGTTAGTCTTGACCAAATTGTGTGTACCATCAATTACTTGTCAAATATGCAAGTCATAATAGCATGGTATATACTCGATTTCATAATCATCATAAGGCCATATTTAGAAAATGAACTTACTTTTATGAAATTTTGATGAAAATTTTGCATTCCAAATAGGCATCGAGTATTTTACGTGGGCCTATGACTATAGTCATGATAGATTAGCGGAGTTTTTACATGGTCACACCTGTGAGTACCCACAGCATTTACTTCCCTCGCCACTAGAATTGGCCACAGGCTGCCCCCACATTGAAGAAAATAATTCTCATCAGCATCGCTCACCGTTGGATCGTCAAATCAAACGGCTGCCTTTGATCACAAATCTCTCAAACACAATATTTGTCCCAGTTGCAGTATTAATATTTGTTTTTTCTCTCGTCAGTACGATTTCTCCATTCGTCTCCTCCTCCTCCTCCTCCCCCTCTTCTCTTCATAAGCTCTAATCCCCCAAAGATTAGCACCGAAAAAATCCGAATAGCTGCAGATTAGTATCAGGGTTTGATTGCGGCGATCGGGGTGGGGCGATTTTGGAGGAGTCGCGGCCGAATCGGTAAGTATTTCGTGGGGTTTTTGGCTGTTTCTTTCTCCGATCCTTGGTCCGGCTTGCTCCTGTTCTTGATCCGCCTCAATTCGTACTGTGCTGTTTCGATTTGATTTCGTTTCTGTCTGCCGCTTTTCTTCGTCCAATTTACATCTTCCAGCTCGTTCCTTGATGCGTAGCTCGGATCTTGACCGATTCCTGGTACAATTCGATGCTTGCGGTCGGGAAAAAATATCGAATCTTTGACGCAAATTCGCCGTAAAAAACACATCTGAATTTTTTATTTGACATAACACTTGCTGAGATCTGCGGGTAGAGCTTTGTTAGTTTAGTGTTAAATTTGCTCAAATCTTGAGATATGTTACAGATGAGCTGTTTGATATCTGCAGTTTGGTCGAGCAAATGATGATGGCGAACGGGAAGCTCCAGAAGCAGGCGCTGCTGCCGCCGCGCAGCCCGTTCCCGACGGCGGCGTCGCCGTCGCCGTACGCCGACCACGGCCCGATCGCCCGGCCACAGGGTGCCACGCACCACCGGTATGGGCATGGCCACGGCCATGGGCACCACCAGCGCACGTCGTCTGAGAGCATCATTGAGGAGCAACCGTCGTGGCTCGACGACCTGCTGGACGAGCCCGAGACACCCGTGCGCCGTGCCGGGCACCGGAGGTCGTCGAGTGACTCGTTTGCGCTGTTCGATGGAGGCGCTGCCTCCGGCGCATATTCCAATGGTTTTGAGGGGATGGGGGGAGGAGGGCAGGCTGCGCCATGGGGCGGCGTGCAGGAGTACTATGCCAAGCCAGGCTCATTTGGGAGGCCGCAGGGCCGGCCATGGGAGCAAGGCATGCCGAATTTGGCAGGTTACAGGCCAGGTCCACCGATGCCGGTGAAGGAGAAGGTAGGTGGGCATCAAGGGCCATTGAGTGCGTTGAGAGATCATGAGCATGGGATCGACAAGAGAGCTCCTGATGAGGTTGGGGCAGAGAGGAAGGAGGGTGTGCTGCCGAAGTACGCACAGTCGGAGGCAGACACCAAGCGTGCTAAACAGTGAGTTTATTTCATGATTGCATCCATGCTATTCTTTCAAGACTTGTCTGTGTTCTAGAATTTCACACTTGAGAACTATTAACGACGATAACCCGAGAAGAGCAATCCATTCACTGTAATTTTGAGCACATACAAACGGGCCAGCCCTTCACTGTAAGTTAGCTTAGATTTTGCCATCAGAATGTGCTTCTGCAGGTTTTGCTATTTTGGAAGTTCATCGTGAGAAAGCAAGCAGTGTGGTCATTGAATATTTCTTCCGTATAACTGCGTGGCACATTTAATCATGGTGGGCACGGGATAGGATAGTGCAATTATGTACTCATTTCATACATTAGGTTTGGTGCATTTGTAATGTTTATGGCTATGTATGTGCATAGAGAATGGAAAGTCTATTAGATGTCCAGTGCCAACATAAATGCAAAACAGCATTTTAATGTTTTTTCTTAAAAAATTGTAACACTATGATCTTAAATCAGGTGTGCTCATATATAAAACTAGCAAAAATTAATGGACAATGGGTGCATAAGTGCTTAAGTTGCATAGCTATCTTGGTTGGAATTGGAAGTAAGGAACTATGATTTGTCAGATTTAAATACAATATTTCCAATCTGCAAAGTTGTAATAGCCACGTTAAACATTTTCATGTTTTAATGCATCTAAGTTTTTTAATCATATCGCTTGCAGGCAATATGCTCAGAGGTCTCGTGTTCGGAAGCTCCAGTATATTGCAGAGCTTGAGAGTAAAGTCCAAGCACTACAGGTGATCTCACGGCAACAAATGAGTTTTTACTTCTGTTCCACAATTCAGTGATATGTTTGACACAGAAAATATTATTGTCTGAATAATGCAGTCAGAAGGGATAGAAGTGTCTGCTGAAATGGAGTTTCTTACTCAACAAAATATAATGCTTGACTTGGAAAATAAAGCCTTAAAGCAAAGGCTGGAGAGTATAGCTCAGGAGCAAGTAATTAAACGTGGTAAGTATGCCCCCTTGTATTTTTGTTTTCTTGTTTTGGAGTTCTGCTCTCCATCAAACAGTCATATTGGCAATTGCATTAAGTTTCTCTGAGACATTCAAGTGCAACTCTTCAGTTAACTGTAGAGATACCATTTTGATGCTCTGTTGGGGCATTGTATACATTCTGTGACATTAACGAGGACCTGTAACATGCATTTCTTAAGTAAGATTGAGGATCTAATAAGTAGCGTGTACAGGCAAAAATAACTTTGGAATTTTCTATGCAATTTCTTCTGGATAGAAGAAATATAAAACTACTGTTAAATATAGACAGGGCTCCAATTCCGAAGAGATGTCTTTACATTGTACTATTTTCTCAGTAAGAGGTCTATGGTTGTACTGTATCTAACTTCTAAGTTTTAAGTGAACTCAAACGACAAACTACTATTTGTTTATTAATTCACAGACCTAAGGAACCTTGAATTTTTAAAAGATAGAAACCAGACTAGCTACTACTTTTCCAAGCTAAGGTTGCAGCTTGGCCTCAATAGGCTGGTATTTGGACCTTAGCCAAGATCTGCAGAGGATCATAGTCCATATTCCTTCGATAATTTCTTGATCATATCATACGACATGGAGACTGGTGCAACCAATAACAGCTGAAATTCTCCATGCACAAGTCCTATGGTGTATTTTATGACAATCAGAGGGAAACTTCTGTATATTCATGTATATGGCTTGTATAGTGCTATGTGTCCATTCAAATACATAGTCAATGTGCCACTGGCTGTGTTTCACAAGGTTTGCGTATGTTATTAACTTGTCGTAGCTGCTTTATTTAAATAGTGAATGCTAGCTAAGAAACTATAGGGTACCTAAGAAGTTAAGAGATTGCTGCCTTAGTGAGAAATTATGAGGTGGTACGAATCTTCTGTGCAATGATTCAGTTCAGCGAGGGTAATGAATTGCTTTACTGAAAGCTGAATACCGGCTATGAAATAGTTGTTCTGCTAAGAAATAAGAAAATGGTCTGAACATCTTTCCTCCAATATTGCAGTTCAACAGGAGATGTTTGAGCGGGAAATTGGTCGTCTCAGATCACTGTATCAGCAGCAGCAGCAGCAGCAGCAGCCGCCACAGCCTTCTTCTCTTGTTCGGAGTAACAGTAGAGACCTTGATTCGCAGTTTGCAAACATGTCTCTGAAACACAAAGACCCCAACTCAGGACGTGACGCTATTTCTGGGCCTCTTCGTTCTTAGTTCTTGACCTCCTGTTCTTGTGAGTTACGCATCAGTCACCACCACTCCTAGATGACTCTTTTGTGGCTGTAATCTTCATCAGTATCCTTAAGAAAACTGCATCAAGAAAGGAGCAGCACACAAGGAATTGCGCCCCCATCCCTTGGTGAATAACTCTGGAAAGGCTAATAACTACGGATCTGATCTCTATTCTTTCGGAATATGCACCTGGCGGTCATCCTCAGCTCACTGCCATTGTTGATGCTCGACCAGTCGGAGGTGTTTAGGCTTTTCTTTATAGCTAGATGCTTTTCCTTGCATCGTTGTACCATTTCGGATACTAGGGTTCTAATTTGTTCCTGTGGTCTTGGTTTCTGGTGCTGATTTCTTCATGCATCTTAGCCGTGTTTGGATTAGTCTGCCTTATCAATGGAATGTGGAGCACTAGTCAGCATCTGATATAGATGCTTTGAAATGTGCCACATCCTTGAGAATTGTATGTTGTATTATTTGTAATTCAATAAGCTAGTGCAAATGAAGTATTAGCACGCTCCAGAGTTCAGACCATGATGTTGACATGTTGCAACTTCACTGTGAAATTCTTCCGATTTGCCATCTCATTTTATTTGGTATGCTTCTTGATAGTAGACTTGCAGGCATCTACTCTTCAGAACAAGCACTGAGCATTGCTGCGGTCATGAATTAAACTTTACAAAATGCAAAAGGTGGCCAGCAGAATTCAAGCTGTTCTCAGTGGTTGTGCTTAAAGATTGTTATACGCACTTCATGCTAAAATGGAGAGCAAGCGAATGTTTTGCTTCTGGCTAAACGGCATTACGGTAACATATGATATGTAATCAGCCTTTGCGGTGTAACTAATGAAATCAACTTCTACTTTGGGCAACAAATCAACGTGTTCTCGTATCCTTTATAGTTCAACTTCGAATTCACAATTAGTTAGAAGAACAAAAAGAATATGTTTCCTGTGGATAACTTTTCTTTTCCCTTTGATTTATCATTCATCACCTTCTCTTCTTCTTGTTGCCCTTGTAACATAGAATGAATTTGATCTTGAAATTTTATACACAAGTTTTAGGTGTCTTTTTACGTTGACTGGGTGCTGTTGGACCATGTGTGAATGTGCAATCCAAATTCCAGATGCGTTTTTAACTATTTTTTCAACCCCATCTTGGAAATTGAGTTCATTATAAATCCATGACAAACTGCACATTTCAGTGTTCAATTGAGGAAGCTAGTAATAGTACGTGGACTCATTACAGCTCTAAAGACACTTCACACAAATCGATCAACTTATATAAACACCTTAAATGCCAGAAATCACTACTAATCAGCCTTCCTATGATAAACTGGTTACACATCGTGTTGATCCTGATGAATAGGGGCGCCCCCAAACTTCGTTGCTGGTTCGAATCAACATCCATTTGTTCTGCAGGTATATTTGATTTAAAATCAAAAGTCCCTCTAACATGCTGGCCCATCACCAACAGGTCTTGTAAAGCATCTTTCATTACATCCTTTGCTGGATCTCCTGAGAACATAATCAAGACACATCAGAAGAGTGTGAGCACTTTCTTCAGGGGATTATAACAATATTAAAACTGATAATGGGCAATGAAATGGCATCAATAGTTTTGGTACTGGAGTTGAGTTTACTGTAAACAGAAATGTCGATTTAACTGATTTTTGTCAACACCAGGGATGAAACAATATTATCTGATATTTAGATCTAGGGTTTCTCCAGGAAGGAGAATATAACAAGTCCTCCCAAACAGATCAGAACATCATATATGACGATATATTTACTGAATACAAGGTATTAGAAACCAACTATGTACTCGGGGTGTAGGAAGTAGCACAGTGAATGAATGTGATTACTGCAAATTCATTCAAGCATAAGAATTAAGCATGTTCTAACACAGAACTTAGTCCACAGCGAATTACACGTGATCGTCCAACTAGCGTTATGACTTCACCGGAAGCCTTGGTTTTTGCATCAACCAAAGACTGCGGTGAATGCATAACTTGTTGGGGGATCATGTGTAATTCTTCTTAATGATGTGTGGAACCCTTCCATCTGTTATTAGTGACGATATTAAATCAACGAGAAGAAGATACTAACTGAGAGGTGCACAACTAATTCCAAACGAGTCCAACAACCTCTTCGGGTTTGCTACTATTAGACCATAACACTTCACAACTACCCATGAAGAAGATATAACTAGCTCTTATATAAAAAGTATATGTCCACCAATTATACTGAATCAACCATCTAGCTATAAGCTATACACTGGTAGGCAAGCTATATCAATCCTATCATTTTAGTTATTAACAAAAAGATACTCCTAGCACATGGTAGACTTCAAATATCAAGCAACCCTAACATGCTATTATTTACACCAGCAAGTGCAATAAGTATGTATGCTAAGAAAATTAAATAACTTTCAAAGCCTAAACTATGCACCTAAGAGTTCCTACACATGCTAAGATGTTAAGAAAATTAAATAACTTTCACAAACATTTATCAAATTTTATCCTAATTCAGATATGTTCTAACCTAGTTCAAAACCTACCCAATTAATTTAAAATCTACGACAGTGGGGCTGTTCTACATGCTGCTAGGTCATCTCGGTGCGACGGCGACAAATAAAAAAATGTTTTCACGAGAGGAATTCCTTACCAAGGAGGGCGTCGAGGAGGAGAGGCACTGCCAGCTGCACGAGGGCGTCGGGGAGGAGTACGTGCGCCAACTGCAGGAGGGCGTCGGGGAGGAGCATGTGCACCGACGGCTGTAGGAGGTCGGTGGCAATAGGTAGGCCCTCCTGTTGTTGGCTGGTAGCCGTGCCCCTCCTCCCAGAGCTCTATATCCGGTGGGCGCCGGTGGGCGCGCCTCCTCCCGGCGCTCCCTCCCAGCTATGGATCTGGGCGGCGGAGAAGGGCCGAGGCTGAGCAGCGGAGAAGGACGGGGGCGAGTGGCAGAGAGGGATGGGGGCGCGCGAGCTGCTACTGGATCCTCGGTGGAGAGGAGGCCGAGGGGTAGTAGGGGCAAGATGGCAGTTATGCGATAAATCCTAAGTCCGAAAACTTTATAGGCAACTCATCATAGACGGTTAGAGTAGACGAACCGTCTGTGACGATGATACATCACAGACGGTCTCTCCCATAACCGTTTTTGATGTTATCTTTTAAGGGGCTAGCTTTTTGTTGTTTTTGGATGAATAGTAGGTTTATATTCAGAATTCACAATACAATATAATACAATATATATATATATATATATATATATATCAACATAGACAAGTACGTCAAAATATATATTTATATATAAGTAGCTTTATCGTCATGCATTACAAGACTTGCTTTTCATCCAAGCATTCATCGTTTACATAAAAATAAAACTCACATCATTCATAAAAATATAATGGCTTACATGTATGAAAGTGCATCCACTCCCATGGAGCTTGGAAGGATGGCTATCTTGCCCCAGAGTTTGGTTTTGATGGTTATTGGCAATCCTCACCTGTGTCTAATGTTTTGCAATGAGTGTGAACAGGGATTAGATGGACAGGTGAAAGCTGAAGTGAGACAACTGTTGATGATGAGCCCTAAAAAGAGCAAGGAACTGGGAAGGTCAGAAGGACCAGCTGAGCTAGGTTCCTGAGGCACAGTTGCGAGGAAGCCGAGGCTGTGCTCGAGGGCAAGCGAGGTGATGGTTGCTTGATGGAGTTCAAGGGCCGTGAATGCAAGCTTGATAAGTCCTGGAGGAGCTAGGAAGCTGGTGGATCAGGACCAAGGGTTCTCTGTGCGTCTACAAGGGCAGTCGTCTTCGGTGAAGAAGCTTGGAACCAGTGCCAAGGGTCTAAGCGAGCTGGTCAGGGACTTTGGCGAGGTCATTGCTCTCTGGTCAGTTGTAGGCTTGTAGTGAGCCGGCCAGAGTTGTGCTCAGGTGCTGCCTGAGGCAACCGAGTCCACCTGAGTTTGGCATCTGAGGCTCAGGTGGGTAGCTCAGCCGTGGCTAGTAGGTTACCAGAGGTGCTCGTTAGCTGAGTCTCAGATAGGTTAGGTCTGGTGGCTCTTTGTCTGACGTGGCATGAGGGTAACGGCTAGCTGCCAGGGACCCTATAAATAGGGAACCTGGGGAGGTTTTCAACCTCGAACCTTTACCCAACCTTTGCCTCTAACCCGAAAGCAACCTGTTGAGAAAGAAAGAGCTCTAGGTCTCCAAGTGAGTGTTGCCTGCGTGCATCCATCGTGAGAGTGAGTTACTTAGTCCTTCAGGTGTAATCTTCGAGGTACTGGTTCCTCCAAGAGTGGGAGTGCTCTTGGAGTTGGTGAGCAAGCCAAGTCTTGTGTGGCTGCCACCAAGAGTCTGTGAGGGCGATTCGGGTCTGCCTGTCTTGCAGCAGCAAGATAAAAGGATTCCACACAAGAAAGGTACTCGAGGAAAGAGCACGTTTTGGTGCCGGCTGTGAGAACAGCTTCCTCAACGGAGACGTACTGCTTCGCAAGAAGTAGGAACTTCGGTAAAACAAATCATTGTGCGCTTTACTTTCTGTCTTGTGATCAGCTCATACTTATTCTGATATCTATGTATACTTAGATCACTAGAGCACCTTTATTTGTTGCACACTAACTGAGTTTCCTCACCTGAGACTCAGTTAGCTCCTGCTAAAGCTAGTACCTTTCCTGTTCACATCATCTGATGCACTCACCTGACTCTCATACCTGAGACTCAGTTAGCTCTGAATATAACTTGCTCTACATCAGCTGAGTTTTCTATCTGAGTGTCTGGTGTTTATCTGATATATCTTGCTGAGTCTCAGTTACGTACATCAGTTGCATATATTTTCTCTAGGATTGACCTATCTCCAGAAGAGAAACCCATTAGGCATTTTAATTTCTAGAGCCGACCTATTCACCCCCCCCTCTAGTCGACTCCTGAGATCCCTTTCAAGTGGTATCAGAGCCAGGTTGCTCTTAATTGCTTAACAGCCAGAGTCTAAAGGATGTCGAACTATGAGGGTAGAGTTCCTATGTTTGATGGTACTAATTATGCCTTTTGGAAGCGGAAGATGCAAATGCATCTTACTGCACTTGACCCAGATGTATGGAGATTGTCACAACAGGTCTTGATGTGATTGATGAGAGCAATCCCACTGATCAAGAGAAGATCAGCATCAAGAACAATGCTAGAGCTGCCAATGCTATCTATATGGGACTGCAAGAGCATGACTTCAATCGTGTCTGCACCTTTGAGGAAGCCAGAGATATATGGTTCACACTTCAGGCCATCTATGAAGGTAGTGACACGTTGAAGAGGTCCAAGAAAGATGTGCTGGAGCATGAACTTGACAACTTCCATTACCAACCTGGAGAGGACATCAATTCCATCTTCACAAGACTTACCATGATCACTAACCAGCTGAAAGCCCTTGGGTCCAACAGAGTGGAAGATGGAGATGTGATCAAGAAGTTCCTCTTTGTGCTTCCCAAGCCTTATCACACTCTGCGTCTGATGATGAAAGAAAAGGATGGCTTTGACAGATTAAAGCCTACAGATGTCCCTTGGTAGAATGCTCACTCATGAGATGGAGCTAAATCACTCCAAGAAGCATGCTATCCACCTCTGGGAAGAACAAGGACATAGCCCTCAAGGCAGTGGCCACTCACAGGGACTCAAGTGATGAAGAAGAAGATCCAGATGAAGAGATGTCCACTGATGAGGAGAATGAGCTTGCCATGCTTACTCGGAACTTCAGAAAGTTCTATCGAAGGAAGAAGTTCTCAGGCTCAGCTGATAGATTCAAGGGAAGAAAGCAACTCAGTGACAAGAAGTGCTTTGAGTGTGGTGACTCAGGACATTTCATTGCTGACTGTCCCAAAAAGAGCAAGAGACAAGAGGATGGCAAGTACAAGAAGAAGGAGATCATTGTCAAGAAGAAGTACAAAGAAGGGAAGCCTCCCATATTCAGAAAGAAGAAGACCTCTGCTGCCAGAGCTTATGTGGGACAAGCCTGGGTCTCAGATGACTCAGAGTCAGAGGAGGAGTCAGAGGAAGAAACTGAGCTTGCTGGGTTAGCCATCTGTGTCTCAGGTGGATCTCTCAGGAGTCCAACTGAGCCAGGAGAAGACTCAGTTGGGCCACTCAGCTGCGCACCCGAGTCAGACTCTCTCTTCGACAAGGATGCAGATCCTACATATGCTGAGACTCCAGCCCTATGCCTTATGGCTAAAGGCAGCAAGGTAATGACTGAGGATGACTTCCCTGATTATGCTCAACTAATGGATATTCTTGACAGGACAGAGAAGCTCCTTCGGAAAGAGAGAAAAGAAAACATCTCTCTCAGGGACAAACTAACTGACATGCAGGTGTCCCTTGATAATGCACAAGATGCTAAGGCAGATCTTGATGAGGAGGTTTACTTATTGCAGGAAGCTCAAAACAAATTAAGCTATCACATGAGCTCCTAATCTCTGAGCATGATAAACTCAAAGAAACTCACTCATCTTGCACTGCTGTTACACCTGATGCAATCCTCCTACTGTTATAGAAACCTGTTTAAACTGTGCATCTCGCATCAATGCTATTACTTCTAGTACAGTGTTTGTTGTAGATTCATCCAGTGAATCAAGCACTTCAACTGCTACTAACTTTGTTGATGCAGCAAAGTACAATGAGCTCAAGGAGGAGCATGAAGAGCTAAAAAGGCTCATGAGAATAGGCCTATGCAGTGCTAACATAGGCATGCAGAACTTTGCTAGGCTTCAGTCCACCTTAGTACTAAAGAATAATGGTACAAGGGGACTTGGTTTCACTCCTGCACTTATAAAGAACAAGTCTTCATATACTCCCTCTGCTACTAACAAGAAATACTTGCAGAATCACTTTGTTCCTCAGAAAGGGAAATATGATACTAACTCTCTTGCAGGAAACCATCGAAAGACAGATGGTTATGTGAAAATTCCCTCTAATCCAAGCTATGTGCTTAAGACAGGGAAAAAGGGCAAGCCTGAGGCAATATATGTTGGACCCTGGAGTAGGTACAAGAAGGTACCAAGCATTTGGGTACCAAAGTCAGTAGTCACCTGTGTCTCAGGTGACTCACTCGGTTGGGTACCGAAGTCAGGGAAAGCCACCTGTAACTCAGGTAGCTCACTCAGGTGCAATGCAAATTTGCTAACCCCTCCATCTGAGTTTGCAGGAGATAAGAATCTGAGAAAGATTCAGAGGTTCTCTAAGCTTTCTAAAGCCATAGCTGCTAAGAACCCTAATGTTAATCTTATTCCTGCTATTGATGCTTACAGTAAGAGACCTGCTAACTTGGGAACCAAAGCTATTTGGGTTCCTAAGTCTCGAAACTAATCGTGCAGGGCTCTGCCTCCAGTGGAACAAAATGGGTCATGGATAGTGGCTGCACACAGCACATGACTGGAGGCAAAGAGCAGTTTTCTGAGATAAGAAAAGATAACCTTCCTTGCAAGTATGTCAACTATGCTGATGATTCAAGAGGCAAGGTATTGGGTTGTGGTAAAATTGCTATATCTCAGGAACATTCTCTTACTGAAGTAATGCTTGTTGAGTCTATTTCATATGATCTCTTATCTGTTTCTCAATTATGTGATGCTGGAATGAAAGTCACATTTTATCCTAAAGAGGTCTATGTCCAGAAACTAACAGATGACTCACAAGTTTTCAAAGGCTATCGAGTAGATAAGCTATATCTTGTAGATTTTCAGGATCAAGAAGCAGCTGTGCCATGTTGCCTTATAGTCAAAGCTCAGTTAGGCTGGCTGTGGCACAGGAGGCTAGGTCATGTGGGAATGAGGCTGCTGAACAAACTCAGTAAAGAAGAACATGTCCTAGGCCTGAAGCAGATCCAATTCAACAAAGACAAGCCATGCTGTGCTTGTCAGGCTGGAAAGCAAGTTGGAAGCCCTCATCCACCCAAGAACATCATGACCACTACTTCTCCATTCGATCTCATACACATTGATTTGTTCGGTCCAACCACATATGAGAGCATTGGAGGTAACAAGTATGGTTTTGTTGTTGTAGATGACTTGTCACGTTTCACTTGGGTATTTTTCTTGAAGGACAAGTCACAGGTGTACAAAAGGTTCAAGCACCTCATTGTCAGAGTTCAAAATGAATGGAACATCAACTTGAAGGCAGTGAGAAGTGACAATGGGACAGAATTCAAGAACTCAAGAGTTGAAGCCTTCATGGACAAGCATGGGATTAAGCATGAGTTCTCTGGTCCCTATGCACCACAGCAGAATGGAGTGGTGGAGAGGAAGAACAGGACCCTGATAGAGATGGCAAGAACACTGCTGAGTGAGTACAAAACACCAGCAAGGTTTTGGGCTGAAGCTGTGAATACTGTCTGCCACAACATCAATAGACTATATCTTCACCCACTCCTAAAGAAGACACCTTATGAGCTGCTGACCAACAAGAAGCCAAACGTCTCCTACTTCAGAGTATTTGGTTTTAAGTGCTATATTTTGAAGAAAGGCAAACGTCTCTCTAAATTTGAATCCAAATCCGATGAAGGAATATTTGTTGGATATAGCTCAGAATCTCACACCTACAGAGTCTTTAACACCAACACTAAGGTTGTTGAAGAAGCTGTAGATGTGACATTCGATGAATCTAACGGCTCACAAGATGGGCAAGTTGCTAATGATATTTCAGGGAAGGTAGATATACTTCACAAGTCAACAGGTGAAGTCAGGCCCCAAGTTGAGGAGCAAGCTTCATCTGGAGTTACAAATCTACCTGACCCAGCTGATGAGCAGGATGAAGTCAATGGCATTGAGTTCGAGTACAACCCAGCTAATGATCTATTGGACTCAGAAGCCTCCATGCACCCAGCTGAGTCTCAGGAAGAGCCAACTGAGTCACAGATACACCCAGCTGACCCACTTCCAGCTGTGACTCAGGCGGCTGACCCAGAACCCCCTGTGATCAGCAGGCTGCAGAAGGATCACCCTGTAGACCAATCATTGGTGCCATTAATAGGAGAGTGACTACTCGTTCTCGTATTGCTAACTTTTGTGCTCACTACTCTTTTGTTTCCACCTTTGAGCCTAAAAATGTAGGTGAAGCTCTGTCTGACTCAGACTGGATCAATGCTATGCATGAAGAGCTGAACCAATTTGAGAGAAATGAAGTCTGGTCACTTGTTGAAAGACCCAAGGATCACAATATTATAGGAACAAAGTGGGTCTTTCGCAACAAGCAAGATTCTACAGGCCAAGTGGTGAGGAACAAGGCAAGATTGGTTGCTCAAGGCTACACTCAAATAGAAGGCTTGGATTTTGGTGAGACCTTTGCACCTGTAGCTCGACTTGAAGCTATCAGGATACTTTTAGCTTATGTAAATCATCACAACATCAAGCTTTATCAAATGGATGTCAAGAGTGCCTTTCTCCAAGGTAAGCTTGCTGAACTTGTGTATGTAGAACAGCCCCCTGGTTTTGAAGATCCAAAAAGACCCCATCATGTATATGTTCTCCACAAAGCTTTATATGGTCTCAAACAAGCCCCTCGTGCTTGGTATGATACCCTAAAGGAGTTTCTTATACATAATGGTTTCAAAATTGGGCTTGTTGATACTACACTCTTTACTAAAGTTAAAGGCAAGGACTTATTTGTATGCCAAATATATGTCGATGACATAATATTTGGAAGTACTAACTGTGTGCTAAGTGATGAGTTCAGCAAGATGATGATAAAAAGGTTTGAGATGTCCATGGTAGGAGAGCTGAAGTTCTTCCTAGGGCTGCAAATCAGACAACTCAAGCAGGGAACCTTCATCTCTCAAGAGAAGTTTGCCAAGGACATCCTCAAGAAGTTTGACATGGACAAAGCTAAGTCAATATCTACTCCCATGCAAACAAATGCTCATCTTGATCTGAACCAACAAGGTAAGTCCACTGATCAGAAGGAGTACAGGTCTATGATAGGTTCCTTGTTGTATTTATGTGCATCTAGACCTGATATAATGTTGAGTGTTTGCATGTGTGCACGTTTTCAAGCTGATCCTAAGGACATTCATCGCACTGCTGTTCGTAGAATACTGAGATACTTGATTCATACCTCTAGGGTTTGGTCTATGGTATCCTAAGGGTGCACCATTTGAGCTTGTAGGCTATTCAGATAGTGATTATGCCGGGTGTAAGGTTGACCGAAAAAGCACCTCAGGTACCTGCCAATTTCTAGGGCGTTCCCTTGTATCCTGGTCTTCCAAGAAACAAAATTCAGTAGCCCTATCCACAGCAGAAGCCGAATACATAGCAGCTGGTGGGTGTTGTGCTCAATTGTTATGGATGAGGCAGACCTTGAAGGATTTTAACATATCTATGTCTCAAGTACCCCTCTTCTGTGACAATGAAAGTGCAATCAAGTTAGCCAACAACCCAGTCCAACACCAAAGATCCAAACACATAGAAGTGAGACATCACTTTCTAAGAGACCATGTAGAAAAGAAAGATATCCAACTGTGCCATGTTAGAACCGAAGCTCAGCTAGCTGATATTTTCACCAAGCCTTTAGATGAGAATAGGTTCTGTACCCTCAGGCATGAGCTAAATATCATGGATATCTCGAATGTGCAGTGAGGAAATGATGATACACGTGTACACATGATTGCATTTCTGGTTTTTCATTCTCTGCATTCTACATGAGTCAGCCACCTGAGTCTCGGTTGTACCTCAGGTGGGGTAAGGTCTTATAGATACCATGCTGATTTTGCATCTTATTGAACTCATGGATTCACCATTGGGTTAGATAAGTTGGATCTCACCATCTATTTCAATTCAACACAGCTTTAGCTCTGTATTGATTGATTGTTTGGCAAGCTGTGTTTGAAAAGAAATTCTCTCTATTGCTTTCATCTCTTATCCTTAAGATCTCTCTGGTAATCCTATTGAAAACCTTGTCAGCTGAGTCTTCCACATGAACCTCAGCTGAACACATTCAAAAATCCTGGAGAACATTCCTAAGTCTGGAGCTCAGCTCAATTTCTATTTCCTACCTGAGTCTCAGGTAGCAATCCAGCTGACCCTCAGGTGCCACAGGGCCACTCGGGATATAAAAACCCACCTCTGTAACGGTTCGCGCTAAACCCTCTTCAGAGTCTCAGTGCCCTTGCGCCCATCGCCGCCATCTGATTCTCAACGATCGTGCACTTCTCCGACGATCTTCGCTCTCTCCGAAGCTTCCCAAAGCTCTCCTGATTGTTTTGGCGCCCTCATCTCCAATCAAAATTCCAAATGTAAGTCTCCTCGAGCTGTTCTTCACGGAACTAGGGTGGTTTCCGCCTTAATGCGAATTCCAAGCTCTCGAGTAGCTTTTATTGTGGAATTAGAAAGAGATGATATATCTTTAACCTCTAGAACGATTTCTTGCAACTCATTGTCCAGAATTCTCAAATTTAGCAAGATTCGATAAACCTAGGTTGCTCTGCTACTCCACCTGAGTTACACAATTTATCTCACCTGAGTGTCAGGTAGCTAAGTCAGGTAGCATGAGATGACTTGTGAAACTCTCCTAAAAACATCCACAAATAGCCAAATATTCCTGTTTTCTCTGCAATAGGATTATCTCTTATCTATTCTCTATCCTATCTCACCTATGCAGATGTCTGAATCAAGGAATGTGGCTGAGGATATAACTGATGATCTGCCCATTGGTCTGAGAACTCAGCTCCTAAGTCAGAAGCAGCAGTTAGAGTGGGAGGCAGAGCAGGCTAAAAGTCTTGCAAAGAATTGGATGCAGAAGAAGCTGCCCAAAAATCAGTAAAAGCGCCTATGTCACCCTCTGAGCTAGCCAAAAGAGAAGCTAGGCTCAAAGAGCTACAAGAGGAGAAGCGTCAGATGGACATAGCTGCAGCTCAGTCAGCTCAAAGAATGAGAGAATTAGAAGCTCAGAAAGCTAGCAAGGAAGAACAATTGAAGCAAGAAAGGAAAGCAAAAGCAGCTGAAAAGAAAGCCTAAGCTGAGGAAGCAAAGAAGAAAAGAGCTGAAGAAAGAGCCAAGAAGGCTGCTGAGAAAGAGGCAGCTATCAAAGTCAAGAAGGCTCCAGTAGTTGATACACTCAAAAGGACAAGGGCTACAGGCAAGTCAACAGATTTATCCCTGAGCAAAGTGCCAAAGAAGCCAAGATCAGAGGCTGTGGTAGTCAAGAAGAAAACAAAGAAGCAACTCCAAGAAGAGGAAGAAGCTGAATGGAGAGTAGAAGCTCTTAAAAGACAGGAACACAGCAAACTTATCAAAAAATGGCAAGACTTAACTGATAAGTTGCCTAATGCCACAGATGAGGAAAGACCTCAAATGAAGGATAGAATAGATGCTCTTGCAAAGCAAATCTTTGAATCACCAGATGTTCCAAAGAGTGTGAAACTCCAAAGAGAAACTCAGCTGAAGGACAAGGCAATCCATGAAGAACTCAAAAAGCTGCTGAAGCAAGAAGGAAAAGCCTCTGGACAAGAGAAAGCAGACCTGATCAATCAAATTGATCGTCTATTCCCTCAACTCTCAGAAGATTATAAGCCTCTCTGGACAAGGTTCTCAGATATCATTCTTCAAAGGAGAATAGAGAATCTCATGTTGGAGTTAAACTCTTGTGCTGATGAAGCTCGTAAGAAGCATCTACAAAATGAAATTGCTGAAACAAACTCAAGGATATTTTATACATCCAGTCCTCAAGCACTTGATGCAGTGCCCCTTCAACAAGCCAGTGGTTCACTGCCTCAGCTGAGTAAGCCAGCCGAGTCTCAGGCAGCTGCATCAGCTGGACTAGAATTAGTCCTCACTGAAGTGGAACCTCAACAGAAAGCTGCCATAGATTCAATTGAAGACATTTTGGCTGAGCTTGACTCAAGAGAAAAAGAACTTGATCAGACTATGGAAGAATCTATGGATAAGCTAAGATCATCTTTCGAAGAGAAGTCAACTAAAGCACATGAAAACCCAACTGAGCCACAAGCAGATCCATCAGTTGGAGTATCAGTGAGCATGGGTTCTGTATTTCAGTCTCTATCAGACTTAGAACCAGCTCAAGAAGAAACAAGACTTGAAGAGCAAGAAAAAGCAGTATCTTCTCCAGCACCTGAGTCAGTTCATAGGATGCCAACTGGGTCTCAGGCACAGTCAACTGAGACTCAGTCAGAAGACTCAGATGACTCCTACTCAAGTCCAAGTGACCCTCATCCTCCATCTCCTCGCAAGAAGAAGCAAAAGCTGTCTGAATCAGATGAAGAATATCAAGAAGAAGAGGAGAGTGGTGGAAGGAAAGAGTCAGCAGAAGAATCAGACTCATCCCCCTCTGCATCTGACTCAGAAGATATCCCGGCTGAGACTCAGTTAGAAGAGTCAGATGAGTCATTGGAAGCCAAATACTCAGCTATATTCTCAAAAGTTGCACGATCTGACACATCAATGATGAAATTCATATCTGCAACTGCTTTCAAGAAGCTACCAAAGGCAGATGCCAGTCTAGCCTCCATGAACCTGGACTCAAGAAGCACATCAAACTACACTGCCATGAGAACCACAAATCCATACTTTGACAGTGAAGGAAATCTGAAAAGAAGACATTGCACTGATCCAAGGTTTTGGAATGATCAGCAGCAATCAAGCTATCATCTCTTGCTGCAGAAGAAAGGTTTTGTTGACAGCATGCCAATTGATTGGGAAAATCTTGCTAAGAACGGCTTAGGAAATCTGAAGCAGATTCTAGCTGCTGTTCAACTTGATAAGATATGCAGTTTAAACCAAGATTATGATTCTGAAGCTATCAAGGAATTCTATGCAACAGTCTTTGTAGAGCAGAACAATCAAGATTATATGCTCTGGATGACAAGAGGTCAACTGCTGTGCATCACAGCTCCAGAGTTTGCAGAGATGTTCAATCTACCATCAGGGTCAAAGCTACAGAAGATCAGCATATCCAAAGGCTCAGAAGAAGATAAGAGTCTCCTGCCAGATTGGGTTCCAAATGAGAAAAGGAAGAAGTTCTTCCCTACAGGCTTTGTGCCTCCTCCTGTTAAGGGTGCAGTCCCTAAGCATATCTCCAATTTCAAAGGATTGATGAAGACACCCAAGCACATAGTGAAGATCTTGAACATATCCATCTGTGCCAAAGGTGGAGGAACTGATGCCATATACAATCCAGTATGGAGAATTCTTGAGCTCATAGCCAAGAAAGAGAAGTTTGATGTGGCCAGATACATATTCTCAGAAATAAATGAGTGCCAGAAGAACAGATCTGACAAGATGAGATATGGCTCATATCTAATGCATATGATTCTCCAAAGAACATCTTTAGCATCTGCAGTCTTCTCTCTTGACAAGAAGACATATCTCAGCAAATTCAGACCTCAGAAGGATGACCATGAAGATGAAGTTCCTTTCTACAACATCCTAAACTCATCTCAGTCGGCCTTTTCAGAGCCTCCAGAGCAAGCCACCAGAGACTCAGTCAGGTCACCTCAGCCAGCAGCTGATCTCCCAGCAATTCTACCTGAGCCTCAGGTGTCTCCCACCCGAGACTCAGCTAGAGAATCATCTCCTCCTGCTGAGCGACAAGCTTCGGTCTCTGTGAACCTTTCATCAGACAGTCTTCCTTTGGTTCAACGCCTAGACATCCCGCAGCTATTGATGCTTTCATTAAACGGGTTGTGCCAGTACAGATCTCTGTTATCAAGAGGAGACAAGATGAACTGCAACAAGAAATGGCTCAGCTGAAATCTGAACTCAAGAGTGAGATGGCAGATCTCAAGGCCTCGGTCAACAGCAAATTTGATCAGATCCTATCCCTTCTGCAACCAAAGCCAGCTCCCTGAGGATCTTTTTCCTTCTTCTTCCTATCTCTTTTTAGTGCTTAGTGGCAAAGGGGGAGAGAGAGTAGGGAGAGAATAGCTTAAAGGGGAGAGTATTATATTCAGGGGGAGCAGTATGTAAAGGGGTAGACTAGACTGCATGTGTGTCAAGACATTCTATGTACTGCAAAATATTTTTATCAGTCTTGAACACCTCGTTTTTGTATTGTACAAATATATTGAAATACATTGATCTTTTTATCACATCGGCTCTGATCTGCTCTGATACATGATATTACTCTCTTTAACTCTATGCTCTGATATTCGATATATACATGACGCTCTGATATTTGATATTTGTACTCAAGCATGCAATCCATTCTGTTATCTTATTTACTGAGTACTCCTCCAACATACCTGCTATTCCGCTGTGCTTATATTCTCAGTTATGTTGTGAGAACCTGTGCTTGCATCAACTCTCAAATGTTTAAATCTGATCTGCACACTTGTATTCAAATGCAAAATCTCACTTGTGCACATCTTAAGGGGGAGTTGATGTCAAACAAGGTTAAATGCAATACTCTTTTTATCTAAATGAATGTTTTAAAGGGGTTGCCACTAACCACCAAAAAGGGGGAGATTGAAAGTGCATCCACTCCCATGGAGCTTGGAAGGATGGCTATCTTGCCCCAGAGTTTGGTTTTGATGGTTATTGGCAATCCTCACCTGTGTCTAATGTTTTGCAATGAGTGTGAACAGGGATTAGATGGACAGGTGAAAGCTGAAGTGAGACAACTGTTGATGATGAGCCCTAAAAAGAGCAAGGAACTGGGAAGGTCAGAAGGACCAGCTGAGCTAGGTTCCTGAGGCACAGTTGCGAGGAAGCCGAGGCTGTGCTCGAGGGCAAGCGAGGTGATGGTTGCTTGATGGAGTTCAAGGGCCGTGAATGCAAGCTTGATAAGTCCTGGAGGAGCTAGGAAGCTGGTGGATCAGGACCAAGGGTTCTCTGTGCGTCTACAAGGGCAGTCGTCTTCGGTGAAGAAGCTTGGAACCAGTGCCAAGGGTCTAAGCGAGCTGGTCAGGGACTTTGGCGAGGTCATTGCTCTCTGGTCAGTTGTAGGCTTGTAGTGAGCCGGCCAGAGTTGTGCTCAGGTGCTGCCTGAGGCAACCGAGTCCACCTGAGTTTGGCATCTGAGGCTCAGGTGGGTAGCTCAGCCGTGGCTAGTAGGTTACCAGAGGTGCTCGTTAGCTGAGTCTCAGATAGGTTAGGTCTGGTGGCTCTTTGTCTGACGTGGCATGAGGGTAACGGCTAGCTGCCAGGGACCCTATAAATAGGGAACCTGGGGAGGTTTTCAACCTCGAACCTTTACCCAACCTTTGCCTCTAACCCGAAAGCAACCTGTTGAGAAAGAAAGAGCTCTAGGTCTCCAAGTGAGTGTTGCCTGCGTGCATCCATCGTGAGAGTGAGTTACTTAGTCCTTCAGGTGTAATCTTCGAGGTACTGGTTCCTCCAAGAGTGGGAGTGCTCTTGGAGTTGGTGAGCAAGCCAAGTCTTGTGTGGCTGCCACCAAGAGTCTGTGAGGGCGATTCGGGTCTGCCTGTCTTGCAGCAGCAAGATAAAAGGATTCCACACAAGAAAGGTACTCGAGGAAAGAGCACGTTTTGGTGCCGGCTGTGAGAACAGCTTCCTCAACGGAGACGTACTGCTTCGCAAGAAGTAGGAACTTCGGTAAAACAAATCATTGTGCGCTTTACTTTCTGTCTTGTGATCAGCTCATACTTATTCTGATATCTATGTATACTTAGATCACTAGAGCACCTTTATTTGTTGCACACTAACTGAGTTTCCTCACCTGAGACTCAGTTAGCTCCTGCTAAAGCTAGTACCTTTCCTGTTCACATCATCTGATGCACTCACCTGACTCTCATACCTGAGACTCAGTTAGCTCTGAATATAACTTGCTCTACATCAGCTGAGTTTTCTATCTGAGTGTCTGGTGTTTATCTGATATATCTTGCTGAGTCTCAGTTACGTACATCAGTTGCATATATTTTCTCTAGGATTGACCTATCTCCAGAAGAGAAACCCATTAGGCATTTTAATTTCTAGAGCCGACCTATTCACCCCCCCCTCTAGTCGACTCCTGAGATCCCTTTCAATGTACAAGTGGCTTTTTCATCATGCATTACAAGATTTGCTTATTTCCATTAAAAATAAGTCCTTCACGATGATCTTTGCAGATATGGCTAGAATTCTCATGACTTTGTTCTTCCTCACACATCACGTCTTCCGTATTAGGAATGTCTTCAAATGTGTTGTAGTCATTCTCATCAACAACATTGTCAACTCCAATAATATCAAATCTTGCATGGACAAAAGTTTCTTGATGTTGGCGGAGTAACTGGGTGGAACTTTCATGCTATTCAAGCACTGGCAAAGTTCGGTTCTCTTGACCTTTGACAAAGTGTAATATGCTAGGGGAAGGAACATTCGACCTTTAGCGATTTTCGTTGGTGCTAACTCTGGCCTGATGCCATACTGATCAAGTTAAGCCGTGTCTTCACACTATCCTTTGTTTTATCAGGAATGTTTAGTAGGAGACCAATCAAGCTATCACATATATTCTTCTCTACGTGCATGACATCAATGCAGTGGCAAACTTCGAGGTGCTCTCAGTAAGGTAAATCCGAGAATATTGACCTCCTTTTCTAAATGTCATTCTTCAATGGACATCCCTTTTCGAACACAACATTAACATCCTTCACTGTGTCACGTACCTGCATCTCGGTATAAGGCTCTGGAGCCAGACCTTCATTAATTGTTCTGTTGAACTCTGCCACCATCTTGCGGTATGGGTGATTTTTTCGCAAGAACCTACGGTGCTACATGTAGAAAGTCTTGCACGACTTCTTGAGATACACACTTGCTGTATGAACCAAACATTGACCACATCTCTTGGTTCCTTTTATAGTTTGCCCCGACAGGTTACCATAGGCATGATAGTCATTGATGATGCAGAAAGGCAAGCCGCGTAAGGTGAATTGTTCTCTTTTGTCGTCGTCTCTTACCTCTACACCTTCGTTCCACAGTGTTTTCAACTCTTCCAATAATAGTGCTAGGTACACATCTATGTCATTTTCTGGTTGCTTCAGCCCTTGGATGAGAATAGCCAACAAGATAATTTTCGCTTCATACATAGCCAAGGATGAAAGTTGTAAATGCATATAGCCACCAGCCAAGTGCTATGTCGACAACTCATGCTACCTGATGGATTCATTCCATCCATACACAATACGAGCCTTACTTTCCTCGATTTTGTACCAAAAATTAAAAACCTCCCATTGATGTTTCTCCACTAGGTGGAATCAGCCGGATGTCTTAGCTTTCCATCGTCCTTACGATCCTCCGTGTGCCATCGCATGGGTTTTGCATATTTTTTATTTGCATGCAAACGCTTCAGACATGAAATTATAGGAAGATACCACACGACCATAGCCGAAGTTCCTTGTCTCTCCTCGTTGCCCTTCGGATCATCATCTTGAATATTACGCTGCTTATACCTGGATATCTTGCACACAGGACATACATGCAAATTCTTATACTCTTTACGGAAGTGGATACAATCATTCCGACAAGCATGAATTCTTTCTACTTCAAATCCTAGGGGACAAAGAACATTATTGGCTTTGTAAGTGCTTGTGGGCAAGTCGTTTTTGTCCGGAAGCATGTCTGCCATGAGCCGTAATAGTGAGCTGAAACTTTTGTCGAATCACTCATCGCTTGTCTTCAATTTGAACAGTTCAAGAATGGAAGACAACCTTGTGTATTTTTCTTGCAACCCGGGAACAAATGTTAATTATACATATAAAATACTAAATTAATTATACATATTGTACTCTCATAAAGTTTTAAGATCTAACATGGAACCTTCTAACATGAAACCTTCTACTCTTAATTAAACACTAAACCTAACTTCTAAGAAACAAGTAAATCTACATGATATTCTCTACAAAAAAAAACTACACATAAATTAATTATACATACTCTACTCCCCTAAGGTTTTAAGATCTAAACATGGAACCTTCTAACAAACACTAAACCTTCTAACATGAAACCTTCTACTCTTAATTAAACACAAGTAAATTGCACAATTAGTCCAGAAACTTTAGAGGTGGGGGCATCATAGTCTAGGAACTTTAAAAACGTGTATCTGGGGCCCTAAACTTGTTTAAGTGAAGCAAGAGTCATCCAAATGAGAACAACTGGAACTCTCGGTCGACATGGCATGTTGATCTCAAGCGATGTGGCATGCTAATTACTTTGATTAAAACCTTAATTGAAATCCTATATTCCAACTTTAGAGTACACATGAATTAATAAAAGTATAAGGAGAAAAGGAAAGAAATACAGGAATTACAAGAATAAAAATAAAAAGGGGGCCGAGAGGCATCGGGCCACCCTAGGCCCAATCACCGCTGTCGCCCCAACCCCCGTGCACCCGCGCCACCTCTTCTTGAACCCACCGCTGCCGCCTCGGTGAGTTTGCTGCCCTCGGCTCTGCCGCCAGTGGCTGGTTGCGCTCCGCACTTGGCCTCCTCCTCGTAGCTTCGGCCTCTTCCTCACCTCACACCAGGCCCACATCCATCCCCTTTAGCTCCGCCGCCTAGGGCAGCCACCGCTTCGCCCAGGACACCGTCGGCGCCGCACCACCCTCCGCCATCCCAGGCCGCCTTGCCCTCGCCCAACCCCTCGCAGCCTCCCCTACCTCGCGCATTGCCGACCGAGGCCGCTGCCTCCGCTGCTCCGCCGCCTCCGGCGATGGCGCGCCTCCTCCTCCACGCCCCTCTCCTACTGCGCAGCAGACGCGGGGCATGGCCTCCCTACCAAGCTGCCATGGACGGGGCCACCACAGGCCCGTACGCGCTGATGTCGCCCAGCCCGTCGCCATGTCGCCTTCCTCCGTCGTGCCTCCCCCATCTCCAGCAAGCCGTGCCCCCAGCTCCAAAATGTGATGCAAGCCACATCAGCATGCCACATCAGCCGAGAGTTCCAGCTGTCCTCATTTGGATGACCCTTGCTTCACTTAAACAAGTTTAGGGCCTCAGATGCACGTTTTCAGAATTCCTGGAGAATGATGCTCCAACTCTAAAGTTCTTGGACTAATGGTGCAATTTACTCATTAAACACTAATCCTAACTTCTAACAAACATGTAAATCTACATGATATTCTTTTAAAAAAACTACACGTAAATTAATTATAACACTCTACTCTCCCAAAGTTTTAAGATATAAATGGACACTAAACCTTCAAACACTAAAACTTCTAACATGAAATGTTCTACTCTTAATTAAACATTAAACCTTATAACAAACATGTAAGTCTATATGATATTATCTACAAAAAAACTATCTACACGTGTGTGCTTTTAACTAGCTAGGTCATGTAATGAATAGATAACCAAATTGAAGATTGGGAACTTACTAACCTTCCAAATCTGGTCTTTAATGCACCCAAATCGCCTCCACATTAAAGCAGCCGTCAGCAACAAAACAGTTCTACGAAACCCTAAAACATGAAATCTGCTTGTTATATAGGTGGAAGAGTCATCACAAACGGTTCATCCACTTGCACCATCTGTGATGCTACATCATAGGCACTTAACAACAAAATCATCTACAATGACTCAACACATCACAGACACCCCACAGACGAACCGACTCTAATTACGCATCACAGGGTTCATATCAAAAGTGTATGTGGTATACAGACGGTTCATCACGCCAACCTCTGTGATGACACACCACATACGGTTGAGCAGTGAACCGTCTGTGGTGACTTCTCAAGTGAGACTCTCTTATCGGCAGGATAGTCCTCACAAACGGTTATGTGGACAGTCTGTCTGTGATGAATGTCATCTGAGACAGCTCTGGCTACCCGACTGAGATGAACTATCCCGAATGAGTATTTCTATAGTAACGAACTTTTCTACGAATTGAGTGGAGAGGCGAGCTACATATAGCTTTGTGGGAGAGGCATTGAACCACCTAACCAGCACACTATGTACCATCAATTGGGAAGGCCCGGATCTCTTCCCACATCGCTTGTGCATTCACGTTACTCGTCCGTTGGGTAAGGATCCTACGGACCTCCGAGAATTAGCAAGTCACCTAATTCCGTGCAAATCATTTGATTAATTAATTAATTGGTATGTTCAATTTTTTTCTAATAACTAATTGGTACGGCAG
This sequence comes from Stipa capillata, assembly GCA_019208055.1. Taxonomy (NCBI): domain Eukaryota; kingdom Viridiplantae; phylum Streptophyta; class Magnoliopsida; order Poales; family Poaceae; genus Stipa; species Stipa capillata. The sequence goes on from JAGXJF010004876.1 coordinate 371,881, forward strand.
CATGAGATACTATACGTGCATGCACGGGGGTGTCATATGGAGCCCTAGGTAGCGAAGGTAATGCTTGCCTTACAAGGCGCCAATGCACAAGCACGCGGCCACTAGCCTCACTCCTCCGCGCCTATTTAATACCACCCACAACCACGAGGCGCCGCAGCAGGCTATCGCACTGATCTTTACTTCTATAAAAGTGTCAATCGGTGGCGGCGGTTCGTATATTTTCTTTCCCCCCTCCTTATTGTAAGACCATCTCAAAATTTTAGCAAAACCTATATGTCTAACTTCAATAGATGTTCTCCTTATCCACCGACTTCAAATTTAAAAATTCAAATTCACCCAAAGTGCTACTCCCCACAAATAACTCCCAATTCTACCCGAGCCAAAGTTCAACCAAGAGTTGAGACGAAACCGAGGAAGTGGCATAGAGCGTGACATAAATAATTTAACATGCTCAGTAATCTAATTTGTTTATCCGTAACAACACACGGGCATTTGGCTAGTAAAACCTAAGGCTGAAAATGAGCCGATCTCGGCTCGTCCTGGCTCGCAAAAACCATAGGCTCGGCTCGCTAGCAGCCACGAGCCTGGAAGGCGGCTCGGCTCGGGCTCGCCGTGGGCTCAACCCGGATCGGTGTGGCTCACGAGCCGAGCATCAACTGGCTTATTCTCGTACCCGCAACGCAGCTAAGACTTAACCAGGCAACTACCTCCATCCTGCTGCTCCTGCACAAGCAAATAAGCACGTGCGTAGGGTTCGGGCGCCACCGCCGCCGTGACTTGCGAGCCACGACCGGACGCCACCGCCGCTGCGACCCGCGAGGCTGCGCGCGACGCTGCGCCTCCGCCGATCGAGTTGATCGTTTAGTACTAGTACAACTATCTTTGATATGCATCAGTTTTCAATCTTTTCCTGTTCGTTTTCATTCTTTGTTGTTATTTGGGGATGGAAATTTAAGCTATACAATCTGTCCAAAGGGCAATAGCATGGAGGAATCATAAGATAGAAGATTGGCACAAGGCATCGGATTCATGATTACAACCAGAAAAATATAGCTCTCACAGCCATGTAACATGTTTATTATCTCGGGATGCAGGATCGAGTAGTCATATGCATTGAACTATTTCAAATTGCAAAGCATAGCTTTGTTTGCTCATTTATTTTCCTCAATTTTTAGTACGTTCACGCTGTAGTGCAATACACCATTGTAGTATTTAGAATAAGTAGATATGAAGCCCGGTTTGTACCAAAATATAAGAACATGAAAAAGCGAACAGATATTTCTTTCACACAAAAAAGCTAACACATAAGCATCCAAAATCCCCGAACGCCTTGCTCATGTAATCAGACTCACACTCACTTGTCAAATAATTTTGAAGTCACTCCATAATGCACAATACGCGTCATGCATGCATACACACTGTTGTGGTGATTCACACTGTTTTGTAACTTATCATGATACCAAAAAAGAAAGCATGTAAGCATTGTCAAAGCATCATGTATTGGTGATTTTGAAATCTTTAGGAATGTCTTGAAGTATCAAACTTTTGAATTGTGTCGCGTTGATAGCTTATGTATTGGTGATTTTGACATCAGCAGAAACTCTTTGCACAAGATATTCATGTAAAGTGCTTGGTGCATGTTGGATGTTATAGTTGAGAACTTGAAACTTATCGACGTGTTGATTGCATCAGTGAATTGTATAATTGTTCAATATATATATGTGAATTATCGGTTTTTTAGCAAAAATCATGCGAAATTTTTCTATGCAATGAGTCCAAACGAGCCTATGAGCGGCTTGCGAGCTTTTTGGCTCGGCTCGCGAAGCTTTACAAGCCGAGGAGGAGGCTCCGGCTTGACTCGTTGTGCCTCCGAGCCGAGCCAAGCCTAAACCGAGCTTCGCCGAGTCCGAGCCCGAGCCGAGCTGTGAGCCTCGAGCTTTCTGTCCAGTCTTAGTAAAACCCCGTTAAATCCTAGCTTTCGTAGGGAACGTTCCCTTGTCCTTGCCCCTTCCATGGCTGCCCGAAGAAACACTCCCTCGCCTGCCCGCGTGCAGCGGAAGCCCAGCGGCGTCCTGAGACTCCACTTCACCTTCCGCCTCAGAAGCACTTCACCGCGCGGCCACGCTGACGAAGGTGGGATTAGCGCAGCGTCGTGGTAGGACAATGGGAGGAGGTTGCTGCTCTCCCGTGCCGCTGCTCGCCGCAGCCGACGTATCGGGACGGGGGAGAGGGCGGGCGCGGCCGTCCAAGTGGCCGCGTGGCTGGGGATGACGACCGCTGCCGTGATGGTGGAGGTAATGGATTTGGTGGCGGCGGCGGCGACGGAGTGCGGGAGCGTGGTGGTGCACATGTGCCACGTCTGCTTCAAGACCTCTGGTCGGGTCAAGGCATTGTAGGGGCACATGAGGAGCTGCCAAGGAGTTGCCACCGCCGCCGATGCCGAGGAGCTGCCATCGCTTCCACAGCAGGAGAGGGAGAAGAAGCGGGAGGAGGACCTAGACCTCAGTGACGGACCAGGATTTTAAACAAGAGCGGATCAATTTGATATGAATTTTTTTATATTATAAATATGATATATCAACATACAAGTATAAAATTTACTAAAAGTATGCTAAGAATAGATTAATAAGGTGACAACTGTGACGGCATCAACTCTGGCAAAGCCGTCCTTGTATCTGCGATCTCAGAACCTGATGAGGCAGCAACTGTGGCAATTGCACCAGCTCTTGATGCTACGGCAGCTGTGACCACCAGCTCCGGTTACCACGGCGGCGGCTGCGAGCCTGCGACCATTGCACCAGCTCCGGTTGGCGCGGCGCCGGCTGTGACAATTGCACCAGCGCCGTATACTCCGGCTGCTACGGCGGCGGTGGTTGTGACCATTGCAGCTGCGCCTGATGCAGCAAAGGGCAAGGGGGCTACATACGTCAACGGCACCACTGGCGCCGGTGCAGGTTCAGGTGAGATCAAGTTGTTCCCTTGCCCAAAGTGTTTTAAGGTCTTCGACTGCTTCCGGGGGCTGAGGGGGTGTTCCACAAGAACAGCGAGACGAGGGCCAAGGAGCTGCAGGACATCAGGGACGTCTCCGCCTCCCTGGCGGTGACGCTGAGCGGCGGCCCCGCAGTCCGCGCGCGGGCCAGGGCCTGGGCGAACGGGAGGTGGCTGCACGTATGCGCCAAGTGCGGCAGGACATTCGCCACCGGACAGTCGCTCGGCGGGCACATGCGGCTTCACTACGCCGGTCCGCCGCTGATCGGTAACACTGGCGCCAGGGCCGCGGCCTGGGCGGGCCCTGACCATGCCAGCGGCTTCTCGCTCCCTGGCCCTGCCACTGCTGCCAGTACTGCGTTTGTCCATGGCCCGGCTGCCAATGGCATCGGCTTCTCACTCCCTGCTGCCACCACCAGCCGCTTCACTCTCGCGTTCGCCGTGCCGAAGCAATAGAGGAAGCCACCAGGAGTGATGGCGATGGCGCGTGGCGATGGAATCCGCCTCTTCGGCGTCGACGTTACTGAAGGTCCAAAGCAAGAGCCAAGGTAGTAGCTAGCTGATTCTTCTGTGCAAGTGCTTCAGGAGCTAGAGCAATTTAGCATGTTCCACGGATAGGATGGTTTTGGGTTACACGGATAGGGTGGTTTTGGGTTACTGTTAGTCCGTCAATTACTTCGTAGCTGCTTTTCTGCTGCCGATTTAGTCCAATCAGCGCGCCAAAATAGTACTTTGGTTTAGATCTTTTTTCCCCAGAATACTTTGGTTCAGATTCTACATAGTTCATACTGAAGCTTGTAGCCTGTAGGCTTTCCAGGTGAATCAGTTCTCTGAATTAATTTGGTTTAGATTTTACAGAGTTCATACCCGAGCTTGTAGCCTGTATGCTTTCCAGATGAATCAGTTGTATAAATTATCTGATGGAATAAAGTTGTAACAGTTATCTAAACAACGGATGAGTTATCTGATGGCACAGAGCTGTACGGTTTATATCTTTACTATCTATAAAATATGAGTTGGTGGCTGTGGCGATGGTGATGTCACACTCTCCTTTAATCAACTCTCCAACTCTCAATAAACCCTGCTAAATAGACTCCAATCTTTACGTAATTCTCAACAAACTCTGCTAAACATCCTCCAATCTTTACGTTCTGAGTTAGTTTTGTACTCTACTGAAATTTATTATCTTATTAAACAACAGAATCCAATCTTTACGTTCTGAGTTAGCTGGCTTGCTGGTGTTATTCCTTCCCCCACACATGTGCGTAAATTTTGTTATACGTGTGCATGTGTGTTGTACGAGCACTCTACTATTAGATCGTTGTAAGGCAAAACCGTATATTTTGTTATGGGCTTATGGTTTTGGTAGATGTTGTTCTACTATTTGAGATTCCATTGCAATGCATGGGCACCCTGCTAGTTTGAATAATGTATTACTTATCTAATAAAACAGAGTGGTAGATGTAATCTGAGAGTTATTGGAACATAGTACGGTGTTACCAAATGAAAATGGTTTGGGACGTTGCATTATCATACTACTCTCTGAATGTACGTCAATTGTGTCAAAATAAATAAGCTGTATCCTTTTGAAACTCAATCGAGCCGTATCAAACCTCTCCTTGTATACAGTGCACATACGCACATGCAAACTGGATAAGTTCTGAGGTCAGAAAATGCCACTATACCTTTTCTTTTGGCATCATGAGCATCAGTTAGATCTTAGAAGTATTAGGTACTCACTTCCCTGGTGATGACGGTACACAAGTGATTGAGCGAGCTGTATCGAAGATCATATATTCTGAATTGCCAATCTTGCGGCAATCATACCAATATTATGTTCTACGTACTCGATTCCACTGTTTAGTCTTTCCAGAGTATCTGTTGAATCCATTGCCTGTATCTTGTATTTTTGCAGGGTGAGAAGTTCTGCATCTGACATACCTGTAGCGTATGACTGATGTTAGATTAGACTATATGAAGCTGATGTACACCCTGTGCGCAGCATCTATTTGGTTGGTTATTCCAGGTAAGATTGGCATATCTCGTTGAAGAATTATATTTGAAACAGAAGCTATGGTCAAGAAGTGAACTATCAGAGGTGAGAAGAGAATGATCTGTTTATGACCTGAAACTGTTTGGTACGCGGCAAAGGAGAGACGTTCAGGGAGCCCAGGGATAAATTCTTCATCATACTCTTCGAAAATTTCTTTCTCAGACCACAGCAGAGAGCCCTTGATGTTTGTTTGAAGCGGTTCATCCTCAGGCACCTAAATGGCAAAGTTGTGATGTCAGAAGACCAGGATAAAACCATCATTCCTACTTGCAAATCGCTCAAAGGAACTAAAATCTAAAATAGGACTGAACCCTCAGCTTCATTTGTAGGCTGTGTAAATTGCACATGGACTCTCTTAGCTTGGAAATTTTCATGCCCAATTCGATACCGTCGCAGGACTTGTCCATTATGGGAGAAACATCACCGCGAAAGTAGGGCTCCATCTGGATCAAAGAAGATTATGACCATCTAAAATAGAAGTGAAAGAAAAGAGAATGGTAGCTACATAAAACGGTAAATCGAATTTGGTATTTTTTTTTCCCCATAAGACTGCAGCGCAGCCTGGTTCCACTATAAGTTCTTTCAAGCCATGCCAAAATGATTCGGAACTAACACAAAATTCGACCCAACTATAAACTTCAACAAATAAAATTTCAGAATCCGCATATATAGGTATTACAGTTAAAATGGGAATGTGATATTTCGATAATAGAATGAGAACAAGAGCTTTGAAGGGATTATAGACGCAGTTCATAGAAGTTATAAGGTACTTGAAGTCGTTAGTAACATTATCGGGAATTATGTATAATATTATGTGGACATCACATTGAAAAAAATTCAAACTCAAGAACCGGAATGAGATTACCTGCAGAAGGTTCGTAATGTTCACACGGCATACACCTCTAATTGATACTAACGCTCCAAGCTCCAGCTTTTGAGCCTATACTAGAGGTAAATCATTGAGTAGAAAAGGTGAACCAAACAAGAACCATGCCATCGAATTTGTCAAAATATTTCACATCAAGGACAAAAACTTACACTTTCAATCTGGACCAAACAACCATATCTTACAGCGAAGGAAGACTTAGGAGAGCTTGATGCAACTGGATCAAGCACAAAGTGTACAAAAGAATTTTTCCTCCTATACAAGGCCTATCAAGTGAAGAATTAGAAACAGATCAGAAATATATTCTCACACAACTGCAACAAAAATGATGCTGCATGCCACATTGCCACTATTCAAGTTTTGCATTATCACTGTTGACTGACAGCAATACGTAGTTCTTGTGTTTCATGAACGATATGCCACAACCCCATTTCTACCTGTTTCGGCACTCCTTCACTAAATTTAAACGAAGGATATCGAGCTAAGACCTGATAAATCTAGCAATTTTGTATGATCTACGAGTAGAGAGTCGAACTACCTACTGTTAGGAAAAATAGGAAATTTGGCCAAATCATTTTTCTCTATTGCAATGAGAGGGATATACCCTAGATTACATGGGCCTGGGCTTTGCTATACCAGTGGGCCTAAAGCTATACAACATATACAATACTAATACTCTTAACACCCCCCTTCAAACTCAAGGTGGATCTGAAACATTGAGTTTGAGAACATGAAGTCTATGTTGTTCTCTAGTTTGAGCCTTGATGAAGAAATCCACCATTTGAAGTTCCGATGGAATATATTGGAGACAAATAGTTGACTGTTGGCAGTGAGAACGTGTGAATGATGCATCCACACCAATGTGCTTGGTCAGCTCATGTTTCACTGGATCATTTGCAATCTGAATAGCAGCGGTGCTGTCACAAAGAAGAGATGTAGGGACATCACATGACACACCAAGATCAGCCAACAACCAGCGAAGCCATACAATCTCAGAAGTGGTAGCAGCAAGGGCTCGAAGCTCAGCCTCAGCACTAGAGCGAGACACTGCTGTCTGTTTCTTAGACTTCCATGCTATGAGAGAAGTTCCAAGAAAAAGACAGTAGCCGGTGACTGAGCGACGATCAACAGGATCACTCGCCCAAGTGGAGTCAGAGTAAGCATGAAGCTGAAGCTGATTAGAGCGAGCATAGAACAACCGGCGAGATGCAGTCCCTCTCAAGTACCGAAGCACACGAAGTAAATGACTGTAGTGAACTGAGGTAGGAGCACTGACAAACTGACTAAGAATATGAACTGAATGAGCAATGTCAGGCCTGGTCACAGTGAGATACACAAGGCTACCGACAAGATGACGATAGCGGGAAGGATCCTCAAGAGGAGTGCCATCAGTAGGACGCAACTGCAAATGAAGCTCCATAGGTGTAGCAGCAATGCGTGTATCAGTAAGGCCTGAGCGTGATATCAAATCCTGAGTGTAGCGGTGCTGAGAAAGATAGTAACCGTCATCAGTGTGATTAACCTCAATTCCTAGAAAGTAACTGAGAGACCCTAGATCTGACATCTTGAATTGCTCACTCAATTTCTTCTTAACAAAGGCAATGTACTCCATATCATCTCCAGTGATTAACATGTCATCCACATATAATAGAAGCAACGTGCGACCACGCTTAGATGTGTGAATGAAAAGTGCAGGGTCATGCTCACTAGGAGAAAAGCCAGCAGCTCGAACCACAGAACTGAACCGCTCAAACCAGGCACGAGGGGCTTGCTTGAGCCCATAGAGAGCTTTTCTTAGACGACACACATGACCTGAGGGAACCTCAACACCTGGAGGTGGTTCCATATAAACTTCCTCATGTAGGTCACCATGAAGGAAGGCATTCTTCACATCCATTTGAGAAATTTTCCATGACCGAGCCGCGGCCACGGCTATCATAGTACGAACAGATGTCATATGAGCAACTGGAGCAAAGTTTCATCATAATCTCACCCATGAGCCTGCTGAAATCCTCTTGCAACAAGTCGAGCCTTGTAGCGTTCCACAGAGCCATCTGACTTGGTTTTTACCTTGTACACCCATTTGCAAGTGATGGGAACTGATTTAGGAGGTAATGGTACTAGATCCCATGTACCAGTACCCTCTAGGGCCGTAAGCTCCTCAGACATAGCAAGCTGCCACTCAGGTAACACAACTGCCTCTTGATAAGTACTAGGCTCATAAGCTGCTCCTGCACATAGACTCAAATATCTGTCTGGAATCTTAAGAACTGAACGATTACGAAGAGCATACCTCAGTGTCTGAGAGGACTCGTCAGTGCAAGGATCAGTAGTACTGGCCGGAGGAGCAGAAGTGACAGGAATAGAAGAGTGAGTATCAAACGAAACTCTAGGACGACGACTGTAATGAAAAGGAAGAGTATCTAAAAGAGGTGGAGCTGGCGAGGGAGAAGGTGGAGCTGGTGAAGGTGGTAAGGAAGAAGATGGAACATGTTGTGATGAAGGTTGATCTGATGGTAAGACAGGTGGTGACTGATCAGACATTGACTCATCTGACGAGAAGATAGGTGGAAGAGAAAGAAAAGAGGTGGACTCTATAGACGTTGGTGATGACGATCGAGTGGAAGAAGAATAGAAGAAAAGCCGATCCTCAACAAAAGTGACATCACGAGAAAAACGAATGGGACGAGCAGAAGGATCATAGCAACGATAACCCTTGTGTTCAAGACTGTACCCAAAAAAAACACACTCAACAGACTGTGAGGTCAACTTGGTACGCTCACGAGGTGCTAAAAGAACATAGCAGGTGCAACCAAAAACACGAAGATGGTCATACCTGGGAGGAGAACCAAACAGAAACTCACCAGGGCATTTGCCCTGAAGACGAGAGGAAGGCTGAAGATTGATGAGATATACAGCCGTTAGAACAGCTTCACCCCAAAAATGAGTGGGAATAAAAGAAGAGATCATGAGGGTACGAGCTGTTTCAATAATATGACGATGCTTACGCTCAGCAACACCATTCTGAGCATGGGCACCAGGACATGATAGTTGAGGAAGAGTACCCTCAGAAGAAATAAACTCACGAAAAGCTGTAGATAGATACTCACCCCCTGAGTCAAAACGAAAAGCACGAATAGCACTAGAAAACTGTGTATGAACCATACGAGCAAAAGCCTGATATATAGAAATCAATTGAGACCGATGCTTCATAAAATAGACCCAAGTATATCGAGAGTGATCATCAATAAATATGACATAATGTTTGTGACCACCCTTTGAAACAAAAGGAGAGGGACCCCATACATCAGAGTGCACTAGATCGAAAGGACGACTAGAATGAGTAGTGCTAGGAGAGTATGGGAGTTGTATCTGCTTCCCTAGCTTACAACCCTTACATTGAAAACTTGCATCTACATGAACACGACCCAAAACACCCTGCTGAACTAAGGTAGATAAACGAGAACCACAAAGATGACCTAAACGATGATGCCACTGTGCAAAAGAGAAAGCTGAGGTGGGTCTCGATGTCGAGGCAACAAAAGGTGTGGCAGATGAAGCAGAAGTTGAAGGAAGGTGTAAGGTGTCGAGAACGTAGAGGCTCGTAGATCCTCTACGGCGACGGCCAGTTCCAACGATCATCTTGCTCTGACGATCCTGCACATAGCAAGAGGTGTCATCAAAACCAATGAAATAGTGCATATCAGCCAGTTGACCAACAGACATAAGACTCATGGACAATTGTGGAACATAGGAGATAGCAGGGACAGAAAACTTGGAAGTGGACAGAGCACCCTGATGAGTAACAGAACAAGGTGTACCATCAGCAGTCTGAACGGAGGCTCCATCCTTCACTGGCTGGCAAGACACAAGCTGGGAGCGGTCAGATGTCACGTGAAAAGAAGCTCCTGAATCGAGTACCCAAGGCTGAGCTGCACCAGAAGAAAACTGAGAAACCGCAGACACAGATGCGCTCTTTGTTGGAGGCTCTGGCTCAGTGACCGCAGCTGTGGAGAACCTCCTAGTAGGTGCACGGCGCTGCTGCTGAAGAGGAAATTTCTTCCGGTACTCAGCCAACAACTCTGGGTGAAGAGCAAAACAACGATCAGATGTATGTCCAGACTTCTTGCAGTGAGAGCAAAACACATCTCCTGAAGAAGAGCCTCTCGAAGAAGAAACTCGCTGCTGAGAAGCAAGAACACTTGTATGTGTCACTAGTGGTGTGACAAGAGAACGGATACGTGTCTCCTCAGCAATAAGACTAGCAAGTGCCTCATGTAAGGTAGGAGGAGTAGGACGACCAAGCAGTTGGGTACGACTGATCTCAAACACCTGTCTGAGGCCCATCACAAACTGAAACATGAAAGTGCGAGCCTCATAATTCTCTTTGGCTGCACAAGACTCACATCCAGAGTGACTCTTTGGGGTCATGGAGACAAGCTGACTAATAATACGAGTGAAAGCTCCATAATACTCCTCTATAGACATGTCATCTTGTCGAAGGTTGTGAAGATTCTGCAGTAAGGAGAAGTGAAGGGCTCCACTAGGCTGAAGATATCGCTGCTCAAAATACTTCCATATCTCCTTAGCCGTGGTGTGGTGCTCAAGACTCATCCGAAGTGAAGGAGCGACATTGAGGTTCAATGCACCCATGACCTTAGCATCTGACCTTTTCCAAGCTTTCTTGGTGGCTTCATCCTCCTTTTCATCAGGAGGGTCATCAACTAGATGGTCATCAAGACCGGCAGCTCTCACAATTGTCCTAACCGAGAATGCCCATTCTCGATAATTTGAGCCATCAAGCTTAATATCAGTGATGAAAATAGAATTGTCCTTAGCCATTACAACAGCAAGCACACAGAATAATCTTCACAATTTCCAAATATCACTGCTCAAATTTTGTGGCAACCCCAAAGCCCCTATCCAAAACTCAAACCTCAGTTCACAAATCCAAATAGGATTCTTTTAAAGCAAAGCTAGCAGTCGTAGGGCCTCCTCAGTGCTCTCCTCTGCGGGTTCGGTACCGGCCGGAGAGGAGGCGGTGGCGAGCAGCCGAGGTGCGGCGACGGCGGGCCTTGGGGCGGCGACGACGAGCCTTGGGGCAGCGACAGCCACACGGCGGTGGCCGAGCTCAAGGGGAGGCGGCGCCGGGACGAAGAGGCGGAGGCGGCGGCACGAGGGCAGCCAAATGGGGGCGGCGGTGGCAGAAGGGCCACACGGCGGCGGCCGAGCTCGAGAGGAGGCAGCGCCGGGACGAAGAGGCGGACGAGGCCGAGGCTGGCGCTGCAGATGCGTCAGGCGGCAGCGACGATGGCCGGCGACTCGCCGGCGGTGAGGTAAGTGGAGCTAGGGTTAGGGATTTGGCAGCCGAAGCTCTGATACCATGTTAGGAAAAATAGGAAATTTGGCCAAATCATTTTTCTCTATTGTAATGAGAGGGATATACCCTAGATTACATGGGCCTGGGCTTTGCTATACCAGTGGGCCTAAAGCTATACAACATATACAATACTAATACTCTTAACACCTACTAGGAGGTAATAGGTCATTTATCATCATACAAGGCTAAAAGAGACCTTTTACTACATAATAAATAAGAAAATATATTGTTTAGGACTGTCATTAAAAGTGTGCTTGTTAAAAAGGTAAGCTAGTATTCGAAATCATCCTTCATCCTTCATCCTTCATCCTTCATCCTTGAAATTCAATTAGCTGGACATCGGAACGACTCTAATGTATGTGCGATTATATGTCACCTAAATATATAAAAAACACTAAAAGATGCAAAAAGAACAAAATGATGTAGGACAAGTGGTTATCTATTACTACTATACGTATTGGAGGTGGTGACAGCGGTGGTGGTGGCAGTGATTTATTCACTCCTTTGGTCTCCCTAAAATATCTCTAACAAAAGGTAAAAAAAAACACCTCCCAACAAATATGCCAGCTGGCACGAAACTTGGCCAAGCGCCGTGGCGGAGCCGACGACTTGAACGGGCCGAGCCTAAAGACAATGCTCGACGTCCTGGGGTACATTATGTTTTACCCCTAACAACATACGGGCATATTCAACAAGTTATCTGAAATTTAGGAGTTGCATCCAACCTTTATGAATTGGTAGTTTGGAGAGGAAATACAGTTAAACGTTTTAATTTGAAAAGAAAGTAGAATGCAATTTTGTAGCAAAAATATATGCTAGCATTCTTATGAGCAGTAGGATTATAAGAATTTTGGATTGGGAAGTTGATATGTTATTTTATTATGAAGGACGTACACGTGTAACATCTTTTGTGATGACACAAACTTCATCAATGGGCAGCCGTGGTTAAAAATATCTCTTCACTCCAATATTCCTGTGCACCAAGCCTCGGGGTGCACTGGATCCTACGCTTGGCGCACACCTCTAAAGTTTGTACCATGCGACAAAATTTTAGATCCAAACTCGGTCTACACATCGAGAAACATCCTAATTTATTCACATCTTAATTTAAATTAGATATTATGTGATTTGTCTTTTCCGATTCTTAGTGTGTGGATCGAATTGGATTTGGAATGTTGTTGTACATTATGTGTCAATGTCGTAAAACATATTCATAATTTTTCACGAACTTTAGATGTGTGCACGCGATACATTCTCGAGAGCTCTTACATAATAAGTCTACACATGTAGATTGAACAATATTTTTTATGTGGCTGGATAGTTGGATTATATCAGCTGACAAAAAGAAAATGAAAACATACTAAGATAGCAAAATAGTATGAAGTAATGGATCAAGCCAATGGTAATTACCTCTTCTAGCAATGCTAGATACCTTGCTTCATACAAGTGTAGAGTCTTGCACTCAGATGGAATCAACACCTATAATATTTTCATTATCTTAGCACCATCCTATTAATTTCATCGACAATATAAAATACCTATTGTAAGCTTGATGTCGAATAACTGATCGAAGTAACAATTTTCATTAAAATTTGTAAAAACTCTGCAAACTTCGCCGAGCATAAATACTGAAGCAAACTCATTGATTAGAAAATTGCAGATTCAAATGTGTAATTCCAAAATTAATTCCTGAAGTTGGCTAAAAGGAAAATGAAACCTCTTTGGTTGTTGCAAATGGTAGCATGCAGCTAGAGGCAAATCAAACCATCGCAATGCGATAAAAGTCATCAACAATTCACACGGGCAAAAATCAAGATTCATAGCACTGCTACAACTTGCAAATGCTGATAACTACAACAATCACCTAATAGTAGCCCCCGTTAATATGCTCCTGCAAGAAACAATTCTCGCTATAGGAAGCCCATCTAGCACACTGGAATCACTATACACAAGGTATCAACAGACCCAAGCTTCCCATCAACTCCTGCCATTGAGCCCCAGAATCTCAACTTTTGCTGATTTCAACTGATTTGGTCTATTCAACCCAATAAGAGATCATTGAACACCTCATCTCAATTATCCTATATTTTCTTTTCTTTTCTTTTTGCAAGGCCCAAAGGCGGAGCCAATAGGGGGCGGGCATGGGTTCAAAATCAATCTAATGTTTTCTAGATATTTAATATTGATTACATGCTAAATACACAGTACTCAAGCCCAAAAAATGGAGTACACGTCCAGAATACTAGATTGATAGCTGGGGGAGGCAATCAAAATATTAGTCTTGTTTTATCACTGGCACTAAGGTACGTGAAAGGCATGCAGCCAATCTAGAATCGTTTCATATGCTATAGTTTGCTAGTCGTGCCGACTCGATGACGCTGCGCCGGCCGGCGCCGCGCTCCATTGCCGCACCGGATCACCGCAAGTCCGCAGCATGCCACCGCACGGGCTAATCCTTAATCAAGACACACTACCATTACCGTAAGTACTAGACTGCTATATTTGCCTAGTTAGTAGTTACATGTGCTCAGATCAGAGAAATACAGATCTAATTCCTCTTTTGTTTTAATTTAACTATATTTCCTTAGTTCAAAAATGAAGAGGAAGAAACCAATAGATTGCTTTTCAAGTCAAATGCCTCAAGCTTCAATCCTATTGATGAAAATTCAGATCCAATCGTAGAGCTAAGTTTAAACCGATAGAAATGTAGCTTTGTCTTGTTGTCAAACATATGTCGTTGTGCTTGGTTTGCCATTCTATATTTAAGATAATTTATAGATATGTAACATTATTGCCGAGTATATATTACTATGCTATGTTACTTGAGACTTATTTCTTTGTTGTCTCTTTGCCTCTCGTGTCCAAATCCTGGCTCCGCCACCGGCGAGGTCTGAGTTATCCTATCTAACGGAACGAATCCTAGTTCTAAATCTTCTGATTCGAATCCTCCTCGACCAATCAACAAAGCAATCTTTGCCAAGAACCAAACCAATTCCACACATTCCAGTCGAGCGCTGGGTCGATTATAAACTGTGGTCTCGCTAAGCTTTATCATCGGATTCCCTCTAACACTGGGGAGCAGGAGTACTACCTCAGCCAAATCATTACAAAGGAGGCTCCGTTTTTCTCCTGATGTTCAGAAACCTTACCTCTGCGGGCTGGAACGGGAGGAGGGGGAACTCGAGCGGCGGCGCCGAGGACGAGCAGCGGGCCGCGCGGAGCCGGCGCCGGCGCGTCGGGCGCGCGAGGAGGGAAGGGACGAGCCTAGGGTTTGGATCTTTGGGGTTCAGAGCCGACGGGGAGAGGAGGCGGAGAAGGGTGGAGGCGGCCATGGATTGGCCGCGGCGGCAGTGAGGAGTGGTAGGAGTGACGCGTGGGGCGTGGGTGGTTTTAGCGGTTGCCAATGGCGGGAGCTGGGAGATAATGCTGATGGTCAAATTTCCAAACAAAATATTTAAATATTCTTTTCCTGGAGCATAGAAATTGGGCACGAATAATTCAATTGTCACGGAAAAATGGGACGTGAGCCTGAATCGTATGTTGAAGGTACACAGATGACTCCAACCAAATAAAATTTTAGGGCTATTTTGTACGAATTAGCAGTCGTAACCTTAACTGTTGCGTTAAGTACGGAAGATGAGACAAGTGCTTGGATTCATGGTGGTGCGATGTACTGTCCTAGCGTGCGGTCGTGTGGTATATATATGTTGCTCAAATCTAATGTTCTGTAAAAGGATTATATTAGCAGTGAGATTATATATATTAATACATTTTGGATGAAGACAACGTTTTGTGGAAGGATCATATTAGAGACTTTTAGAAAGGGAGTGTACTGACGAGAGAAGTGAAACATAATTTGTCCTAAGCTGTTAGGGTCAGAAAGCACAGGAAAAATGAGGGTCTTTGTCAAGTTGTCGGACCCTACCATAAAAATGGTAATTCCACCTATAAATAAAGTCTGCTAGTAAGTAGCCCGCCTCGTTTATGCAGTTAATTTTTTTGTCCACCCTGTGAGAAGAATTCACCAAAAAATATATGTTCATTATCAATCCATGTTAAAGTGCATTACAGCAAATTGAAAAAAAGAAAAGTATGGTTTGTCATTCCACCGTGGTACAATTTTACTGCTTATTGTTTTCATGACAGCTTACCTAGCTTATCCCATTCTCTTTCTGTCGGGCTTTTGTTGTGCCATAGCATAACTGGCCATATCATAAGTGGCCTGCTCCTCTTTAAGTTTAAGGTTTTTTATTTTTATCTTTACTAATTTTATTTTATTTTACTATTTTATAAACACAAGTTGGTGGTGATAATGATGATATATCATCCTAAACCTAGTCTTTCTTTTACCATTTTTGCACGCCGACGCGTAGGCCAACGCAGCATCACTCTTGTTTGTTGCGAACAGCGAGGCCAACAAACCCCAATGCCTCCTCTTCTTTTCTCTTCCTGCGTCATCCTTCAATGCCTTTGGCTCTACCTACCTCCTCAAACTCAAGTCCTCATCTCCTCCGTTGCCATGGTTTTTCTAAGCATATCTATACCCACTAATGGTTTAGATATTTACATTGTGTCAAAAATTCTAAACATTGTAGTACTAAATCTATATTGACATATGCCGTTTGGAAGAAACAAAAAAGAGAAATATCAGGAATTATATATTCACATATATTTGGTACAATTTGTTCTTTTTTGTATGTGCCACATACCGTCGGTTTTTATTCCGATTTTTGTGTGTACCACTACAATCTGAATTTTTTTGTTACGATTCCTATGTTATAAAATCTTATCCAAAGTTAATGCACCTACACTCATGCTTAGCTGAAACTTTCCCGTTGTGCCATGGTTTTTCTAAGCATGCCCATTAACAGTTTGGATATTTTTTGGAAAAAAATTCATAGTCATATGTGGTGTCATTTGGGAGAAAGAAAAAAAGAGAAATATCACAAATTATATATTTACATATGTTTGGTCCAATTTATTCTTTTTTATATGCTACGTATCATCGATTTTATTCTGAATTTTTTATGTACCACAATATTATGATGTATTACGGTCATGATTTTTTGAGGTTTTTTTGTTACAATTCCTATGCCACAAAATCATAAATTAGTAGGCGTACCTACACCATACTTAGCTGAAACTTTCCACCGTGCCATCGCCCAGAGGCCCTACCCTCGACCGCATCCGCTCCCTAGACCTTTGATGCAATGAACTTTATGAAAACCAACTACATTTTTCATATTTGCTCCTAATAAAAAATAGAGTTAGATTCGCCTCTCGACCAACCATAAAAAGTTATTACTACCTTCCTTTTTGTTTATTTGTTGTTGCATGGTCTATAGTATACAATTTGACAACTAATTTTCCTTTTTTATATGTTACTATCACTGTTTCAAAATACACGACTTTGTAGAAAATGTGCTGTCATTTTTTTATTTTTGACCACTAATTAATAAGATACTATTTGCAATGGCTAGATAGAAATGTACCATTAAATTTATTATAAAAATAGTTTTATAAGTTAATATTTTATAATATTTTGTTTGCAAATTCATATAAAAAGCAACGGTCAAAATTTCTCATTAAAGACAATGCAAAATTAGAAACGTCATCGGAGATAACATAAATTATTAAATATATGATGAAATAAAGATACTTTTCATGATAGATCTATAGCATTAGCAGAAGACAATGTAAATACTTTCGTGTATATACATGCTAAAATGGAACCTAAAAAGGAAAACATGGTACTTTATAACACAAGACAAGGTTTTTCTACTAATTAGCTTAATCATCCCTGCTCTAAACTGAGCTAATTAGTACAAGCTCGCAATCTGCGGGCTACAGAAGACGAGCACCTCTTCGAGGTCGGCCTTGGGCTCGTCGCCGAACAGGCTCTCCTTCCCGTCCTCCCTCCTCGCGTACGACAACCCGAGCCGCGACCGCGCCAGGCGGAGGTCGCCGACGCCGACGCTTGCGTCAGGCCCCGTGAACACCCCCATGACAGCGGTGAGCGGCGGGCCGATGAGCAGCCCGTCGGCGCCGAACTGCGGCCCGCCCCGCGCGTAGTCGAACAGCGCCGCGCCGCTCCCGCCCACCTTGGGCAGCACCACGGGACGGGTGTCGTCGGCGCCCTCCGGCGCCGGCGGCCAGTAGAAGAGGAAGGCGTCGAACGTGTCGTAGTAGTCGTCCGTGCTGCGGTACCCCTCCGGGCTGAACCCGCCGAACTTGACAGAGCCGCCGGCGCCGTCGCCGGCCGTGTAGCCGACGATGACGCAGGGCCCCTTGAAGTCACACCGTCGGTGGAAGTCCGTCGCTGTGAAGCCGTCCACGGTGGCCCTGTAGCAGCACCTGAGCTCGCGGCCTCTGAGGTGCGTGCTGGCCACGAGCGATATGGGGAACGGCGGTTCGACGGCGTGGTACTCGAACTGCTGCTGCGGCGGCGGCGTCTCGGCTTCTCTCGCCCTCCTGCCTCTGCCCCAGTTGAAGAGGCTGCGTGGAGTGACGAAGCTCGGTCTGCTCGGAGCCATCACCCTACCGCTCGCCATGAACGCCATGCTAGCTGATCGATCGCTTGCTCGAGTGATGGAGGAGATGAACGGAGGACGGTGATCAACTGAATTTTCGTGGGCACAGTCTCCTTATCCGTTGTGTGGCGATTGACAAGAGGACAATGCCACGCGTAACGAGGCCAATTGGCTGTGGCTATCTCGGCTATGCTATCTGGCTTCTGGGTCCCAAGAACTCAAACTTGCGTACACGGCTCATGTCATAGCTAGCTAGCCTTAGCATCTTGGCCAGGGGTTATTGCAACTGCAAAAACGTTTTGTTCGGATTCCCCACAAGCATATGAATATGCATGATGTCCTCCACTCAGCCACTTTTACCGTGCATACCAAGAAATATGGACCATCCATATCAAAAGATCTAATCTATACAAGTAATTATATGAGTAGTATATATCATCTAATCTAAGTAGTATGAGGTAGCATATAGAAATTGGAAAGCTCTAAATTTTCGGATCTAAGGCAACCCGATGCATTCTTCTCCCATTCCTGATCGAGCACCGGCTGCACTTGGGTGTCCGGCCATGGGGCGACGGAGGTGGCGACCCGCGGAATCCGAGCGGGCGCATCCAGCGAGGCGGCGACCCACGGCGCCCGAGCTGGCGAACGACCCACGGCGAGGCGGCGAGCGACGGAGTCCGAGCGGGCGGATCTGTCTGGCTGGCGGCGCTAGGGGCGCGGGAGCCGCAGCCGCGCCTCGGTGTCGCCGGCGCCGTCCTGTCCCCGCTTGCGACAGGGTGCGGGTCGGGATTATGCAGGCAGATTGCGGCAGCGGTGCTAGCGCATGCAGGACGCACTCCTCGTCCCCAACCCTGACCCCAGCTCCGGTGCTGGCGGCGTCCACTCCAAGCTCGTTCGGTCACCGTCGCAGGTTTGCACTTCATTTTTTTAACTATCGCACCGTGATAATTAGTTTCTGTTTTTTTCTCCTATTAGTTTCACAACATCATTGCACACCTCAAACACAATAAAGAATGAGATTAGTCAAACTATAAAACTTAAAGTGTACTGAAAATTTTATGTTAGCTGAGTCTCAATGCCTAAATGGAATGCTGTTTAATTAAATTATTGTTGTTGGCTTGCAAATGCAGGGTATATGTATGGTACTGTACTATTTTTACCGCCGTTTGTCGAAGAAGATTAAGTATTTGCACTTATACTCGTTGACCTGTTACAACTTTATTGCTAGACTGCAAATGCAATTCTAGTTTGTAACGTACCAGGAGTGGCTCATATGAATATGATGCGACAAAACCCAGTCCAAGTTTCTATGTCCACTGCTTGGCTGCTAGCATTGAACTGCATGTGTTTATGGGCGCGTTCAAATTTACCAAATTTAGGCATGGCACATAAGGTGATGGATTGATAGAACCAACCAAACCGTGGAACACTTCTGTATGTATATTGTTATAACACAACTATTTTCTAAACTATAAATCTAATCATTTGAAAAAAAAACCTCCTCACTTGAATTTTACGTCATCTTTACTGTCTCTTCTTGAGGCCTCCAGGAATCATATTCAGCGGAGATTTGACTAGATCAGTCGGCAATTTTAATCTGCTTGTCAACTTACAGACTATAAGATATGCTGCAAGAACATATAGCTTGATAGTAGTAGTTATATTATAAAAGCCAAATGTGATAGCTTTATATTGTGTACTATACCTATCTTCTTGTTGTGGTATATTAATATGAATCGGCCAAGATGAGACTTTATAATCAGGCCAATTCCTATTCTTTGATCCATCCAGTTGTGATAATAGCATTACATGTGCTTTTATCCCTTTGAGCTATCAAGTCGATAGCAAATATTTATCATAAGACTTACATAGTGTAGTAATTATTTGACATCGGTCCTAATAGTCAAGTTATGAAGTAATTAATAGTAAATTAATAAACTCACCACATGATTTAGTTCTATGCGTTCTCTATGTTCAATTCCCTTAAGCGAGTCAAGAATTTATATTTGGCGTTTGTTCATGTTGATAACAGCTAAATACCAATGCGTATCCTTTATATTGATGGGAAGGAAAATCTGCATACAAATTTATTAGCTTTCTAGGATATGTAAATGGCTTGCCTAGAGTACCGAGACTTACCATGTCATGTTCCTAGTCTTGTACCATGTTTTCCCATCCCTGCCTCATAGTTTAAATTTGCAATCTCTCCATCTCTTTTTAGTATGGCGGTATTCACGGACCTCTCAAGATATACTGATCCATCCTTCCTTTTGTAAGAGGGGTACTTGTACTGTAGGCATTGTATTATGGTGTCCATGAGCTAAATTAAAATAGAAGAAATTTTTTTATCATTCCTTAGCAATAGTACTTTGTTTTTCAAGGAAGAATTTACTTGGTCTCTTAACCATATGTCTTTGATTTCAGTCAAGTTGGGATCTGTCAAGCATCTAAGATGTGCTTGTAGGACCACAAAATCGTCAATATGAACCAGTGGCTTGGTGAGTGGCCAGGTGTTAACGTAGTCGATGACCTCCTCCTGTACCTTATCCTCAAGTGTACTCTTGGGTTGCGAAGTAGTGTGGAGTTGATTGTAGTACACAAGATCTTTATTCTTCTGAAATGAAGAAGTCGTTTTTCTCCGCCTTGCTGATTGATGACTCTTTATCCTCCTGCAACTATTTCCGCTCTTTCTGACTTTGCATCTTAGCACTCTATAGTATGAAGGAAGGTGTAGCAGTATGGAAAAATTTATTGTAACTCGAACTACATTATTGTTAGTACTTCCCTCAAATTCATTGGCCAAGTCCCAGGATATTTCGTTAGTCCGATGGTAGTCTTGGGAATTATTTTCCTTCTTCTTTGTGAAATCCTTATATTCGATTGTGTAGTAAGTAGTTGCAGTGACCCACATACTACCCTCTTGGATAATATGCCGGTTTTTGATATATTTTAGACAAAGTGCCTTCTCATCCACAATATATCGTACATAGTAGCACATCAGAAACATTGCAGCGGTCCATATATTATAAACTTAATTTACAAACTTGAAAAACAAATCCAAAGTCTTACAAACTTGTTCCCAAAAGTACATGGAATTTAAAACCGTTATCACTTGGTTACAGCAAAGACTTAACTACAACTCTTCACTTACACGACCTACTTTTCTACTCGGTGGCATTCTCGTCTCGGTACCCGACGTAGTAGTCGATGCCCTCGTCTTCCTTCGATGGTATCTGCTCTTCAGGGATTTCCTCTTCGACTTTGACGTACACCACCTCCATCTCCGCCGTTGGCTCACAGTCTAATCAAAGGAATTAGAGTAAAGGGATGAGTACAAAAGGTACTCAACAAGTCCAGGAATAGCAAAGATGTGTTTGATGCACTATCTACTGAGAACAGCAATGCTTCCCAAAAGCAATGCAATTTTGTAAGGTAAGAGAGTCAAGTTTTAATTTAAGAGACTATGATCTCATGCCTTACAGGCTGCTAAGATCCCCGATGGATTCCTTTCCTGTCGCGTTCGCAGTTCCAACCAGGAACATGGAGTGACTAAGCCACACTTCTTTACACTCTGCAGAGGTGCGTAACTATACCCACAAACGACCAATAGTCGTGGCGTTCACGTCGTCACATGCACAACCAGACTGTAAGATCACAGAGCCATTTCACCGCCCGCTCAGTCATACCCCGCGTCGTAGTCCCGCACAACAGGCCAGGCACTACCGATCTCACGTTGATACTACAGATCCAACGCATCGTGGTTAGCCAACGGCTAACACCACCTTCCCAACAGTTTATATTCCAGATCCAACTATTGAGGTCTTCCTTTCCCGGGGGAGTATGACCTATGGCAAAGGTATTTTGGCTCAGCCCCACCCATACAAGGTATGTGGTATGCGCGATCACTACGGCGCTTAAGCACAATCGATCATTGCTTTAACCTTATATGAACAAACCCATGTGATGAAATCCACCTTCCAATGTGCCCTGGCACCTTTTCAGGACTTCACCACCCACCATGATCACGCCCAAAAACTGGTGATCAAATAAAACAACAATTGATTCATTTTTAGAAAATAGATTTTCATTTTGTGCATGTTATAGATGAGAAGAAAATTTTGTAAAACATTCTCAACGGATATGAACAAGAAACTGGACTTGCCTGGTAATGGATAGGTAGTGGAGTTTGACTGGTCTGCTGGCTGAACTCCGGTTTCTGAAGAAAGAAAAACAATATAGTCCGATAAGGACTAATCTGAGAGATTCCAATATGAATGAAATGACATGGCATCGTATGCACGCGATGATGCATGTATCAAGATTATTATTAATGAATCCAAACTTAAATCTTTTGGACACTCCTTTAAAGATTTAGAACTTCTTAAGGGATTAATTCAATCTTTAGATATTTTTAACTCTCATGTTAATCTTTCGTATGATAGCATTAATCAATTTAATCTTGGTTTTACTTTACTTAAAATTTAATATTTCTAATAAGTCTATTTCCATTGACTTAAGAAATTAAAGCTCTTAAGAATGTAACTTAGGGCTTAACCTTCTTAGTGAAGAGTTAATATGTTCTATCAAATTTTAGATAAGCTTAATTTTCTTTGTAGAATTTATTTTATCTTAAGGAAATTGTTCTAAATTTTTAATTTGTTTTTCTGAAGGTATATAACCATATAACCATAATTTATAATCAAAGAATTCACTTAAAAGAAAAGGGTTTCTTTTTATTTTTATTTCTTTTTCTTTTCTCCCGGCCGACCTTTATTCCATCCGAGCAGTTCGTTCGGCCCAATTAGCCTGCTCGGCTTCTACCCTACTTCCTCTATTCTCTCTCTCTCTCATTCCGCTGCCCCTGACTGGTTCCTTCGTGCTCCCTTTGCGCTGCCGCCACGGCTCTCGGCCGCCGTCGCTTGGTCCTCTGGGATCGAGCTCCTCCCGAGCACATCTCCACCGCCGCGGCGTCCTGCCTCGGGCTCGGACTCACGCCTCCCTTGGCCCGCCTTGACGTGGATGTCGCCGCCTGTATAGTCTCCTTCCGTGCCCGTTGCCTTGGTGGATGGCCACTGACGCCTAGCGCCTTGTCTCGACATGCTGTCACCGACTTCCCGTTGGGGACGTCGCTGCTCCCCCACTCGGCACCGCCGCCGGACGGTAGCGGGTTTGATCGCCGCTACAACCACGCTGATGCTGCCTCCAGGTAAGTGCTCCACTCCCCTTCCCTTAACTCCTTACCTCTAATCTATTCCTTAATCCTAGGGTTCTTCCGTGATTGCTTAAACCAAATAGAATTGGGATGTCTATTTTGTGATTGAGTCTGGTAATGCTTAATTGCAGGAAGAACAGATGGTGCCTTGATTCTTAGGCCTTTCCTGTTGCCCAGATGCACATATATGTATATGAAAACAATTTGTTTTACTGAAAGAACAAATATATATACTTTTGATCCTGACCTCTTTCCATTTTCAACATAAGCATATGCACATCAGTTTTCTTTAATTGTAAATACAGATACTTCACTTGATTTTAGCTATTACTTGCTTCTTCTATTTTGCATATATCAAGTTCAGTCTAAAAACTAAAAAGAGCAAATACACTACTCATGTTGCCTTGTTGTTGTCTTGATTCATTGTGATGATGTTCTCTCTGAGAGAATTTGAGAAATGGTATAAGAACAGATTACTGCACTTGATTTTAGTTGTTCTCTGTTTCTTCCTTTTTGCATAAATCCAAATCTGTTTATTAACTGGGAAGGACATATACTTGCTTGATTTAGCATTTCAAAGTTGAAATGAGAACAGATACTATGATAAGTTGCCTATTCGTTGCCTTAATTATTATGATGATTTCTCTGAGAAATTGAGAAAGGTTTGAAAATAGAAAATCTGATAAGAACAGATTGGCTAAACATGCTGCCTTAAGGAAAACCTAATGATGAACTCTAATCTGAAGGTCCCTATACTCATGCTAAAATTTTTATGCATGTGTACTTGGGTTTGTGTGCTTCCAAAGATTCTTACCTTGTCTCAACCTGGACAATGGTAAGCTGGCTCCTTCGGTTTGCTGGGTTTGCTCCTAAGCTTGCTGAGGGTCTTCTCTCCTTCTTCTCCCTCTAATGTCTTGGTGACCTTCCCTTCTTAAGCGCACCTTGTTGTTCTTGTTCTTTAGGGCGTCTCCTGGAGCTTGTTGCCTTGTTGCTCTAAGCTGGCTTGGTGGTGACTACTACTACTGATATGAAGTTACTTCCCTGGCTGCCTTATTCTATTTCTACTGGTTCAATCAAGCTCTCGAGTGAAAAAGAGCTGCCACCTCCTGCTTGTTTGCTACGAGCTGTTGATTTCTTTTGGGATCAACTTGCAGGCTAACCTGCCTTGAGCTATATATCCTGCTGTTGGATAACTCATTCGGTGGATAATCTTTATCTTCAAATTTTTTTGATTTATCTCCCTACTGATTTTGTAAAATAATTCTTTTCAAAACAAAAACATGGAGGCAATGTTGTATAGGATAAATAAAGTATTTTGCTACTTCTCACCTCTTTTATCCATATACATGTATATGTGTAGATTTGCCCAATGAGGGTCTTAGCCATATGGCCCTCGGACATTTTTGAAAACCAAATTGTTTTCTAAAATCTATTTTCAAAACTAAAAACTATTTAGATTCACTCGGCACTAATTTGCCCCGCAACTAAACCTGCGGATGTTGACGGAACTGTGCCGGTGAGACCGCATATATTTCAAAACCTCATTTCCGAAAACCTTTGCCTCCTACAGCAACGGCATAATTCCAATGGTCTCGAGTGCACATACTCGACGACCTCGGATGCCGCCAACATTTTTGAAAACTTCCCCCCTCCGACTCTCGATGTTCTTCTACAGCTCAAGACTCAAAGATTATGTTTATATATTTGTATAGGTAGACATTTCATCATGTAATTTTTATTTTCTTCTTCTTTTCTTAATTTTGTACCCATCAATTATTGTACCAAGATAATTGTATCACATGTTTAATCTAATAAAGTTGCAATGTTAATTGTATTTGAATGTGTATAGGTGATGAATGCCATGATCACACGTATGATGCCAATGCACAACAAATTCCCCTCTCAACCTAACTCTCGACGTTCCTCGGTAGAATCAGGTCAACTAGGGTTCTCACAGTAGGCTCGTCATAGTCAAATACTCCAAATTGGTAGTCCTGTGGAGATGCATGTCAATATATATTGTAGAACGAGTAATGCAATGCATTACTAGGATTAGCGAGGCTCACCCTGAAATCAGATATGTGATCTATCAACGTGCACTCATATTTTTTACACAATCGTGCATTTCTATTGTCTCCCACTTTGATTTGACAACCTCGGATCGACTCTTTGCATTGTCTCGTAGAATCGTTGATAGATTGTCTAAGTTGCTCCGATGAATTCGGTATAGCAGGGTCTTCATGACCTTTATTGTAGGAAGAACAAGTTGATCAATGGTTTGTATTATGAGGAACTATAGTATGCAGCAAAATTAACTAACCTGTAAATTTGTTTTAGCATCTTTGTGTATATCAAACGAAAGTGAAAGCCACCTAGCCAGTTTCCAAGGCTCCATCAGTTCCACAAGAAGCTAATGTAGATGATAACATTTTTAAATTATTAGTGCAGCAAAAGTAGGAAGTAGCATCATAGTAATGAATATTTTTACCTCTCCACTTTCACGAACATGTTTCTCTAAAATATTGTGGATCTCTCGCGCCTTCTCCTCGTTCCAGTATTGGATGAGTGGTCGCCCATCATAGTGTATGGTTGCGTCAAGTCTGTCCACCCGAAGCTTCTCCCTGAACCAAACCTGCAACTTGTAGTATAACTTCAATTAAACAATTTAAGCTGTATCTATAACCACGTGAACAATAGTCCGATGTAACCTGTAATAGTGGGAGATTGCCCTCAAGATTTGCTTGTCTCGAGATGTACATTTTGATGCTGCTGATTAGATGATCTAGTGTCACCCTTGCCTAGTTTGTCACCCTCATTGTTTCCATGTTGACGATAATTCCCAAAACTCTAAGCTGACGTATCATTGTGTAGTTGGGCAAAAGAGACAACCTATTGTGTACATCACGAAAGGCCTAATAAAATGTAACCCAGAGCTTTCTTTTTTTCCTATTTTTTCTAGTAGGCTCTTGAAATTCATTCTCATGTCATTATTTGCCTTTAGCTCCTCAAACAAGCCAGCTACTTTATGTATTGGAGATGGAACAAATTTCTCTCTCTTTGTCGGCAGACCAAAAAGGTGCTCTACATCTGCCATTGTGATCTTCAACGGTGATCCTTGGATGAGGAAGGAATCACATGCCAAGTTGTACTAACCAGCCATCTGCACATGGTTCGGTGTAAAGTGACTGGAGGCATCTTCAGTAGATCTCCTAGTCCCGTCAGCTTTATGAGGTCTTGTTGGTCATGAGTTAACTCATGAATCACTTTCACATATGCATTCATTGGACATGCTTGAGTATCCTACCCACATTGAGAAGTGAGACAATGCAATAATTCAGAAAAAATATTATATATAAAACCAGTACAACTTAATTCTGAAAGTTAACATAATTCGGACTGCATCTTCTTTTTTGTAGCTGCCCCCTTGTGTGCTGTTTTCTTTAGATCCTGTGCTGCAAACTTCTTGGAGGGTGATGGAGTAAAATATACAAAAACAGAGCACAATAAATAAGTAAAATATAATAGGTATGATTTTTAGTTCATGTGCAAGGAAGAATAATATATCAGGTATGATTAATTTGCTCGGAAGCCTCAGAAGCACCGCTTCCTATTTTTTAGCTATGCATCACACGCCTCATGTGGATCTAGCTTTCAATAGCGTAGAATGCATTGTGAGAGATGTTGAAGGGTGTTGGTTGCTCCGTTATATGCATGCTAATGGGGCAAGTATGTTTCTCAGCGTGGTTCACCTTGATATTTTTGTGGTCTATATCATGCGAGTTATAGCAGTCCTAGGGAATTTGTTTGGTGACAGCTTTTATAGGATACATATCACCTTGGGGTCAGATGAACTACTTGCTATTTACCATATAGTTTGAACTGTTAGCCTTTACATAGACTAGGAGCAAGTGCATTGGTTGTTTGATGATGCTTGTGAACAGTCTAAACAACATACTCTAAGCGGCATGCAAAATTTCTTATAAGAGGCAATTTTACTAACCTGTTCGTGTGTTGGTTCAGGATACGACGGAGTCTGATTGTGTATATGAGGTAGCTCTACCTACCACCATCTTCTCCAATGCCTTGCTCCCCATCTTTTCTTTGATCCTGCAAGGAATGGTAGAATCACAATGGCAGCCAAGGAGAGGACGTGTTGAAGACGAGATAGAATTAGCCTACAATCTATCAGTTATTTGTTTGATATATGTTTATTTAATATATGTACGTATATATAGGCCAAGAGAAAAGGAATCTAATGTTGATACGTACATGTATCTTATCTTAATTTTTAAACGTGCATGATCTTGTTTGTTTGAACGTGCATGTCATCTTTTTTTAATATGTGCTTCGCCAGTTCGCCCCTGTCTCCATTGCTTCCAATATTAAATGTGCATGTGTTTTTTCAGTTTATATAAATGTGTGGGAACTAACCGGGTGCATGTGTGTCATTAGGCTCCGTTTTAAAAAAGGGAAAACTCTTATCAAAGTATAGGAGTACAAGTTTATTTACAACTGGCTCATAGACAGAGGAAGAAGATCAGATGAAACTCGTCCGCTTTAGTGTGAAAATCATGCTTGCGTGGCCAATTAGAAAATACGTGCAGAGGCCAGATGCTAGGCCAAGTTTCATCACCTTTCATCACCTCTTACCTCATTAATTGAGAAGCAGCAAAAGAAAAGCCACATCTATCATAAAAAAAATTACACACCTTAATACCAACACAAAACTGACAAATGTTTCATTCCATCATCTCCTTAACAACCACCAGACAAATTGCAACCAACAATGTTCGCCTGATCATGATTTTTGCAGATAACAAGAGCATTGCACATAAAACTAGGAAGCTAATCTTTTAGTTCCCACTAGTAATTGTGTACGTGCAACACACGTCTTAACTAACATAATTTTAAACGTTAAAAATATATTCTAACATTTACAAATATAGTTTTCTATTTGTACATGCATTCTACCGAAAATGATGTTTAAGTGGCTACAAGAACTTACGATAAAGATGGTACAGAAATAAAGTAGATATCATTGTTCCTATGAAATTGTAAAGAATGATGAATATGTATTGCCAAAAAAATAACATCAAATATAACCAATGACACAATACAAATGCTTCTCGCTCAATCTATTTTTCGGATCGCGGATTGTCCTGAACTGCAGTGGCGAGGAGGACACGCTGTTGATGTTGAGATCGGCGAGCAGCACGTCAATCTCGTTGACGTGGCGCAGCTTCCGCTAGCGCGTGAGCTGCTTCGGCTAGCGGTGGTGGTGGGGTCATGCAAGGAGGAAGAGATTGCTGGCGGCGGCGGCATCGCGCCCTCCGCGACGTGGCCGCGTTGTGCAAGGTGGAGGCCCGCATGGGGGAGGCCGGTGTGGAGGAGGACGCGGTAGATATCGTCGGGTGGTAAGGTGGACGGTCGCGGCAGGGTGGCGCTTGGCGGTGGCAGGTGCCGACAGCGGGAGGAAATGGGGCGGCGGTGGTGCAGAAAGGGGTGGCAGCGGGAGGAGATGGTCTCGCCCCTGTGTTCTGGCGTCGCGCATCCTGCACGCCTTTGCCGCTGTCGGGCCTCGTCGGCTTCTTATCGGTAACCATGTCAATTATAGAGTGAAAGAGACAGTGATGCACGAGCGATGCGCTGGGAGGGTGGCGAGAGGAGCGTGGGATCAAGGAAGGCGGCACGGCCTGGATCAGCGTAGGGCGGGATTATTGCTTCATCGGATGGTATGGCCAGATCATCTATACTGCATTACGTCGAAGGAGACAACGGCAGTGGCGCACGGACACGACCAGAGGGTGGCATGGGCGGCGGCGGCCACGCGTGGTGCATTCGGGAGAGAGGGTGCTAAAGGGTATAGCAGTGGCAATGGTGGATAATTGCTATCAACTTTAAGTAAGGGCAATGGTGGGTAATTACTTTCAACTTTAAGTGAATAGCATGGTGGGTAATTTTTAAGTGGCAGATCATCAAAGTAATATTAGCCATTGGATGATCATGATTGAACGGTGTAAATTGAGTCGGAGATAAGAGGGAAAAACTCTCCCTTTTATAAGGTAGTATAGATGAAATGATATAGCTCTTTGCCATTGAATCTGGAGATAGGATGGTGAGCACTTCGCTAGAACAATGTCCCTTCTGGAGGCTGCACTAACTTGCGGTTCTGCAGGGCTGCCATATCTTTCTTAAGCTGGGTTAAGACATGTCAATCTTAAATCTATCTTCTTCGGGTCAACCTATATGACGCTAGCAAGCAAATTGATATATCCATTAGAACAATAGTCTACATATCAATCTTAAACCTATCTTCTATGGATGTATGAGAGAGAGATAGAGAGAGGGTACCGCTCTAGTCTCATGATTAACACATGTCATAGAACAATTTTAGTCCGTAGATGCGACCCTCATGGACACTCTGCCAGGTTGAGGAAGATACGAGATATTTAGATAATATACATGTCCAAAGCTGAAAAAAGCAACACAACTGGAGCAATGTGCAGTTTTCTCAAGTCAAATTTATTAGAGCAAATTCCTCTTTCCAGTAAGAAGTGAATTTCCTGGTGTCATGTAAAATGGGAGGTAGGGAGCTAAAGAAGCTACAATTGTTTATTCACTAAAACCATGGTATTATAGTAATCCCCTTCACGCACACAGTGCCTCTATTCTCATTAGCCATTTATACCAATAGATCAGGACTAAAGATCAGTGACATAAGCAGATTTATTTTTCTTTTACTAGTCTGCCTGACTGTTATACATCAATTTGATGAGTTATGCAACAGAAAAATGAATACAATAAAATGTCACAGCAGAGAGTTAGCGAGTAGTACAATAGTAATTCTGATTGCAAACCTATTATGTGTTTTTTTATCAATTTATACATGTGTAATATACACTTACTTCTATGTGGCTTTGTTGTATTCAAAGTCTCGTGGAATGGTTTCAATCTCTTCTTCGATGGAGCACCTTTCAGAATAATTGGTTTGTATCTAGGACTTCCTTAGTCCATGCTTGGCGCGCCCCTGAAAAGTACGCCGATATTGGATCAAACAAGGCCGTCTCAGCATTATCATCATTCTCATCACCTCATCCATAATACTCTTTAGAAAATCCATCACTCTCTTTGGTTGGTCCATGCTCTTTGATGCTTTGAAAAAATCCACATTAGACATGTTGCGGAGCTTGTGGTAATGATTCATCCGTTTTGACCATTTATGTGTACCAATACTCCTGACCGAATCGAACGTAAGCTTCGCTTTTATTGTCCATCTTTTCACAACACAACAACTAGGAATGGTGTTTAACCCAAGGTATTTCAGAACAGAAAATATGTGTGCGCATGGAATGTCCTCACTCTCCATCTTCTAATATTGGCAATTCACACTATCCACCGGCGAGCCCGCAGAGCCACACCTCACATCAAATCTGACCAGCGTGCTGTCATTACGACCAACTGCATACCTGACCAAACCGATAATCTCACAGTCTTCACCTTAACCTTCTCGAACATTATAGGAGCATAAATATATGAAGCATTTATCTCTAGTGGATCAACAGTTAATTCAGTGAAGGGCACCAACTGCGAAGCTACGACATCCATCGCGGTCTCATTCCTACGGATAACTGACGCACAATGCTCATAATGCTGCAGGAAATCAACAAGTATCATTCTCCTGTCCAGGTGCACATGAGCATCGAGTTCAGACTTTCGCTCCTCTGATTGCTCTCCATACCAAGGAAGTATCTACCTTCGGTATATGCCGCAGACCACTTGTCTCTCAGCTCATACATACTACAAATCCATGCGTCTTTTTTTGTGATTCCATATTGGTTCTTAAACTCGATCCAACATCTCTCGAACTCATCAACATTCATAGCATGGTAGGTGAATTTTATAAGTTCATTGAGCTTGGGATTACAGAGGTGATGTATGATATTTTTTTGATGTGCCAGCTGCACAATCGATGTTTGGACATACCTATGAGATTGCTTTGGCCATTGCATTGTCCCCATCTATGATCATTGACCTAGGATGGTTCTGGTGCATCGCCTCCAAAAAAGTTTGAAGCAACCACACATATGATGCAACAGTCTTGTTCGATACAATACCGACACCAAATACAGTGGTGCTGCGATGGTGGTTCAATCCAATGAACGGGACAAATGATAGATTATATTTGTTCACACGGTACATGCTATCAAATACCACAATGCCACCAAAAGCATCATAGTCCAACCGAGACTGTGCGTCTGCCCAAAAATATGTTTTGTAGATGGTCTTTGATGTCCGTCTGTATGTGAAGAAAAAAAATCAGAATCTCTCTCTTCCTGCCCCACCATATAGTTTAGCATATATTGGGAATCAAAACCATCAATTCTTTCCTTCTTGTACTCAGCAATAAAATTATATAGGTCCCGAGATACAAAGCCAACCTTGTCATAACCGCCATGTTGTTTCTCCATTACCTCCATTATCTTATGCGTGCGTAGGCCACCAATGCCATACGCAATGACATCTGCCTTTTGAGCATCACTCAGCCCACGATGAGACAATAGAAAGCTGATTAGTCAGGCTTAGTGAAATGATGGTAATGGCGGTCCACATATTCTTTGATGAACCATTCACTGGTTCCCATATTCAGCTCTATCTGCAACCGAGCCTCACATTCATAATGGGTGAACGCCCTTGGTTTTCTTTTCTGATTAGGCTTTCCAAAGTGCTTCTCCGACTGGTATCCTTGTTTATAGCATACGTACATGCATCGGATTATGATGCCTCCTTTCTGCTTGACAATTCCCTTTCTAACACCAAAAACCTTTCTTCAGAGCATATATGTTGTAGAACTCATAACCTTCTTCCTCGCTTCTGAACGTCTGACTAATCTCCTTATAGTATTCTTCTACTTCCTCCAAGCTGACACAGTGACCTGCAGCTGCCATAAAGAAAGTAACAAAACCATGTTAGCTATCTATCTCTTGTATCATACTAAATAAAAAAAATACAAAGCTATAACATCCAAATTATTTGCTTCGTGTTTTCTATCACTATCATGAGGCAACAACTACAACCAAGACACAGCCAAATACTGATATCATGAGCTTGAACAAAATAAACACAACACTTAGTCATGCATGAACAAAATAAACACATCACCTAGTCATGCAGGTTGTTCTTCCTTGCCAATTCGCACTAGCACAAATGCAGCATTTTAAGAATTTCACTGACATTCCTGTTCGAATTTGAAGTCTACATTGAATTAATCATTCGGATCTAATTTTTCTTCTCAAATTTCTTAAACAACCATTACCACATATTCTTCTCAACCAATCACAAAAGCAAAAACATTGCACCTAAAACCTAACAGTGCTTGGCATACAAGATGAGTGAGATTTGGCGACCTCGAACATGAACGGACAAGGCGGTGTGGCACATAGGTGGTGGATCCATGCTGATGGCTCGGCAGTGACACCGGCCTCCGAGACAGCCGCAGCGGGGCAGAGGAGGAGCAAACCAAGGAGTGTGAGGTGGCCTGTCGTGCTTCTTGCCCGTGCCGGTCGCACTACCACTTGGAGCAGAGGTCGACCGTGGCCGGGCTGCTGAAGATTCCGCGGTTATTGGTGCACAGCCACTCGTCGGGAACACAAGCGGGGCACTTCGGCACCTTTGACCACGCCGGCAAGCTCCCGGAGGATCACAGAGAGGAGGCCACTGAATGTGGTAGGCACCACCGCACGGGAAGTCGGGGGAGGCGGCAGATCCACAGGGAAGCAGACCGACACAAGGGCGGCGGCGGGGGAAGCCAGGGAAGGTGGCAGGAGAAGCCGGGGGAGGCAGTGGGGGAAGCCGGGGGAGGCGGCAGGGGAAAATTAGCTCACTGGTTCGTTCTTGGCTGTGTACAATATAATGATTCAATCTAAATTACCTGAAACAAATGCTAACGTAAAATGTCTAAACTACCCATATAAATTGACAGTGGATCTAATTCTATACTACTTTCCTTAAACAGCGGTAAAATGCATCGTAAAAGTCCTCCACTCAACCATCTTCTTTTTGGCTCTCAAGGACTGAATCACTATCTATGATACAAATAGGATGCATCTTGCTACAAACCTTATTGATTTAGGATTTAGCTGCAAAATTGGGATGTTATACTAACTAGGGTACTAAGGGTTCTTTTCCCGATACCTTCAAATTGAAATTGGTTGTCCACATCCAAACCGCATCATCCTTCTTCTTTCCTAGACACATCTCTTTCTTATTCTTTAACCAACGTGTTGAATCACATCCAAAGCTTTAGCCAGCCATCTCGACAAGATGCTACCAGCTACTTCTATCGTCTTTTGTTCAATTCCTCACCCTGTCGCTCAGCTCCAACCTGACCTAAATCATTTGCTAATGTTGTCACAATTGCTGCCTCGCAAACCTTGTGTCACTACTACAGAAACCTACATCGGTGACGGGTCAAATCCTTGATCAACGATGGTTTTCAGGCCTAAGTCATCAACGACGGATTTTTTATCCATTGTTGATAGTAGACTCACCAACGACGAGCCAAATCATTTACCTGTCATTGATGACTTTGTAGGGGACTCGAAAAAGCTCTGTTGGGTAAGCTTCACTAAAATAGCTGTAATTTTCCATACAATGTCTGTTTTGGCTCCACGATCACCTAAAATGAAGCTATCGATGAGACACGCCTAAAAAATCTACTTATTTATAGACTTACACATTTTTTGACCTCCAAACTCGCCCTCTAAGACACACTTTTGGGTCTCCGAATGAAAAACCGCCTATTCCAACCATCGTTGAACTTCTTGTCGAGCTCCAAATGCAATAATTTGTGTGGATTCCGAACTGTTAGGGAGTAGAGTTGCTAGAAAAAAAATACGAGAATATATATTTTTAAAAAAATTTAGACACTAGTAGGAATCTTCCAAATCTGAATGTAAAAAGGAATTTCCCAGCCATTCACTAATCGCCTCATTAATGGCCAATGGGAGTCGAAAATTTGTTGAGCGAGAATTTTTTTTAAATACTTGTAACTAATATATATGTATCACAACTATAGAGACCATGTTACAACATGTGTATGTACATTAATATAAAATTTTCCCCACCCTCCACTAGACTGGTCAGAGAAATGAGAAAGTCTTGTTTCAGGACTTCTTTCAACTAAAAGGCAATTTTAGTAAACAAAGCAATTGTTGAGTTTGTGTTGAATATGTGTTCGGGTTAGGTTATGAGTTAGGATTTGGAGTTGTAGTAGGAATATGGTGGAGTTAGTGTTAGAATCCTATAACCCAAGACTCCTATAAATAGAGGCACCTGGTGTAACCTGAGACAATGTAACTTGAAAGAGAGTTATAAAATGGTATGCGCACCTGTAGTCATGCCCCGTGGATATAGGCTCACGGTTGAATCACATTAAAAATGCTGTGTCTCTCGTTGCATATTCTGCAATGCTCTTGGTATAGGTCTACGCTTCCCCGTATTGCCTTGTGGGGCTGGTTTTCGCAATAAGTGGTGTTAGAGCATGATGTTGATAGTAGATTTTGAGGCGGTGCAGAGGAATCCGGCGGGTATGAGACGCAGGACGGTGATGCGTGCACAAGGCGAGGTGGAGCCTGGAGCGCATCGTGAAAATTCACTTCTAAAAGGCGTGGATATTTTCACAGGATTTTGGTGGAGAATTTTGACACGAGATAGAGTGAAGAAAAATAACAGGTGAGGCCACGGCGGCGTCGGCCGTGGTGTGCGGGAGCTATAGCAGCAGCAGGCCGATGACCATCCAGGCGGCGCGACCTGGCAGTGCCCGTGCCCAGGCAAGCGGTGGCCTAGGTGCGCAACCAGCGGCCCAGCCGAGGTAGCGCAACCTAGGCAGGGCGGCTGGGCAGCAGCCCAGGCGCGGGCGTAGCCACCCAAGCAGGTCGCCGACCCAGACAGGGTGTGGCTGGTCCAGGAGGGGCTTGGGCGGCCCGGGGGAGGCGTTGCCGGCCCGGGGGAAAGCGCTGCGACCTGGGGGAGGCGCTGTAGGCCAGTGTGGGTGGGTTGCAACCGGCCCAGGAGGGGTCGGGAGGCAACGCAGGAGCTTTTTTTTAGTTTTTTGAGCCAAATTTTGGGAGGAAATCCAAGTTTTTCCGAATTTTGTGTGGAGAAGGACTCGGAGTAGGAGTTTAGCTTGGATTTGAGGGTCCAATAACTGCTATATAAGTAGGGGTTGGGGGAGGCTTCAAGGCACGAGATCTCAGGAGTTGAAACCTACAGCCAACCTGGAGAGCACAAGTTCTGAAAGAGAGGAGCACTCAGTTTCAAAGGAGGTGTGCTCGGAGGAGGAGATCAGTGCGACATCAATCGAACAGGGAGCAGGCGTTCAGGTCGGATACTTAGATCTGTTCGGGAGAGGCGACATGTCGTCATCAAAAAGGTTCGAGGCGGCGAAGTTTGATGGCTCTACCAATTTCATCCTGTGACAGACAAGGGTCAAAGATCTATTGACGCTCGGGTTGCTCCATGGTTATGTAGTATGTCTAGCCAAAGAAGATGGATAATGACACTTGAGAGGAGCTGAAAGTCAGGGTAGTCGGGATCATACGGCTAAGTCTGTTAGATACGATGATATATCATATGAAGGATGTGACTTCGCCAAAGCGAATATAGGAAAAACTGGAGGCTCAATTTATGTCTAAGTCTCTGACTAACAAGTTGTATTTGAAGCAAAAGTTACAGGGCTAAGATGTAGGAGGGGTCAGATCTTGTGGAGCACGTGAATATCTTCAATTAAGTAGTGACAGATCTAGTTCGACTAGAGGTGAAGCTTGATGATGAGGACAATACCATAATTCTTCTGTATTCTCTACCACCATCCTATGAGCATTTGGTCATTACTCTGACGTACGGCAAGGAAACCATCAAGATTGAGGAGATTACTGCGACGTTGCTAGCTCAGGATCTGAGAAGGAAGAACAATGTAGTGGAATCTCATGCTCATGCTGACGGTTTGCTGGTCAAGGGTAATCTATGTGGGAAAGGACATGAGGCGGGAACATCGTCCAAAAACAAGAACAATAATTAGAAGGGACTATAGTGCTACAAGTGCAAGGAGTGGGGACATATGAAGAGAGACCGTCCAGAGTACAATACCGAAGCAAGCGAAAATGTGGTTGTAAGGGGTGACAATATTGAAGAAGATACTTGTGGTGTGCTCATGATTCCAGATAATCAGTCTATGGCCGTGTGGATATTGGATTCGACAAGTTCCTTTTATGTGACACCAAATAAGAAGTGGTTCAACACGTACGAGTCTGGTGATTTTGGGAAGGTCTACCAAGGTGATGACATGGGTCATAGTATTGTCAAGATTGGTGACATCAAAATCAAGACTATTAATGACGTGGAGCAACTACTTGGAGGTGTGAGACATATGCCACGGTACAAGAGGAATCTGATTTTGTTGGGGGTCTCTTCATGATGATGGTTTTGTCTACAAGGTTTACATGGACAAAAAAATCATGAGAATCAAAAAGAACAAGGTGACTGTGATAAAGAGGAATAGGACTACAAAGAATCTTTATAAGCTGCAAGGTATGTTATTGCAAGGTAGGCAACATTTGCAGTGGAGGACGACAGGTCTGAGGCTAAGTTAGACATGTCGGGTGGCTCCGGTCAGTGAGCTACAAAGGAGAAGACCCAAGTCCTAAGAGAGCACGAAGATTCAGACAAGATGGCTTCAAGATGGCGAAGGACATATTCTCTAAGGTGGACTTTGTTGAGTTTGTGTTGAAATGTGTTCGGGATAGGTTACAAGTTATGACTTGGAGTTGTAGTAGAGATATAATAGAATTAGTGCTGGACTCCTGTAACCTGGGCCTCCTATAAATAGAGGCACCCTGTGTAACCTGAGACAATCTAACTTGAAAAGTGGAAGTGCGTCCGTAGTCATGCCCCGTGGATATATGCCTCACGACTAGATCACATTACGTCGTGTTTCTCGTTGCCTATTCTACAATACTCTTGGTATAGATCTACACTTTCGCGTGTCACCTCATGGGAGATTGACGTGCCTAGGACCGTGACGATGACATAGCACCCGGGTATCGTCAATGAGGACAAAACTGGCCATCCAGGCATAGGGTGGGCCAGGCCGACTACTCAGAGTCCGACTACAACACGGGGTGCATCATCAACTTGGAGTACAAGACATGGACACGTACCTGCCCGGAATCCCGGGTGGTAGTTGTAACCGATTAGGAAACATATCTGTAAGCCGATTCGGACTCTTATAACTCTATCCTGGCCGCCTATATAAGGCCGGGTAAGGATCCCCGGATAGGTAGACAAAAAATAGAGCTCTCAGATCATCTGATCATAGGCATAGATACATACCCTCATATGGGATACATCAATACCAGCCACCAAATACAGGACGTAGGGTATTACCTCTCCATGAGGGCCTGAACCTGTCTAAATCCTGTCTCTCGTGTGCACCCATCTGGATTTGCTGTGCTCACACCGCCCCGTATTAAGTATTGCCGGAATAATACTCCGACAGTTGGCGCGCCAGGTAGGGGCTGTGCGCGTAGATCCATCTGAACAGATCCAGATGGGTTTCTTCAACAACGACGGTGACTTCGTTCCGGGCCTGGTCATGAGCTTCGACCTCCGGACCTCCGCCGCCGCTCCAGGATAAGCTCTCCGATTCGGAAAGCTCGACTTCCTCGCCGACTTGCTCGGCAGGCTCTACCTCGGCGATTCGGCTTCTAGCCAGTTGCCCGGGGGCTTCATCGCCGACTTCAACGCCGACTTGCTCAAACAGGCTCTACCTCTGCGACTCGGCTTCCAGTCAGTTGTCCGGGGGCTTTGTCGCCGACTTCATCATCGACTTGCTCGGAAAGCTCCACCTCGGCGACTCGGCTTCCAGCCAGTTGCCGGGCTTCATCGCCTTTAGTGCTCGGAACCTCATCCGAGTTGACTACTTCGGCGATCGACTCCAACAACCTGATCGCGCTCGAATCGCATCTACTGCTCGGGAACGGGTCTGCACCCGTCGAATAGAGATCCCGACTGGTTGATACGATCGAGTCCCTTCTACCTGTCCTTGACTACGACTCGGACAGCTTCAAGGGTTCGGGAAGCCACAATCCTTCTCGGGAGGACTTCATGGTGGACTCAGATGCGCCGTACGTTGCCGCCCGACTACGCCCGGATGCTTACCGACTGAAGGATAAAAACGGCAACCTCGTCACCAACGCTTGGAACATTGAACAGCTAAGTCGTTTCTATGCTTAAGCTTTGTATTTCCATATTTTAATTATGAATAAGTGAATATATATTTCTTTGTTCCATCCGAGTAACTTTTGGGGTTCCCGACTGGCCCGCTATGCGCGCCCACAGCTACTCATAGCGGACACTCGGGGGCTACACCACACTGGGTGTGCCTAAACGCACTCGGGCTCCTCTCTTTCAACAATTATTTTAGTACTGTGTAAACAGCCCGGCGTTAACTCTTCGTCTTCGATCGCCAGTCTACGCCACAACCCTACGCTACACGGGAAACAGCCCACGGCTAATCTCAACGCAATGGGGGATACGACGGGTCGGCAAGAGCACACACAAAGGGCTAACTTACACATGAACGAACCTTTACGAAAGAAGAGATTAATAAACATGACACAAGTTCACCAAAAACGTGCAGAGTCACACTCGGACTTCCCGAGTATTTAACATGCATTTGCGAACGGTTCATATATTTATTCCTACTTCCACAGGTTAGCGCGGTCGACGAAGGCGTTTCGCTGCAGCATGGACCTCCTCCTCCTCCATCAGCCTCGAGAAAATCATCAGGACCTCCGCTCGGTTCCACGAACCGAGTGGAGGCTCGGGGGCTACACCCACTGGGTGCACTGTTCGTGCCCCCAGTGTGAAATCCACAAGACAACAAGGAATCTCCGTCCGACTGCTCTAGTCGGGCACCGAACAACTCGGGACCGAAGCACTACAGCCTGTATTCTGGTTCTGACACGAATTCCGAGGGTATTCCCCCAGAGGGACACTAGCTGGACCTGAGCCACTCAGGAAACTAGATACCATTTGGCGATTCAGTCGGGATTCATGAGGTTCTAAAGTCCCTCACACTCTCTCTACAAGTGACGACGAGGCCCGCTCAGGCGGATGCCACTCGGGAAGCCTGCCCAGGGGAGAAGGCAAAAGCACTCGGCGTAACCAAGACAAAAATCAGCTACTCGGGAAAGGTCATAAGGACCCTCCACTCGGTTCTTCGAACCGAGTAGAGGCTCGGGGGCTACACCCTCTGGGTGCACTGTTCGTGCCCCCAGAGTGAAGTCTACAGAAGCAGCCTCTGCCCGACTAATCCAGTCGGCCGAAGGCTCGGGGGCTACTGACGATGACATAGCACCCGGGTATCGTCAAAGAGGACAAAACTGGCCATCCAGGCATAGGGTGGGCCAGGCCGACTACTCAGAGTCGACTACAACACGGGGTGCATCATCGACTTGGAGTACAAGATATGGACACGTACCTGTCCGGAATCCCGGGTGGTAGTTGTAACCGATTAGGAAACATATCTGTAAGCCGATTCGGACTCTTGTAACTCTATCCCGGCCGCTTATATAAGGCCGGGTAGGGATCCCCGGATAGGTAGACAAAAAATAGAGCTCTCAGGTCATCTGATCATAGGCATAGATACATACCCTCATACGGGATACATCAATACCAGCCACCAAATACAGGACGTAGGGTATTACCTCTCCGTGAGGGCCTGAACCTGTCTAAATCCTGTCTCTCGTGTGCACCCATCTGGATTTGCTGTGCTCACACCGCCCCGTATTAAGTATTGTCGGAATATACTCCGACAGACTGATTTTTGTAACATCAATTTTAGTGGGATTCCTACCAAGACAAATAAATTTACGATAGGGTTGGAGAGGGGAATAATGACGGCATTCACACTCACTAGTCGCTACCAACGCACTTAAGATTAAACTACAACCAAGAGCATCACATCCATTCATGGGCTTCTTCAGTGCCTTTAGAGCTTTACTTGTCGTCTCCGGATTGAAAATAAGTTAAAGCAGAAAAAATAGTTGAGGGAGGACAATGTATAATATCTTTAGAACTAAAAGGGTACGCACCATATCTTCTAATGACTAAGTTATATGGCTATGTAATTTATGCGATTTACATACACTTTTCCTACTTTCAACATTACGGGCTACCAGTGGTAGCGATGTGAGGTACAGAAACTTGTGTCTCTAAACTTTTTAACTAAAGTTGTGTGTACCACAACTACCTTGTAAAGAGATTATTTCAAAAACTAAACCCCTATCTTAAAGATTTCAGTCATGCTGTGAAGCAAATACATACTTAGATTTTTAGAGAACATAACAACTCTTAACATAATCTTAATGCATGATCTTTTCCTTCGAGTAGTTTATATATTTTCATACAATATATGTTATAAAAAGTGTATTGGTGTTTGACAAAATTTACACTTAGAAGAGCACATGAGGATGTTACTAAAACTCGGGAAAGATCTAAAACACTTTCTTTATAGTCC
Organism: Stipa capillata; assembly: GCA_019208055.1. Lineage (NCBI taxonomy): Eukaryota > Viridiplantae > Streptophyta > Magnoliopsida > Poales > Poaceae > Stipa > Stipa capillata. Next base: position 412,508 of record JAGXJF010004876.1, read on the forward strand.
TGTTTGGTTTGAGGTTAAGGATGGATTAAAACTTAATTCACTAAATACTCTTTGGTTAAATAGGTTAATTTAACTTGATCAAAGTCATTTAACTCCTCTATTATAGGATTAAACTAACCCACTAAAAGACTAGAATAACTTAACCAAACCGCAACTAATTCTCCTGAATTCTTTTTTTCAATGCTAACCCAAGTTACGCATCTAACCTAGCCAATAGTATTTAGACTTATTGAATTAGTTGTCAAACATAAACTCAAGGCTAAGCTAATCTAGTTAGGTTAAAATTAGCTAATCTAGTTATCTTAACACTGAATCAAATGCATGCGAAAGTGAGATATTTTTTCTCTATTATTTTCTGGTATAGAAGTGGAAAAATGACAACAGAGAAAATAGCTTTATGGATGCCAGAAAGGAGATAGAGGTTCAAACCAGCGGGCGCAACAGAATCCTCTTTAAATTGAGGAACTACGAAAAATACCTGGAAAACATAAAGAAGTTCTTAAACCCTAGCTAACCCCAGGGGCTCGCCGGAAACCGCCGCCATGTCTTCGAAGGGCAAGAAGAAGAAGCCGGCGGCGTCCCCCCAGCCTTCCCCTCGCACCCCTCCCTCCCGCGGCCGTGAAAGCTTCGGCGGCTGCACCCTCGACCTCCCATCCGCCGCTGCAACTGTGGCGGCGCGGTACCCGGCACTTGTACCCCGCGGCGGCGCGACTGTTTGGCCGGGACCGTCGCCGATGTGGTCCCCAGGGTCGGCAGCCGCGGTGGCGAGGGGATCCTCTGGCTCTCCGAGCCCGCCATGGTCGGCGCCGGGCTGCGGCCTGGGCGCCTCGTCTCTGTATGCTCCTCCTCAAGATTTAGGATTGCTTTGCGTGCCAATTTTTTTCTTTAACTAAGCACTATACTTGGGTTGTCAGTGTAAACCAGCATGCTTCATTTAGCATCTCTTCTTGCTATTTAGGTTGTCGCTAGAGAGCTTAACTTTGTTTGTGTAAAAAAAGAGACTTGAATTTATCACATCGAAGTGAAAAAATGCTATATTCGAATTTAGGAGCTTCAATGGACTTTTTTGTAGCATTAGTTGTGAGCTCAGTATGTATCCACCAAGTAGTGCACTGTTACTGTAATTAACTGAAATATACGCCGGATTATTGTACCATGATTGTAAAACCGAGCTTCAAGCTCCCCATGGATTCGACCGTAGCTCAAACTTACTAGTTTACTAGTGTCTATGTGTTGTTTTGGATAAGTAAGCTCTCTGTTTCCTTCGTCTTAGGTGTCGCTCATTTCTTCAAGTAGTAACAGTTTAGGTGGCTTCCCACTTGATAGTTTATTTGAGGAGTGCAACAGATTCTTTGATCTTGATGTAGACAATGATCTCATGCCTAATGAAGATGGGAGGAACTTTGTGATTGCCACAGTTTTCCCTTCACGTGAGGTTTGCACCGTTTTCATCATCTCTCTAGTGGTGTCTAAATGCTGAGAATGCCAAACCGTAAAAGTTTTCTGATTGGGTGGTCTTACCAGGTTCAAAAGAATGCTATCAAGCTCTCCTGGGATCTTGCTTGCATGCTGGGGTATGCTTCAGTAGGCTGTTCTTTGTTTATTAGCCCCCTATATACATCTCAAGCCCAAAAACCACGGATGACGACGAGGCTTTGCGGGTGATAAAATGTAATAATCTATACCTTGGTCTAGTTCCACCAAAGGTCGCATCTTCTGGCCAGAATGAATCAGAGTCTGATTACCGTCCTGTAAGAAATGGGATGGTCATGGAGTCACCTAAGAAGATTCCTTCAACTCCTCCCCGCAGGAATGAATCCCATGATGTTGCATCTAACAGTGGCTCTTCATTGTGCTTGGATCCAGCCACTGCAAAATCAGCACTAGCAGATGAGAAAGTTAATGATTTACTGCAGACTTGTGCATCACGTTGGCTCAGTGGTAGGTACTTACTGAAAGGAAACTACGTTCCTCTCTCAATGTGCGGGAAATTATCTATGTTCGTAGTTTTGCGAGCAGAAGTAGATGGGTCTGCCCTGGATTTAGTGCATGAGAAAGGCAATTCACTGTCTAATGCAGAGTTCTCTGCTAAATTGGGAGAAGCCCCTGTTTCATTCCTTGTTGACAGAACCACAAAGTGCACCTTTTTGATTTATCCTGCTCAGAGGAGCTTGGCTCAGATAATGCTGATACAAGAAATGAGAATTCCAATCATGATACAAGGCTTGGTGGGTTATCTAAAGAGTCGGCAGAAATAAAAGAATTCATTTCATTTTCGCTGGCAGATCAAATTGGTTTGCCAAGGGATGGTTTGCCAAGGTATACGGTGAACATGTTCGTTCTCTTAGATTTAGCCAATTTCAATTAGTAATATACTGATACCAATACTAATACTAATACTAATATATTGATTGATTTCAGGTACAAAGGTGTTCTTCTTTATGGTCCGCCTGGAACAGGGAAAACCTCTCTTGCTTCTTCCTGTGCCTATGATACCGGAGCCAACCTTTTTACAATCAATGGACCAGAGATCATTAGTCAGTATCACGGTGAAAGTGAGCAGACACTGTATGATGTTTTCAGTTCAGCTAAGCAAGCTGCACCTTCTGTGGTTAGATTTTCTTCTAATGCTCATCTACTTATTTTACTGTTATGTCAATTACACTTAAAAACTTATTACGATTACCTTTTTAAGAGGCTAATATCATAATTTCTTAACTTTTTGTCTCCCTGTATGATGTGGTTTGGAAAAATGAGCAATTGACGTTTGGAACCCATGTCTCAAATGATACCTATCCACAGATGATTACCCCTTAGTGTTCGACACGAGAAGATCTTTACTAGTAGGTCAGCTGAGAGTTGGTGAATACAATTGCATAGTTGAGACCTAGCTGCCCAAATATCTTGATGTGCTTTCCTGCTCTTAAGCTTTAATTTACATTTTCTCCTTTAAAGTTTTGCAACCAATCATGTCACTCTTCTCACTATTTCTTGTTAGCATCTAAACAGGGAACCACTGCATTTGACTATATGCCGTTTTATCATCTATTTAGAAAAGAAAATGCCCACTATAATGGGATTCTAAAAGCTTGTATGTCCTACAATGCATATAAGGTAGCTGATTTCACCTGAAGTATATTTTAGATTGTGTGCCCTTAAGCATTGGCACTCGATTCTTGATAGGAGCACTCAACATGCCTATATATATTTCATTGCTCATCTTTAGGGGGCATCTCCTCCTTTACACTATTTTCTTCTTTATATTTCAAGTGAATTACCATTTTAAAATTGATTTAACACAGTTGATGCAATTGAAAAAAGATGAAAGCAAAATCTCTTCCTAAGTACAGATAAGGTTTTTTTGTTGTTGTAATTGAGTTGTTTCCATTCATCCTCTCTAAATGGTTGCATCTAGCTCAGGACAGGTATGCACTTATTTAGTGATCTAATTAGCAATAGCTGCTAATTATAAAAGTTTATGCATTGAAGCATTAAATTAGCACTGGTTTCTCCATACTAAGGATAGAAAGTATGTAGTGTCTTAATTAGGATTGCTTGCGCATCGTATCACCATTATAACAATATCATGGATTCATGATATGTATCTTCATTTGTTTTAGATATTTATTGACGAATTGGATGCAATTGCTCCAGCAAGGAAGGATGGGGGCGAGGAGTTATCTCTTAGAATGGTTGCCACTCTGTTAAAACAGATGGATGAGATAGGCCCTAATGATCGTGTTATCTTGATTGCTGCTACAAATCGGCCTGACAGTATTGATCGTGCATTACGACGCCCGGGAAGATTGGATAAAGAAATCGAAATAGGTAGAAAGCTCTGATGTTCGTCATGTACTTTGATATTAGATTCTGTGGATGTAATCTAGTATATACATCTTACTCTTAAGTTATTTTATGCAATGATCTCCAAACAAAAGTTGTTTTCTGCAACTAAAACCAAATGCTAATAATTGTGAAGAATACAGTTAGAATCCATTTCTGCAGTAATTTTGTCCATTTAGGGCGGCCTAATATTTCTAGGCAATTGATTATTTATTTTTTCTGAGAATAGGCAATTGATATAGTAAGCTCTTTTTCAAGAACTTTGCGCTACTTATAGATATCACTCCCCATAGAATAGATGTTTTAGTAACTTGTGCTAAACTGAGGTTGGCCATGCGCTTATATATGGCATCAAGTGCAATCTGACCATCAGTCCATCATCAATGCGATCCTAATGTTGAAATAATATTGTTGTCCAGTTGGTAAGTTGTTGAGTTTAGATCAAAGTTGAGTCATTTTTTTTATTTTTCATCTATAAAATGGCTCACTTGCAGGTGTACCATCTCCAGTACAGAGGCTGGACATACTTCACCACCTTCTAATTGGAGTTCACCACTCTCTCACTAGTGAGGAAGTTGAGTCCCTTGCTTTTGCCACTCATGGATACGTGGGTGCTGATCTAGCTGCACTCTGCAATGAGGCTGCATTGAGTGCTCTTCGCCGTTATATCCGTGTAAAAGAAAATTCAACTCAAGAACTTGGTGATTGTACTACTAATGCTGAAAAGTCTAATGTTCGAGATATCGATAGTCTTTCGGGGTATGAAATAAGCTCATTATCATCATCTCTCTCAAAGTTAACCATGTCAATGGAGGATGTTCCCTGGAGCAATAGGGGCAATAGCACAGAAAGCAGCGAGCCTGATGATAGGAAAGATGAATTGCTATTGTTAGTGACTACTGATGACTTTGAAAAGGCTAAATTGAAAATTAGACCAAGTGCAATGCGTGAGGTATCATTTTTATCGACGTTATCTGTTCATTCAGTGTTTCTTTCTCTGATTTCATCTCTAATCACATGCTATGGTTTCTGTTATGATGGTTCGTATTCTTTTAAGCAACGTTTCTTCTATCTTGTTTTTTTCCTCGTGTGTTTGTGTCAATCATTTCGTTCATGATCTCCAACTGATGAGCAATGAAGACTAGACTATAACTTACACATTTGGGTTTTGGCATAACAATTCAGTTTAATGTAAGTTGCTCTTGATTTGGTTGGATGATATGCTTCATGATATGTTATTATCTTATGTGAAATAAACACCAACATCAGTAAATATATGTGCAATCTGTAGAATATAGCACTATGTTAATTGTTCCATCATTTCTTGTACAGGTAATGCTAGAGCTTCCGAAGGTACAATGGGAAGATGTTGGTGGTCAAGCCAGAATCAAGAAGCAGTTAATTGAAGCCGTCCAATTGCCGCTGAAATGCCCAGAAGCGTTTGAACGCATAGGGATCCGCCCCCCTAGAGGATTGCTAATGATTGGACCACCAGGTTGCAGTAAGACATTGATGGCTCGCGCTGTAGCTTCTGAAGCAAAAATGAACTTCCTTGCAGTTAAGGGTCCTGAACTTTTCAGCAAATGGGTCGGTGACTCTGAAAAGGCGGTGAGATCGCTATTTGCCAAGGCGAAAGATAATGCACCAGCAATATTATTTTTTGATGAAATAGATGGGCTTGCAGTAACTCGTGGGAATGAAAATGATGGCATATCTGTTGCTGATAGGGTACTCAGTCAGTTGCTAGTGGAAATGGATGGTAAGCCTTAATACTTGATTAGGGACTCTCTTGTTTGGTCCATGATGTTTGTCCAGCAACTGGCCACTTGTTACCTCAGGGTTTGTTTGATCACATTATTCCTTGATTAATAGTTTAATATTGGAAGACAGTGTGGTGTGTTACTCTTGTGATTATAGGCTGTTGATTTAATTGATGACTGCACAAACCAAGCATGCAAATTATATTGGATATGATGTTTCTAGTTAATGATTGATTAGTTAATAAATAGCGGCATCAGAAGCATCTTTGGGTTCTACTGTTTGAGTCCACATGTGGTTCATTCTTGATAGAAGTAGCATAATGTTATATAGTAAGAACCTAGGGTTATGTTCATTAGATGAATGCCGTGACTGCACCCAAGGCGTGCACATAAACTGAGCACTTAATAGCTGTAACCTTAACTGCTATGGTATCGCATTAGTTGCTGGGCTCTATGTTATTCACTTATCTTTTCATTCTTAGTTGGAAATTGCTGACAACCTGCGATCTGGAATCGTGTATACATGTCTGGTTTCGGTTAGGTCTTGATCATGCATACTTTGCTATGGTTGCAACAGGTTTGGAGCAAAAAATCGGTGTTACTGTTATTGCAGCTACAAATCGCCCTGACAAAATCGATATTGCACTTCTGAGACCAGGTCATTTATCTTAACTAGACGGACTATGCACTTGCATTTTATGGCGTGCATTCATTGCTTGGGGTACACATATAGTGCTTTCTATATTTTGTGGTTTAACTTTATGAATTATGTATGCACTAGGTCGTTTCGATAGGCTGCTTGATGTGCAACCACCAGATGAAGCTGACCGTGAAGATATTTTCCGGATTCATACACGCAGCATTCCGTGCAGTTCTGACGTCAACCTAAAAGAACTTGCTAGACTCACAGAAGGCTACACCGGTGCTGACATAAAGCTTGTATGTAGGGAAGCCGCTGTTGCTGCGCTTGATGTATGCTACCTGCTCTTTCCCCATTCTGTTACATTCTGGAGACCACCTGTATTCTCGCCAGAAGCTTGCTGATAAACTATTTACATTTTCATCAGGAGAACTTCGACATTCTGGAAGTAGAAATTAGACATTTCAAGTATGGAATTGACCGAGTAAAGCCATCAGATATGAAGTTTTACCAAGAACTAGCGGCACAATTTCGCCGATTCGTTGATGACACAGAAAAAGCAACTATGCTGGGAAAACATACTGAACCTGCCATTTTGTAGCCCAGAAGATTCTTATCTGTAAATAGAGAAGTTTTCTGTAAGCCATTCCTTATCTCTTTTTCACCTTCTCTATGACTTGCACTGCTAACAAGTTTTCTTTACTTTGCTAGGCCCACTACAATCTTCATTTTTGCAGTAAGCATGCTGTTATTGTACCAATTAGGAGATGGAGCCGTCGAGAGTGCAGAAATGGGCGTCATTGCTTCTTCTGCAGTCGTTTTATCTTCATTTGGTTAATGTCTGAGCCTTCTGTTTATACGTTTCTACTCGTGAGAAATTTTGTCCATGTGAACAGTTGCCGTGTGATCTTGTCCAGCACTTTCTGTAACTAGATTTTTTTTGTTCTGGTGGAGACTAGTAGTGCAAGTCCAAGAGTTGCAGAACGATTTATTTACCCGTGGGGCGTTCGTTGCCATTGTCATATCTGGAGCCTGAACAATTATTTTTGTTCTGATTTTTTTTATCGTTAAGATGATTAAGTGCTGGTCATTGTTCAGGTTTGTGCACATCTAGGCCCGTTCGTAAAGGAAACTTCCAAAATTTGTGGAAAATATCTACGAAGTTCTTGTCAAACTGCTGTAATCCAAGTAGGACATTACGGATAACTGTTTGGATTTTAGATTTAATGGCCGATTAATCGCCAAGTCCACCAAAAATACATCAGGAATCGTATTACCAAGTATCAGGAGCACATTACACGGCTTGCACAAGCAATAGATATCATTTTAGGCAGTCTATGACGCCTTCGTGGTTTCCCTCTGCAGATGGATTGGTCGCTTCGTCACCGCCGGCGGCGCCTGATCGTGCAAGCCGCTGGCCTGGCCGCCGCCGCGGCAACAGCTGCTGCCTTGTGGCGAGGAGGAGGAGGGGGTACGACGCCCAAGAGCTCGCCCAACTCTTCGAGGCTCTTGAGAGTCGAGACCCTCGCGTCCGCGATACGTGCCACTGAGGAGGCTCCGGTGGAGGTGCACCCTGTACTGTATGGCTCCGTGATGGCCGTCCCTGCCTTCACGTCGTCGCCTCCACGTACCTTGCTGCGAACAGAGTCCGGCCGGGGAGCCGCGTGCATGGCGATGCCTGCAGCACCGCGCCGAGTGAGCGCTGTGGCTGAAGCAGATTCTGGCCGGCCGAGCAGAGCAGAGTAGTTCTGGCTCTTGACGTGGCCAGCAACGACGTACGAAAAAGTGGTACTACTGCAATTGTATCCATGTTTTGTGAGGCGACAGCAATGTATGTTGAATGGCAGATGCGTGCCCACCTCCCCTTTTGTCTTATCGACCATGATAGAAGAAAAATGATTTTTTTAAAATATTAATTTTTTTCATAAATTTGAAAAATATATATATATATTAATCGGATTTTCTTTTTCAAAACTATATGCCTATATCTTTCCCCTAACGGCCGAGATGGGTCATGTCGTCCTTTGGCCGACTAACTCCCGCTGGATTCGTTCGAATAGAAGGCACAGGGGCTTATCATCCCGTAGTTGGACAATAACCTCATGTCATCATCATCCCGTAGTTGGACAATAACCTCATGTCGTCCAAACCACTGTACGACAAGCCTGCTTATCGTCCTACAACTAGACGACAAGCTATTATTGAATGATAAGACCCTGCCAGCAACGATTGGATAGCATTCTTGCTTTCTTTGCTTATGAAAGAGTTCACCATCTTATTGTGTCATTCATCCTTCCTCTTCCTCTTGTTCCTCTTTTCCCCAGTCGATTCGGTCGTACAAAGCCGGGAAGGAAAACTTACCGGTAGTTGGAGGAGCAAATAATGAGGAAGAAGAAGAGCGTAGATAGATCCTGAGTACAGTGAGTATTTCATAATTTTCATTAAAATTTTTTATTGTGATATCTCAATAACCGTAGATGATTTAGGTTTCAACGAATCAAAGATCAGTAAGTTAGCGGCTCATATTAGTCATGGTTTGCAGAGACATGTGATGATTCTCCTGCGACTGTTTGGACTCATCTTATGTCTCATTGTATTTTAAGAGGTTCCACGTATAGGATAAGAGGAGAAAATGGGGTTCCTCTTGAGGAAATCTTAAACAAAGAAGTTCACCTAATCAAAGTTGAAAATATTTTACCTAAGAACAGGTGTCCTAAAATGACTACGAAGGAGATTCGTAAGCACGTTCTAAAGTTGTGCAAGAGGTGGATGAGGGTATGCAGACTGAAAGAACTTTTTGTGAGTCAGCCGAAATAAAGGATCAAGATGTCGGCCTAGAGGGGAGGGGTGAATAGGCTACTAAATAATTTTATACAATTTTAATCAAATCTTTCAATTTTGTGAAATTAAGCTTGATTGATTAGAAAGATGACTATATTTAATATGAGTAATCAAATATACTAAGCAAGACAAATATGAGCAATACAAAGATACTTGGAAAGGAAGTGCGGAATTGAATGAACGGGGGGAGACAATGATTTGTTGCCGAAGTTCGGATCCTTGGGGGAATCCTAGGTCTCTGTTTGGGAAGCTCGATCACACATGATCAAGAGCCGGCTTTCTCTCAAGCCTTTATCCCTCGAGGACGCAAGATATATCCTCAACTTCTTCTTGGTGATTCTTTTCTCGCGGAGGCGAATCCCGGCCTTCACAAACTTCTTGAGGCTCACCACAAGGATGGGAGCTCTCAAGGACTCCTAACCGTCTAGGAGACCCCAATCTCCAAGAGAATGAGCTTGATGAACACTTGGAGATGAACTCAACGCGTCGCTTGGATTGTTTCTCAACTCGCTCAAATCTTTCTCTTCCTCACAAAGTTTCTCTCTTGGTGCTTGGAGGAGTGGAGAAATGCTCTAGAGAATGCAGGAAATGAAGTGGGCAAAGAGTTCCCTTGCTTAGAGCAAGGGGGTTTATATAGAGGCTCCCTCAAAAACTAGCCGTTTGAGGGAATCTACCAAAATCCGGACTGTTTTTGGCCGGACCCTCTGGATTTTCAAATCCAACGGCTATCAGTCGAGGTGGCGAAGGGAATCTTTTGCGTGGCTGAGGAAATTTCATACCTGGATTGTCCGGATTTTACCCGAACCCTCCGGGCTGATCCGGACCCTCAGCCAGACTGTCCGGACTGAGGTCCGGATCTCCTCTGGAAAGCCCGGACCTCTAGTCGGACTGTCCGGGCTGGGGTTCGGATTTCTTCATAGAGGAAGGTTTAGGGTTTTTTGTGGGAGCTTTTGGCGACAACGACTTTTGCTCGACAAAGATACTCCTCGACCATGTTCATCAAGCCCCTCTTAATAGTACGGTGTTCCTGAACTCAATATGGCTTTCGTCACTTAAATAATAAAATCTATATCTAGGAGATTTACCGCCTTCTTCTTCTCCCTTTTCTTTTGAGGGGTAGTCGATGCTCCTCTATTTCATCCGTTGAGAACTAAACCTGTTTACATGCTTACAAGCGGTCATTAGTCCTTTAATCGTTTGTCACTAACCACCAAAACATATTTAGGGGCCTAGATGTATTTTCACGAAAAACTCCCGAAGACTCAATACACAATACACATTAAGTTCATTACTATGATTTATGTTGTCCCTTTTTGTAGCAATCATCAAATTTCGCTATTTCTTATATGATTGTAATACTAGGTGAACCCTAAGGATGGAGAGTCTCTGAACAAAGGAATTGACAACTATACATGGATAAAGTTTACATTTGGAAGTTGTCACCCGATAGCTTGATCAACCAAAGGTGTTGGATCATCTAAGGGTGTGTGGCGTACCCGATTTTAATGATTGAATAACCGCTGTGTTTCCTACATTGTTCGCATGATCAATAGCCAGTACACATAAGTAACTTGAGTACCATTGTCATACACATACAATACTTAGTGAACATAGCTTGAATGGTGACAAAATATTTTGCAGGATCCAACGAGAAGCTAGGTGTCATCCAATCATTTGCTTCTTTGAAGTAGCCTCTCCGGATCAGCTAAAGGCAAAGCAGCTGTGCTAAATTCACTAAGATCAACCACACTAGGATTTGATCAAACTACTCTAGGACCATAGTACACCATAAGATTCAATAGGTTCGACATACCTAGCCCAAAATAAATTGATAGCTTCGTCAAGTCATAAATAGTACCAATAATTCGAATGCGTCGCGTGAATGAAAAATTCATTGGTGCTACAAGTAGGTCAAGTACACACTCACACATGTACAAGGGTGATCTAGATCACACCAGGGTTATCAATCGACGAATCGGGAAAGAAATTTTAGCACCATCGAATCTACTGATCAACAACGACAATATATTGTAAGGTCTAAATAAATATTTAACTTGCTTAATAAATTCTGTGCGATGGAGAAATTCAATGGTACTAAAAGTAGGCCGAGTACAAGGGTGATCCAAAGAACACAATAGGGTTATGAACTAATGAATCGGGATAGAACTTTTAACACCATCGTGTCTACCGATCAACAACGACAACAAAATAATAATGTCTAAATAATATTTAACTTACTTAATAAATCATGTGCGGTGGAGACATAACTTTTAGCACCATCGAGTTTACCATCTACCATCCATTAATAATACTAATAATATGTGTCGTAGCAACAAGGCTAGACAGTGAACTTGTGGCACCCCCGCACGGCTTCACGGACCTACGAGGGTTGCACGGGAAACTACATCGCGGAGACACCGCAGTCGCGCACGCGGGTTGCCCGACGCGAAGATGGTCGAACCCACTGCGAGCCATGTGAAGGATCAAAGATGTCGACTAGAGGGCGGTGAATAGGCGACTACAAATTTTAACCTTTTCTTAATTGCTTTTAGGGAAGTGCGGAATATAATTTCTCTAAATGTGCAACTAAGTGAGTCAACCTATATGACACAATATCAATAGCTCAAAGATGAACACAAGGAATACAAGCAAAACCACACAATCACAATATAGATATGAATAGGAAACAACCGCAAGTTAGAGACGAAGATTTAACCCGAAGTTCACACCATTGGGGGATGCTAATCTCCGCTGGAGAGGCGGAGGCCCAACAAAGCACCTCACGACACAAAGTCTCGCCTTCTTCTCCTTTGAGCCTCGGCAAACTAAGTCCGAGCTCAAATAACTCGTGGTAGACCTTGAGGTGGCCTCCAAACCTTCACAAACGATCCCGGAGCACAAATCCACACCTTGAAGGCTTTTGGGAGACACCAACCGTCTAGGGATCCCCACAATCCCAAGAGTAACAAGCAAAGTGATGAACTCAAGGGGGATTCAAATTTGGCTTGGTGGGATTGTAGATCTAGGTCTCCTTTTCTTTTCCCTCAAAGGCTTGATGGGATTTGAACACTAGGGGAGGAGATCCTCAAGCTTTGGAGCTTAAAAATGGTGGAGGAGAGAGAGTTTCAAAGCTGCAAGTCGGGTGCCTCTTGGGGGAAGAAGGGATGGGCCTTTTATAGGTCCCCCCAAAATCTACCCCTTGGGGCTCTACGCGCATGGTCCGGAAGGTCATCCGGAACCTCCGGACACAACCTCCGGACCACCTGGATTCTGGGCTGTCTTCCGGACAGCCTTCCGAGTGAGTCCAGAGGCTACTGGACTCATCTGGAATTCCATCCGGAACATTGTCACCCAGAGGTTCAGCCCGGAACCTTCGGACCCAAACTCCGGGCCAACTTGGATTCCAGGCTGTCCTCCGGACAGCCTTCCAGGCGAGTTCAGAGGCTACTGGACTCATTCGGAAATCCCTCCGGAATCCATCCGGATTCCGAGCACCCGGAGATTCGGTCTGGAACCTCCGGACCTAACATCCGGATCACAGCAGAGAGCAAAAACAGGGTAGGAAAATAAGGCTTGTCACTTGCTCTCTCTTGGGGTTTTTCTCGAATATGGGATGTGGATGAAAGATCTTATAGGAAATTTGTTACCACCCTCTTGTTCATCACATTACCCCTCTTAATAGTCTGGCTTTCCTATGACTCAATCATAAGATAAAAATGCATAAATTTAAATACGCCGTCTTCTTCTCTCCTTTTTGCTTAGGGGGTCTCCGACCACCTTTGCTTATCAATCCTCGGACTAACACCTGTTCATACACTTTGTAAACTTGGTTAGTCCCCTAATCACTTGTCATTTACACCAAAACCCACTTAGGGGCTTAGATGTCCTTTCACCATGAACTTGAGGAAGGAGGAGCAAGTGAACTTTTATTTCAGAATTCTATCCAAGGAAGTTTTCCTTCCCTGCCAATGCCCCTCCAGATCATGTTTACTTCAAGGGCATCACTATCACTGCTAAGCATCTGGTCAAGATACTGAATGTTACACTTCAGCCCAAGGGAGGCAATACATATGCTGTTTACAACCCAGTTTGGCAGGTATTGGTGCACATTGCAAAGAACCAGCATTTTGATGTGGCCAGATACATATTCCATGAGATAGATGCTGTTCAGAAGGACAAGAAAGTTAAGCTGAGGTATGGATCATACATCATGTACATGATCCTTCAACGCACAGGTCTTCCAGAATCCACTTTTGACACCTCAGTGAAGACCTCAAAGACCCAGCTCAGGCCTCAGGCTGATGACCATCCTGATGAGGTTGCTGTGCCTGCTTTATTTGAAGATTCTCCAGAGCCAGCTGTGCCAGTTCCTAGTGACACAGCTGCTCCCACAGCCCCTCAAGTACCTGCTCCTCCAGTGCCAACTGCCCAAGTCCAAGTGCCTACCGATGTTACAGCTGATCCTCCTGCTGCTGACCCAGCTGAGTTCGTATCTGTGACACAGGTGGCTGAAGATGGCACTCTGTCCTCCTCTCTTATGTCTCAAACAGCAGCCAGAGCCTATCAGAACAAGGTCATGCCAACTCAGTTTGCAGCTTTGCGCCGAGAGAATCTTTAGCTCAGAACAGAAGTCAACAGCCTGCACTTCAAAGTTGATCATCTGTAGGCTCAGCTTTCAGAAGTTCTCCAGCTGTTGAAGACCAAGCTTTCCTGAATGTTTCCTCCCCTCACCCCTTTCTGGTGTTTTAGTGTCAAAGGGGGAGAGATATCAAAGAGAGATATATAGTGTAGGGGAGAAATATAAGAGGGAGAGTATTTTGGATATAGGGGGAGCTTATATTTTGGTGTATCAAGACTTGTTTTAAAACTCTGATTCTTCTGTGTTGACTACAATTTATCTATGTTTATGTTCTGATGCAGTAATGTTTATCTTTGATATGTGTGGATGATGTTCACTATGATATAATTCTTTTCCTCACATATTCCTGAGCCTTATTCTGATACATATGTCTCTCTATAGCTTTTGCTCTGATACATATGTTTACTCTGAATTTATGCTCTGATACATATTCATATGCTCTGGTTATCATAACTACATCAGAATAAAAATATATCAGTTCAGTTCAATCATGTTCCTATGATCTATCCAATTCTCTGAACTGATAAAAGTGTAAGTTGTAAGAAAATACTGCCCATATCCAAAATTAAAATCTGTGCACTTGCATGATAAAAGCAAATTTTTGTGCATAGCTTCAGGGAGAGTATATTTTAACAACCTGCACATGTATCACTCATTCAAATCTATACGTGAATTTGTTGAATGGGTTGCCACTAACAACCAAAAAGGGGGAGATTGAAAGATCATCTAGGCCCCTAATTGGTTTTGATAGTTAATGACAACTCAAACTGGAATCTAATGTTTACAATGAGTGTAAGCAGGTTTAAGAGGTTCCAGGAAGAAGGGTCATCAAGGAAAAGATGACCACCCAAAAAGTACAAAGTGGTTTCCAGGACAAAAGAATGGCTGTGCTAGATAGCTGTGTCACAGCTGTGAGGAAGCCGGTGCTGTGCAAGGAGTTACAAGCAAGGTGATGGTGGCTTGATGCGTCAAGGGCCGTGAATACAGTTGGTGGCAGGTAAAGCCTAGATTTGCTAGTTTCTTTGAGTCCATAGGAAATACCCGTACTATCAAGAGGGATGAAGTAGTAATGTTCTGTGGAGGTTCTTTTGGTTAATGCTCAGAGTGTTGGACAGTGGCACTGATGCTTTGAGGTCAGTGCTCCTGTGTCAACAGTTTTGCACAAGTGTGAGATTGCCTTGCGTTAGCACTTTGTAGTGCTAGCAGCAGAAAACCCTAGAGGTTAGAGTCACCGGTGTGACGCAGCTGTGTCACAGGTTGTCGGAGTATTATTCCGGCAATATTGAATATGGGGCGGTGTGAGCACAACAAATCCGGATGGGTGCACACAGGAGACAGGATTTAGACATGTTCAGGTCCTCGCGGAGAGGTAATACCCTAGGTCCTGTGTTTGGTGGCTGGTATAGCTTGAATCCCGAGTGCCGCAAGCCCTGGAGAATCGATCTCGGGGTTGCTTGAGCTATGAAACAATGGAGATTGTCTATGACTAAAAGGCTTACTGATCGGAGGTTCCCTACCAGGCCTTATATAGGCGACCGGGATAGGGTTACAAGAGTCTGGATCGGTTAACAGATTGATTTCCTAATTAGTTACAATAGATTCCAGGTATGCCAGGCAGGTATTAGTCCATGTCTTGTACTCCACGTTGATGAGGCGTCCCCGTGTAGGAGTCGGACTCCGAGTAGTCGGTCCGGCCCACCCTATGGCCAGAGGGCCGGATTCGTCCTCCTTGATGATACCCGGGTGCCATGTCATCATCAGTAGCCCCTGAGTCCTTCTCGATCTTACTGCTGTCGGCCTCCTCTTCTGGGCAAGCTTCCCGAGTGACCTCTGACTGCTAGTAGGGAGATCGTGAATGCTGGTAGCCTGTTTTTCGCTG